>VXBQ01013138.1:122642-180110 GCA_013400175.1 Phainopepla nitens | reverse complement strand
GGGGGCAAAAGTAGATGTTGATAAGACTTGGTTTTAATTTATGTGAAGTGGGCACTTCTAAAGAAGGCTGGGGTGAGATTTAAAGGAAAAATAGTAACATTGTTCTAAGATGCCAACAAGTAGCTAGAAAGTTAAGACAATGACAGCAGTTTGAAGGAATGGCTATGGTCCCACAGTGCTCACAGCCAACAGGCCAAGCAGAGAGTGAGGCACTGGTTTGTTAGCAAAAAATCTTCTCAGTGATTGATTAGAGGAGTGTCTGGTAAGCCTGTCCTCTAGATATGAACACCAGGGACAGCAACCTGTGGTAACTCATTTATAATCATCACCGATGTATGAATGCAGGCTCCGAGAGTTTGCTAAACAGTGGAAATTCAGCTGGCGCTCAGAAGAGTGACCCAGGGTGTGAATTAATTTTAACTTAGTGGCAAAGGGGAGGCAACAGCGGGTTCACACACAAAATAAGAAGTTCACAAGCTGCAGAAAACTCCCTCATGTTGGTCTTCAAGTTTTTGGTGGGACAAGTCATATGTGGTGATCTTTCTCCTCTTTCTTCCTTCTCCTAATTTATTCAGACAAGCATTGCTCATTACAAGCTATTCAAATGCCAAGTTTTATGTCTTGTTGTTTTGCCATCCTGGAACAGTTGAACTGGAGAAACTTTGTAACAATGGCCAAAATATTCAATGTATTTTTTATTGTATTGATATGTATTGTGTTCAATACATATTGTGTTTCTCACACACATATCTCAGAAGTGCCACAGTACATTTTTTGTTTTATTTCATTTTTCCCAAATGTTCTCCAGAAAAAAATTGCCTTTGGCCAAATACTAAGCATGGAAGACTTTGGCCCAGAAGACCAATATTTTATGAGGTTAATGTATTGTCATGGAAATGACTTGATAACCAATGGTAAGCTAGATAATAATGGTGTCAGCTGTCACATACCTATGTCATAAGTGGGATTAGGAGCACTGTCTGCCTGCCCCAAATCTTCCCATGATAAGACCTTGCTTTCCCTTGCTTTATAACATTGTTGAACTCAGACAGTTTAGGCTGAAATTTTCCATGTCAGGTGTCTGCCCAAGGCTGCTTATTTTGGAAAACTCAGTTCAGCCATTTCCAAAAATAAGACTAGAGGAAAATATGTTGGTTCTGACTATGTTTTAAAAGCTGTGGCAAACTTTTTGTTGAAAAGCTCTAGAACTCCAGTGCTTTAAGGCACAGGTGTACCATTTCCTGGGATGGTGAAGCTGAAAGCAGAGGAAAAGCTTTGTGTCAGTGACATAACTTCTGTTGTTCCACTCAGTGCTGGGCACATATGGTCAAGTTATAAGCCTCTTAGAGAAAATGTTTTGCATGGATTCTGAAAAGGCCTACTTGTACGAAACAGTTTAATATTCCTAAGTTATATCCCTGCTCAGACTGTTTTGCACCTTACGGTTTGGCAAGACTTTCTTTGCAACTATGAATAGGTGCTATGTCTCATCTATGTATGGGCAAAAGAAACACTAAAAGTAGGGCCCATGACAGGAGATGGGAGTAAATAGGGAGATGAACAAGGAAATAAGAGTGAATTATATTAATATATAGAGGTATTATGAAGAAATTATCTGTGACTAGTCAAGGTGATAGAAATAAGGAAAAACATCTAAAAGAATGAAATTATGAGTTCCTGTACCAGAAGATGGGTGCCAGGTTTGGAGTCCTGAGGAATGGCTTCAAGGAATGAACTAGAGAAGGAAATGAACCCTGCAGATCTGGCCCTAGACACAAGCAAAATACTTAGAAGAGCAAAGTCCATTTTCTTGCTGCATATTTTGGCCATGCTAAAGCCCTGAGAGATTGACAGGCTTCTGAGGATGATAGAGGAGGAGATGGGATTTGCAAGGCAGCATGTGCTTCTGTTAAATCTCTTCAGTCCAGTTTTCACAGGAGCAGGATCTCCTGCTCTTCAGCAGTCACTTTGGCAATTTGACATGGGTCTCACCTCATCTTCCCAGGCCAGCCCTGAACAAGCCCTGACATTATCCGTAGCATGGCAACAGGCCCTCTCCTCTCTCCTCTCCTCTCCTCTCCTCTCCTCTCCTCTCCNTCACCTCATCTTCCCAGGCCAGCCCTGAACAAGCCCTGACATTATCCGTAGCATGGCAACAGGCCCTCTCCTCTCTCCTCTCCTCTCCTCTCCTCTCCACTCCTCCTTTATTATCCAGGTTTCCTGGCTTACGTATGGATCACACTGACAACAGTTAAAGATGTGCAAAATGTTATCTAAAATACTTGCCATTTCTAGGTGGTCTTTGACCATCATGTTGTTAGCCATTTATTTTTTAATAGGATGGACTGGGAGTCTGACTGGAAAGGAATCATAAGGGAAGTAGTTGGGGGTTGTCTTTTTAAATGAGATTGGGATGCAGGACCATAAAATTAAATGCTTTTCATTGCTGGGTAACTGCTTTGGCTTTTTGGCTTTCATTTGGCACTTCATTGCTATAGCTTTACACCACTGTAGTCGTGGCAGTAACACTAGCAAAGAACTGGAATTAAGCCTTGGCAGATCACGAAGGCTAAAATTAGCTACATTTCTGAACATTTATCTCACTATTTTAGGGGTAAAACAGTAAGTTTTCATAAAAGAATAATAAATTTCATAGATAAAAATTGATCATATTGACACTTGCTTTACCACTGAAGCAGGTTTTTCAAAACCTCATAAGAATTTAAATGTTACTATTGTATGTCAGCATTCATAAACTTGATTTTAATAGGAAGAAAATACAGTATTTATCTCCAGTAAATATGAGTAAAGTGCTCAAGGCCTTTGTGTCTGTAGGGAATCTTAATACTGTACATTCATATTGTAGTACATGAAAGTAATTTGCTTCTGGCAGTGCTTATTTTATTTAGGTTTGACATATAAATAGACAAAATCATATCAATAAATCCAGACCTCAACTTGTGTCAAGAAGTCCATAGGTGATTATAAAGAATAAACAAGCCCAAACACACCCCTGCTCTGTGCCATTGTCTTGGTCAAGCACCTTTGACATTCTGCTGGCTTGTACTTTCCTGCGTGCTGGTAAGATGACAGGTAGGAGGTATTTGACAGTGTGTCTGTGACTAAAAGAAATGAAACTAGTGAAGCACATTAGTTTATAGCAGCGGTGACATGCAGTGTAGGAAGAAGAGAACATGAAGTTGTGTGGTGTGGTGTACATAGTTTATAAGTATAGATTAGAACATTTTATCTAATGAGAACGCCAGGAAAGATTTGCGCAGCTCATCACAAATGAGTGCCAATGACACCTTTTTTTCAAACTGGCTGTTATGTATTTTTTGTCTGTATACCAGCAAAATTACTCAGGAATGTGCTTAAAATATGTATTTCCAATTTAAAATAAAAATATTGAGAAATCAATAGAATAATAGTGACAACTAGATTAGAGTTGGTACTTAAACACATTTTGAAGTATGTGGACTTGGACCACTAAATTTGGAGGCAAAACCCCACAAACAGGAAGCCCCTGCCCTCTGAGAAAGTTCAAACCTGACTCCATGGTGCCTGGGTGAGGCCCAGACACATAATACAGTATTTGCCTGCAAGCATGAACATATCAGAGAGACTGATAAAAGGGAGATCATGTTTTGGTACACCAGAGCTATCTGGGGTAATTCAGCTGGAGTAGGAAGAACTACATATTTACAGCTGCATGCCTAAATGAACAATATGATCCATAGTCTCCAGAGTGTAAAAAAAATTAAAAAATAGGGCAGTCTCTTGAAAGTTCTCTTTGCTTTTTTCCTATTGAAATTATGTAACATTTAATAATCCCTTCTTTATTTTCAGACTTATTTGTTAGGTCCAGGAATTATTACTTTTTCTTGGCAACAGCTAATCCATCATTCTGTAATTTCTCTACCTTAGAAACTGCATTTTTTGTTTTACAGTTGGCATCATCCTCAAAACAAAACAAACAAGCTGGTAGGCAGTGAAAGAAAGGACAAGAAACATTAAAGAAAGAAATGGGAAAAAAAATTTCAAATCATGTTTAGCCCCATCTGGCCCTAGAAAAACATGGAAATAGATGATCGAGTGCAGATTCCAGGATGGGCTGCCTTTCAAGGGAAACAAAATCTGGATATTTCTATGTCTAGACCACAGAAGAAAAAATGCTTTGGTGCTAATTAACCCATTAAAAGCTTACAAACCCTGAGTGGTGCCTGGCAACATCTGTAGGGAAGTTCGCAGATTTAAGCTGCCAAAGGAAATGTGGGAGGGTGCGGCCTGGGAGTCAGGAGATCTGGGTGCTGCTGTTTACTCTAGCCCTGGCTTGCTCTTTGATATTAGCATCAATACTCAGCTTTTCTCTGCCTTGTTTTTTCTCCCTTCAAAGTGGGATTGTAACATTGCTGTCCCTCCAAGAGCTCTCTGATACCTAGAGAGGAAAAATGCTGTGAAGCCAGTCTTGCTCTTTTACGTTGTATACAATTTACCTGAATGTTGTCTGAGTAGAAATCAGAGTCTAAGTTTGTATGCTGTAGTCAGATGTTAAATAGTGGTTGAATAAGCACTTCTTTAGCACCATCTATATTGTTAAAAGGGTATGTAAAGAAGAAAATAATACACTCCATGCTTCTCTTTCAGTGCACATGTTCAGAGTTTCTTTCTAAGTGAGGTTTAGAGCAAAATACTGATGTTAGCCTCTCAGAAACCTATTAATTATGATTTAGACTGATTGTTTTTTAATTACTAAAGCATACTCACCATAAATGTTCCCTCAAAAACAGATTCAATATGGATGGAAATGAAAAAGTAGAAATAATATTTCACTCAGGCAGGTGCTGCCTTTGATTCTTTCCATGCTTCTCAGCCCATCCCTGCGACCACCTGCCATTATGGTCCTGCTGATTGGGAACAGAGTGGAAATTGTTCCCATATGACAGCTTTTTGAGTTAAACATATACGCACTAGAAGACAGAAAAATCCATATTAGCTGCATCAAAGAGAAAAAAATCAAAATCCAGGCCTGCCTGGATCTGGGAAATACAGTGATCATCTAGTACCTGTGTTTTACCCCTTGCTCCCTTGTCAGCTCCCTCCAATGCCTTGGCAACCCACCCACTCCTCTGTTACCACAGCTGCTAGCTCAGGCCTTGCTGCTCTAATTTTACTGTCTGCATTACCCCCTTTCCCATTTGGAAACACATGTTCCTCATTTGTTTATGTACCACCCTTTTCCTGGATTGCTCTGACTTTCACAAACTGGGGATTTCACAGACTGCTGGGGTGGGAGGGGAAGTTGTTGAAGGTTGGTTTGGTGATGGCTAATGGGAACTCTGTGTTAGAACTTCAGAACTTAGACAAATGTCCAGTAGCACAAGGAGTTAATTAATAATATAGACTTTGGTAAGGAGCTTGAGAGGCAAGGGTCACTTTTAGCAATTTGGCATGCCTTCTGTGTTTACAGACATTTCACACTAAAAAATTAGTTCAGTGTGTTTCTTAGCATCTAGAAACCAATGTTTGGGTTGTCACTCAGTGATTGTTAGGTTGAGAAGTGCCCAAGCAAAAATTTACAGTCCCACCAGGTCAAGATACCTGTTCAGCAAGAATACTGGCTTAGATGTTTAAATAAATATTGGTACCTTGAGCTTCTTGATTTGCCTGGTAGGATGTCCTACCATGCTTCTCTTCTTTCGTTCCTCTATATTGCCTGTTTCTCACTCCAGCTTCCTAAAGTGTATTTTTGTCCCCCACCCTGCATAATTTAAATCTGTATTTTCATTCATTCGAATTCTGGACCTCATCTTTTCTTCTGTGCACCTGCATTCAGTCCTACACATCTTTGTCACTGAATCACAGAGTCACAGAGAGCTCTCTGGAGTCTTTTATTCAGTCTGCATATTCAAAGCAGGCTGCTTAGAATCATATCTGGTTGGGTTTTGACATACTCAAGGATGACAACTCCACAACCTCTCTGGGCATCTTTTCCAATGTCTCCCCAACCTTAAAGTAAAAGAAAATATTTTTCTTCCATTTAAACGGAGCATTCTGGATTTCACTTTGTGCCCATTGCCTCTTATTCTGTCTATGCATCCTACTGAGAAGACTCTGGCTCCATCTTTTTTACTCCACCTCCTCCACTATTTACACATTTTGATAAGATCCTCCTTTTCTTTTGATAAGACCCTTGTCTTTTTTTTTTTTTTCTCTCAGTTTGTTATCATTTCAAATGTTAGACAGGGAGAGGACCACTGCAGTGAGAAAGCCCTAAGAAGTAGTGGCTGATAACAAGATGAGACTGCCTGGAGTCATCAGACTGCCTGTGCTTGGAAGACAAGTGCCCCAAGGCAAGTGGCTATTTCCTGGGAGGAAATAGGCTGAGCATGGGCAGGAGCTCTCTTCTGGACTTCTCTGACAGTGGTGATGGGCTGTTGAACTCAGTATCCAGCTCAGTATTGGCATGAAGCTCCAGAAAATGAAGCAGGGCCAGAAGAAAGTCTTCCCTGGAGAAAAAGAGCTCTAGACAGAAAAACAAATAGCTTAGAGGGAAATAGGGTCAGGCATCTTCTTACTTCTTGACTGAGATAAGAATGGAACATGGGCTGTTTTCATAGTGTAGGTTGCAGAAATCTGGATGGTGGCAGAAATTTGAAGTTCATTTGGAGGACATGGGCAGAATAGTACCCAGACCCTTGAAAATATGCCTATGCTGACAAAAATCTGAATGGAGTTTTGATAACAGAACATTGATAAAAAGTGGCATTACAGGGTACAGGACACATTGGTGCAAAAAAGGTATCAAATACCAGCTGCAAAGCTCAGGTTTAGCTTTACATCCTTTGCTATTGCATATTTCAGCATTTCATTTTCTGTCTTCGAGTTAGTCTCCAGTCTTAACATATGAGAGTTTTTTGCCCTTTCCAGAGACTCTGTAAGTTCATAGGAGTGAAACCTTTACATGATATCCTGCTAATACTCATGCCAGAAGTGTGAACAAAATCTGAACTCTAGGGGAGACAGTAATAAGGGAAGTCAAGTCAGCTGGCCTTATAAACCTGGTAAGCAGATTTTTAAAAACATGCTCTGATTTGATAATGAAGGAAATTTGTTTGAATTTGGAGCTTTGTTACAAATTATCTTAACTCTTGGGTCAAATAGAGTGTGCCAGCATATTAAACTCAACCTACATAAAGCCAGACTGCCAAATGCATGTTGATTTATAACCTGTGAGATTATAAAATCACAATTAAAGAAAATATAATCTTTGAATAGTACAGCTGTGAGTTCAGCTTTGGTCACTTAGGAAACTAGCTTTTGTCCTTATCAGTACAAAAGCATTCTCCTGTCTAAATTGGAAACATTTCTCTTAGATTAAGATTCAAGTGTATAACTTTGGAGTTAAAAATGAAAATTTTTTGTTATTCTTTGTAGATGGTCTTTCCAGTCTCCATCAGATATAGTGTGTATGAATTTGTAGTACATATATCTTCGCGGTGTAATCTCTCACCAAGTCAAGTCTTCCACCAAATAAAATTACTAAATTCATCCCAGATTTCCTCTGCTGAATATTGTGCTAACAACTGATGTTTCATTCAGTAGCTGAAGATTTAAAAAATCAGATCTAAACTGAGTTATCTATTCCTGACCAACATAAATAAATGATGGGGGTTTTGTAAGTCAAATTAACACTTTGGCATTTGAAGAGAACAGATAAGAGGTGATGAATGACTAGACTTGAGGAATGTGGACAAAGTAAGTGAGGAGGTTTTGGTGCTGGGAGATAAAAAAGGAGAATCAAGATAAAACAGGAGTATTCTCCCTTTGGCTTTTTCTTCACTTTTTGTAAAAGTGTTGCAGAATGTAATGTTCTGTTAATGTTCAAATCAAATGTTGTTGTGCAGGAAAATGCTTATTTTCTCCAGTTTTGCTCTAAAGTGAAAAAAGCAAACATGAATTGGTTCAGTCTAATATTTTAAGAATTTTCTGTGAAACAAAAAGCAACTATTTGCTCATTTCTACTGACTAGATTTTTATAATTTGAACGGAAGATACACCAAACAGCAGGATTTGGTAGTAACGTCACAGCTATGTACCAAGAGCTAATACTTGATTTTGAGTTGTTTGTAGAAGTCCATCATTCCCATAAAATTTTCTATGTCCTATAAACTTATTATTTCTTTTTCCTCTAAGAAAAAAGCCACATTATATATATTATATAATTATATAGCATCATTCCTGTTAATGTTTTATATCACAATTATAGAACATGGTGCTATATTTTATAAGTATCAATTTCTCCTTCTTTCTAGATATTTTATTACTAAGTAGTCAAAGTGAAATTAAGCAGACTGTGTCTTAAAAAGTGAAGTTATTTTATATTATGCTGAAAACCATTGTGTTTTGCTGACATAGGGTCATTCTGTTAACAAAATAAAAAGGTGAACAATAGCAACTGTGCTTATAAATCTGTTTTGGTGACATTTTTGTGTAGGTTTTTATTTCCTGACAGATTAAAGCACATCACAGAAGAATTTGGAAAGGAGAGATTAGAGGATACTTAAACAGTTTGGTAAGAGGACTTCTAATTTGGTTGTTCCTACTACTTCCATTTGAACCAAACTTCATTAGAAGCAGAAGTAGGCAGATAAAAATATTTTAATATTTGTTTAAACAAAACACAGTTTTACATGGAGGTCATAATGCCCTCTACTAGTATTCCAACACTATTTGTACAAAAAAGGAATTTGGAGAGTGCTGAACAACATCATGAGTTGTAAACATACATGTGTATCAAAGTTCTCACCAGAACTATTCAGATCCCACTTTCATACATATTTGTTTGGAAGGGGGGTTAGCTGTGAAAGCAGTAAAAGGAAGCCATGCCACTTGGGCAGGCATCAGAGTAGGAGGAATGAAAATGTAAAACAGTAGCTGTTCCAAATTTGCTGTGACCAGATTACAGGTCATCCTTAGTTTGCTTAACTTTTTGATGCCACGAAAGGTCTCTACAACCTGAGAACCAACAAAATATGCTAATTTAGTTGAATTCATAGTCCATTGTGAGTAGTTAATACATCTGAACAAGGATGTTTGGCCTCATTTGTGCAGGCTGATTAAGTCATGCTGGAAACCATTACCATTGCTGCTTTACTAACTGTTTATAAACTTAGGTCCTTTGTTGGTTCTGATTTCCCTTTCTCACACACCTCTCTAATGAGGTGTTGCAGTTACTTTGCAAACTACTGTAACTAAAGAGCCAATTTCTTAGCATTCCAGGGCTAGCTAGTATTTGTACTTCTCCCATGTTTTCCTGAGTGCTAATATCTATTTCTTAGTTCTCCTTGGAGCCCAACACTGTACTGTATGAGTTATTTAAGTCACATCAATATCAATAATGGGGACACCATTTTACATTAAACAGTTTGTCGCTAACTTCTTGAGTGTCAAAATACTGCAAGGAGCGTGGTTTGTGTTTTTCACTTTTTTGGTTTATAACGTTATTGATTTCCTTTGTGTCTGGAAGAGGTTTAGAGATTGATAGGATATAGTGCTATTGAAATGACTTCATGTTTTCAGTAGTGTGGTCCAGCCGTTTTGCATCTCCCCGTATGATGCCCAGCTGTTTCTTTCCCTTATACTGTCATTCATCTACTCTTTGTGAAGTAATGGAACGATATTTGTATGAGCAAAATATTCTTTACATAGATGTGACTGTGTAAAATCACCCTCTGTATTTCATAGACAGCAGCCTTGCTGTAAAATGCTTTAGAAATGTGCAAACACAACAATGGGGTTTCACTACACCCACTGCTGCATCATTCAGGATGTTTGCCTTTCTCTTGAATAACAATCTCTGCCATAATTTCTGTCTTTCTGGAGGTTAAACCCAAAAAAGATAGCATGAAGAGGGACTCAAAGGACTGAAGTCAAAATGGCTTTTCCCTTCCTGATTCCCTTAGAGTTTGTGAGGGTGCTTAACTAATTTTGCTATAACCGTTCCTAAGGCACTCTAAGTGCAGTATTGTGGAATCCGTTCTAGTTCTAAAGGAAATTTTAAGTATCTGAATTTAGGTTTTGGTTATAATATAAAAAATCTTGTAGAGAAATAAATACAGCAGAGCAAATTCACAGAGCAAATTCTCAGATGGTTGTTTATCACTCAGCATGCAGAGTTATCAGTGGTTTTCATGGGCATTTCTGCCTTCGAAACATTTGTTTTGGAAACTCTCGCCCTATTGTGCAGCACAGAAAAGTCCATATTCCTGTTCTTCATTATCTCATATCCTTTGGCACTGCTATTGATATTGCTTGAGTGCCACAGTGTGGCTGGTGCCCTTCTGTCATGAGGAAATACTTCTGGTTTCAAATGCTGTAGCACATGTTTTCTCAAGCTACTCTTTCTCTCTCACTCTCTCTTTTGTATTTGTTGTTTAGACCTTCTTTGCAGCCTCTCAGCAGCAACTAGTATGCTCTCCAAAAACAAGGGTGAGGTCCTGGGCTGCTTGAAGCAGCTAGAAATTTTGCTTGGATGTCAGAGACTATATGAAAGGAGATTTTCCCTTATAGGAAATCAGGAATCTCCTGATTGGGAGAAATCCTGATAAAGGGCAGTTTTGTTTGTTCCTGTTATGACTGTAGGGTAAGATTCTTTCTGAGTCTCTGATGGGACTAGGATAGTGCAATGGAAAAAGCAAAGAAGAATTATTGTGAGGTTTTTTTTTTTTAAAGATCTTGCTCTGTTAATGTGTAGGAGTGCAACATGTGTAGGAGGTATTGGTAAACCCCAGGAAGTTTGTGCTTGCATTCACAAGAAAAGAAACTCAGGTCTGACATCTGCACAGGGTTGTAGAGATATTGTGGGACTGCCAGAGACATGTGTATGATTTTGGTGCTCTTGTGATGCTCTTGTCTCTGGCAGAGTTATCCCAGCATGTTTTGGTAAGCTTAGTTATTAGAGACGCTAAGTTGGCTGCCTGTGAAACTAACCGGGGTCAAAAAGACATGGATTTTCTTGGATTCTTTGTTAGTCACTACTGAGCTCTTGTGTGTAGAATCTCTAGGGTCCCTAATTCCGTTTGCTAGGGTTCCCATGGGGTATTGTACCAAATTGCATACCAGAAACAAAATGTCTACCACAACTGGAATTTTTTGTAAAACCTTGGAGTCCTTTGTAAAAGGACTTTTGTAAAACCTTGGAGTTTATTTGTTTATTTGTTTGTTTGTTTTAATTTGGCCGTTGTTTAGTTCTGGGCTTTATGCTCCAGATCAGGTTTGCAGCTCTTATTTCCAAAATCCAAATAATGCTTTATAGAGATTATTTTGCAAGATAAAACCCTTATAACATAATAATTATATTAAAGATAATAAAACACAAGTACTTCTATTTCTCTTTGACTTATGACAATACATAAAAAAGCAGATTCCTCTTTGTGTAACTATACTTGAGTGTTGGAGATGTGCAGGGAATGATAATGATATCTTGTCTGACTGACTAAATGAAGACTGTCACTTCCTTTGGACATGCAATAAATGAAAACAGTTTTGGCCCAAGACAAAAATGGGTAAAGCACAGACTGATCTGTTGCTAATAAAAACCAACAGTGAGAATTACTCAGCACTGCAAATTCATAAATATTGGTTATATAATCTTAGGTCCCATTAAAATCTGCCCTTGACATCATAGCACATTCATTGGAGTTCATTGGTAAATAAAGCAATTATATGTGATTAAGTAAGCCTACAACAATGTCAGTCTACCTTTCATCGTATTTTAAGTTTTCCATAATGACATTTTGGCAAGTAAACTTGATTTTTGTCTCCATAATAAATGCAATTTAGTATGATTAAAGGCATACCACGGCAGTCAAGCTTCTCCTGTTTATCTGGCCAGCTCCATAACAGGAGAGGAAAGAGAGCTCTCAGATCCCAAGATTCTCTGTCTGGTGGATGCTCACAGCACAAGTCTTAACTATCATGGCTTATGCTCACTTTGATGGCTGTTCTGCTTATATCCAGTGTTAAGCCTATATGACTTATTTTATTATCCTTTTCAGCAAAGTTTGCCAATCATAGCAAAATGAATGTCTTTCCTGCATGGAGTGCTGTGCTCGGTCTCCTCAGGAATATCTGCTGTGGCAGCAGGAGGAGGGTGAAATTGCAGAAAATGGTTGTTTACTGGAGAGGCCCTGCTACAGTAGGGTAGTTCTGGCGGGCAGATTAGTACCTGACATTAACCACGCAGAACTAGGTGAACAAAAGTAACCAAGCAATGCACTGGGAGAGAAGGATGCAGAGACACTTCATAAATCTGTAATTCAAAGAACAGTTCACCACACATTCTAGGCTGACATTCAGGCCAGCTTATTGCATTCAAACCTTTTCCTTTCTTTTCATCCATGCCTTTGTAAGGTTGTATTCAGCAACCACCAACCACAACAAACAAATGATTAAGGTAATAAAATATCTTGGACTAAGATAATCCTGTAAAGGAACTGGTGATGCTTAGTCTGAGTGTGTTGAGAGAACAGAAAATTGGTGGGATGATGGGTTGGAGGAAGACACAGAATGCCTTTTGAGTATATTGCTTCCTATTCAAATTCTTAGCTGGATGCCATATCAGGAATGTACTTTTTCATTTGGCCAAGATAGTCAGTCCTTTTTAATTCTGCAAGTGGTTGTTGGAATGTGAACCTGAAATCAAAAGAACTAAAATGGAAGAAGCCAAGTACTTTGTGTAAGATTCAGAAAATAGTGTTAGAGGCACGTACAGCATTATACAGTTATGATACTTTTGCAGTATTCTTATAATACGATAGAGAAAAATAAAAGGCCCACGCGGTTACGAACTCCAGATCTGTGTTGGGATTTGATGGAAGAAGTGCATTTATCCATCAGCAACTTGATTCTGCTTCCATTGAAGTCATATGGAGTTTTGCCAAAGGCTTTAGTGGGTGAAGAAATAGGATCTGGGTGACTATAGATGAGGAAAAGCCAGAGCTTGTAAAGTTTTCTCAGCATGTTATTGGATAAGCGCCCCTGTCTAGAGGGCAGTGGGTGGCCCAGAAAGAAGTTCCAGAAAAAAATAGATAGAACACAAATGCAAAGAATTTTTTGGGGAAAAGTCCTGTATAAAAAAAAAAAGGCTTTAGAGGGACATCATATCTTTCTATTGTCTAGTGACAATGGAATGGTTTACTGTGTCAGAAAAAAATAGTAATAAGTCTAGGTTTGAGTTTTTAAGTGTATTGTTTCGCAAAGTGATGGTGTTAGAGAGATGCACCAGGCAAAAGAACGTGGATTTGGGTGGCCAGTTTGTGTTCATGGTTGTCAGCCCAAAGGAGCCAGACTTGCAGCGAGGGTGTAGGAGGATAAGCCTTGGAGATACACCTTGTGCTTTGGAGACTGTTGTTCGTACATTGCCACACTTCGTGGAAAGCAGTTCTGTAGTTGTCATTCTGGGGAAAGGGCACAGCCATGGAAGGGGGAATTCTGAACAAAGTGGATACAAGATAGTATGCTGAAGTGGATCAGAAACTGCTGTTTTAAAAATCAATCTCAAAAACCCCCCAAACAAACCCAAAACAAAACCAGCTGTTGGGTTCAAGCATCTTCAGGTGTGCAGTTAATTAGAGTGCAGAGGCCAATACCTTTATGGTTTCAACCAGGGTTTGGACGGCAAGACCAAGATCTTAAACCTTAAGCACTCTGCATTTCTGGTATTTTTCTTTATTTTTTCTCTATGTTTGAATTCACATTGTGTATGTCCATTAGCAAGGATTCACCCAGGGGACACTTGAGGCTAGGAAAGGCATGCCAGGGAATCATGGCAGGGCACCAACTTTTTTGCCTCCATGCTTTTCTAATCCAGGAAGACCATGGTGAAGGGGACCTTATCTGCCACCCCAAGATTCCATTAGGGTTAGAGCTCAGAGAGCCAGAAAACTCGCAGTCCCAGGGACACTGGGGCTCAGAGTCGTGCCAAGAGTCATCAGTGCTCCAGTGTTGCCACCTCCACACCTTTCTAATCTGGGCCATCCATGGTAATGGGATGAGGGGAAGTCATCTGAGGTGTTGCTGAGGTCACTTGGTTTGTTCAGCCTGGAAAAGATTGAGGGAAGACCTCATTGTGACCTACAGCTTCCTCATGAGGGAAGTGGAGGGGCAGGAACTGATCTCTCTTGGGTGACCAGTGACAGGACACAAGGGAATTATATGAAGCTGTACTTAAACCAGAGAGTATTTGGGCACTGGCACAGGCTCCCAGGGAAGTGGTCGTGCCACCAAACCTGCCTGAGGTCAAGTGTTTGAACAATGCTCTCAGGCACACGGTGTGACTCTTGGGGTGTCCTGTGCAGGACCAGGAGCTGGACTTTGATGATCCTTGTGGGTCCCTTCCAACTCAGAATATTCTAGGAATCTATGATTCCATCCTATTTTTCTACTTGGAAACCACAATATGTATATACCACTTGCAACAGGAAAGGTCGGAGCACAGGATACAAACTTTGCACTCTTTAAAGTAATATTCTGGAAGGGAAAAAGCTATAGCTTTAAAGAGGAACTCCTAATTCACCTTTTATATCCATTGTCAGCATTCACAGAAGGGGATACAGTAGAGATTTATATATCAGAATTGCTAAATTAAGTGAAAATCTAGTATCTCTGAATGACCTGATGCCATTCATTATACCGGGGATCATTGAAGACCTCTCTGTATGTAATCCCATCACTTTTATCTGCCAAGAAGCTTGGCTAATACAGTCATCAGTTTTATAATGGAAAATCAGTTTGTGTAAAGAACTTGCATTTTCTTCTTAGCATGTTTTTAATATTTACAATGAAAAGGTATGCGTCTGATCTACAAGCTGGGCAATAACGGCTCTTGAGTGGAGGAGTATAAAAAAAAATTGGAAAGAAGAGGGACTTCTGTTCCACTGGTATCTCCTCTTGGGATCCCTCCAGCATACACGTATTTAAGCGCTCCTATAAACCTACCGTCTCAGAAGAAATATCAACACCAAGTGCATTTCAGCCTCTTTTACAACCTGATAATTGTATGTTCTTTTTTAGGGACTTGTGAAGCTGTATTTCAAATAGTAGTCACTGTTTTATATTGCCTAATGGCTTTTCCAATTTGCTCTGGTTAAATCTGGTAGTAGTGTTGCATGTGAGCAGCAAACAGCATGCACAGATTTCGTACCGTGTATGCAGCTTGTTAAAGAGCATCAGCCTGCAATTCTTCCTGCAATGTTGCAAAAGTCCTATCTTACACCAAAGAATATGGAAAATGCTTTTGCTATGAAGTTTCTTAACTCTCTAGGTTTAGATGCACCTGAGGCCACACATTTAAGAGAACACAGAGCGTGAGAAACTTCTTTTGTCCATTACAAACACACCTCCTTCCTGAAAGGTGTTTGCCCCATGCAGGTAAGGGAGTTTCTGTGAGTTGGTGCACAAGTTTACCATATTGCTGAAGAGCTGCAGTGGCTGTCTGAGGAGTCAGCCTACAAAACTTACTGGTCACTAAACTTACTAAACACACAGTCAGGGAGATGCTTTAAGACAGCGGAGGCCACACCCCGTGGCCCCCAGTGATGTCCACCACGCACATGTTCTCTTCACCTGTCGCAGAAGAGGCTGCAAAAATACCCAGCACTCATCATCAAACCAGAACTCCATTCGCTTCTGCAAGCAAAGCAGAACTGCCATCCTAGCCCAGGTTTGGTCAGGTTGTGTGGATGATTTCAGGCTTCTCTCAGCTTCATTCTCTTGCTTTCTTATAAAAGGTTCAGTAATGGAGTGAAGCAATGAAAAAGAAAAAAAAAAAAAAAAGCACGGTTCAGAGCTTTCCTTTGTTTCCACAAGCAAATTTAAGAATTTTTGAATTTTGAGGCTGCACCAGGTGTTCTGAGAATGGTACAGAGATTTATGCTAGAGTGAAAATCACTGACAACTTCTCTCCTGTTAATGTCTTCTCTATATATAATCTGAGGAACTGTGTTATCAATGGTATAACTTTCATATAGAATAATTCTCTTTACACCAGCTGTGCAGAACACACCTAAAAGTTGAGTTTTTTATTTATTCATTATTACATGCAATTTCACATACACCCAACTCGAGGTGGATTTAAAAAGGGCTCAGGATATTCCTTAAAAATATATATTTCTATTGCAAAAAATACCAATTAAGGCCATCCAGGGTAATCAAATTGTCATAGATGGTAGAATAAGAGAATAATTTTGAAATAAAAATTTGATGTTATTTTAAGTCAAAGTTTCAACTTATCTGGAAATTTAATTTAATTATTAAAAAAAAATCTTGCAACAAAGCTGGCAGTGATTCAGGTCTTGGGTTTGGAGGTTTTTTCCAGGTCCTTTGTTATGTGTTTCTGGTAAACCATAAAAATGATCTTCTTTGCATTTCTCTTTCATGTTTGCAAATTTTAGTGTTCTCCCAAAACTCAAGAAAAATGGAAACTAACAGCAACCTATCCAGGAGATAACAGCTTGGTATATTGGAAATTAGTTAATTTTGGTAAGATGCAATGGTCTGCAAAACTAAATGCAAATTCCGTTTAATCTAGTTAATACTTTTTAAAACAGTGAAGCTAAGAGTATCAATTTTAGGATAATAATGCATGTTTTTATTTTTAAAATAAAGTGTTAGGATTCTTATATTTCAGTAAGAATAAAAACTCTTAATTTTGCTTTGTGTTAAGAGGCTTCTTGCAAAACAGCACGGTAAGAGTGGATGTTTTGTTTTTGTGATCTGGGACCATTTATTCATTTTGAGCAACTATTTTCAACACTGATTTTTTTTTTAATCTTGTCATATGGAGATTGTAGTAGTTTACACTGTCTAGATGTTTCCTTTTCACCTTTCACAGTCTCCAGTGAAGCATTTCAGTGGCCCTACGTTCCCAGTTAGAAGATAAACAGATACTTAGAGTAATGTTATTACATTATTCAGTTTAACATATCCAGTATTGACAGAAAAAAATTATACAGTCTCCCTGTACACAATCTTATCTTACAGCAGGGAAAGTATTAGAATTGACACAATGGTATGATGACCATGTGGTTTCACATATTCTGTTTTTTTTTATTTGACCCTCCTTTTTCTTTAAGGATTTTAGTCATGCATCTGCTGCATTTCCACGCAAACATAGGTGTCCAACCTCACACACATGTTCTTTGGTTCATGTATAACACATATGAAATTGGATTGTTTTTGTTGCCTGGAAATGCATTTTGTTCTGTGAGGTCTGAGAGGAGAGGTTGCTGAGGGAAAACTAGAGGCAGTAGGATGTAAATGTCATACAAAGTCATACTGAAAAAAAAAAAAGCCAATCAGCAAGTTCCTTTAAATTTAAGCACATAATTAGTTGTTTATACAAAGTGACTAGTGTCTGGTCTTATGTGAGAGTCAAAAAAAGAAGATGAACCCCAAATTAGTCGCTAAATTCTGCTTTTTAGCATGGAATATTACTCAGATGCCAAGCCTCCTAACTGTGCCCTGCCTTCAGTATTTGGCTGAAAACACTGATGGGTACTGTTAAGTAGGAAATCTGATGCCAACCAAGCCAGCAGCTTACTTAAGTAAAAAGGAACTTAAGTGAAAACAGACGCTAACACTGTTTCAGTCTCCATTTCGGAGCCATATGGTTCTCCAGGAATTGTAACAAGGACACTATGACCTTATTGCAAACCAAGCCCAGTGATTAAAGGAGTAATAACTTCAAGACTTTTCTTTTTCTTTCTTTCTTTTTTTTTAAGATGAAAACAAATTTTGTAAAAAAGAAACTTCACACACTTGGTAAGGTGAGGGAAAGTCTATCACTTGGCTAGAATTAAGAATACTTTCTATTGGACTTTACAGTGGCTTTGATTTCTGCTTTTATAATGAATTAAGTAAGAGGAAATTTGGTTTGGATTTTCTGCCAGAGACTTATGACAAAACCGGACTTTCAGGAACCCATTTGAAGGAAGTACATTCCACTGGACCTGTAGGACTTCCATGCTGTGAAAGAGACACTGGCATTTGTGGAGTAAATGGAGGTGTTGGCTTTTCCCTGATCCAACAGGGACTCTACCTGCAGATGCCATTCTGGGAGATTCAGTGCTTATCTGTGACAGCAGGACAAACTGGCCTGGACAGCACAGGAAGATGAACTTACCCTCCTTGTTTTAAATTCATTTCCTGGTCAAAGGGTGCATGGAAACAGCAACATTTACTCAATGCAGAAGAATAGCAGGGATCACTAGCAGGTTTACAGATCTGTACTTACTTTTTATAATGGGTCTTACAGTAGCAGACAAAAAACCAAGAAAATATTTAGCTCTCACACACACTGGAATATGTTGCAAATGCATTCTGCTTATACCCGATGCATTTATAAATTATTTGCTTGTGAGACTTGTCTGGGTATCTGGCAGTTTGCAGTTGTATGTTCATCTGTTAGATGGAAATAACATTTGAGGTGGAGAGTCCTACCTGTATATTTTTACCGGCTGCTAGACAACAAACACAACTGGTGCATTGCCAACTTGTGGCATTGTTTTCTCACTTTTCTCACTATTCTCACTATTCTACCTTTTCTCACATGCAGATAACTCCCAGCAATTAAAAACTGACTCACTCCTTGCATTCTTTTACTTTTCAAAGTTTGCTTTGAATTTCTGAGGTTTTCATCAGATTTGTCCTTTATTTTTGTCACTACTAATCTGGTTTTTTCTAAGTCCAGACAATTAGAAGGATCATACCATCCACAAGAATTTCATAACACATTTATGTCATGCTTATTATGGCATTATACTGGAGTTTTTTCTATATAGTCTTTTTTATATGCAAAGCTGTTAAATGCTCCCTTCTAAAATTCAAGATTTTCTAAGAGATCTCTTTATAGGTCTCTATTTTAATTTGAATTAACTTTGCCAAATTTGAGCTGCTTATACTGATATTTTCCATGTTGGTCTTAGCCTGAAATTCTTGTTTTAATGTTTCAGATTAAATGGTACAGATGTTTCCAAGAACAAGATTAGGGGAAACTGCATTGTTTTTATCTATTGTTGATCTTTTTTCATAAGTCCATCAGGAATCTCTGGAGCCTTTCATTCTCTGGAACAAAGATTTGAAACATTAGGATAAGAGGAAAGCCATGAGGAGGAGGTGCAAAAAGAAATGAGTTGGAAACAAGCCCTAGGGGATCAAACAGTCTCTCTAAACAATGTTCTCCTCCTGAATGTTGCTTTGGACCTGTGTGTCCCAAGTGTTTCTTTCCCTTGCTCTCAGCACTTAGTTCTCAGCATTTTGGAAAATGATTATTAGCCTCTTCCTGGTGCCTGTTGATGCCACTTGGGCAGTCTTCATTATGGCATTTCCTGAGGGGTGTTTTAAGCCTTGGCTTGTAACTAACTTGATATCAACTTTTTCCCTTTTGTATGATTATGCATGGAGTTTTTATCATGAGCCTATTCCAAAAGCAGTTAAAGCAAAGGTGAAGAAAGAAATGCACTTCCACAGAGAGCTCCTATTTTAGTGTAAGATCTGATGCAATAGATGAAGAATAGTGCAGAAGGTGACAAGGGAAATACAAGGGCTAAACGAAAGATGTTTATAAAATAATTGTTAGGTTTTTTGATATAAAGCATCACATAGCTGTAGACTCTGTCTGAGGAAAACAGAAGACTGAAGACAAGGCTCATATGGGCGCTTGTTTTCAGATGATTCTTACTAGAAAAAGAGATTGTGAAGTTGTGAGTAAATAAAACTTTGTAATTCTTGCATCCATGTCTCACCCAAAAAACCCCCCAAAACCCAAAACAAAAGAAAAACCCAAACACATTCCCTCCCCACCCCCCAAGACACCAAAATAAAACTTATTTTTAAAGTTTTCTTTGATTTATGCTAAGATAAGCCCAAGTATATATTATTTTTTATAGGGACATTTTCTCATATTGAGTTTTCAGTTTCTACAGAACAAATAGTCATTATTGCTTTCCAAGCAGAGATTTTGCATCTTGCAACATATGACTTATTCTAGTCTACAATACCACTGTGTTTGCAGAGCTTGGTATTTTTCCCTGGCAACTCTGTGTGACCCACATGATTCTGTCTTAGACCTTCACTAATTGAAGTCTCCTTCCAAAATGAATGCCAAAGGATTAGCCAGGAAAAAACATGAAGATTCTGCATATGGAGGGGAAAACCCTATTCTGTAGTTCATTTTTTAGGACAAATAATGTAATGGTATATAAATTTATCAAAGCAAATAGTTTCACAGATCTAAACAGATGAATACTAATAAGCCCTTTTTTCATCCTTGGCTCACACAGTCTCCCCATGACTGCAGGGGAAGAAAACCTGGTGCTTAGAAAACATTTTCCCTTCACGTAGTCCAGCATATTACACAGATCTGCATTGCCACAAATCATAGCCAAAGATGAGTAGAACTTATAGTTTCTGTGAGGAAGATCTCTGACTCTGGAAAGGTTCAGGAACACATGGAGGCCAGAGTTCGCATCATGGAACACAATTTCTGGAGTCAGGTGCAGAGACAGGAGCTGCAGCCCTAATGGCATCAGACCACTCCCCAAAACAGCCGTGTCCCTCCGTGGCTGGAGAGCAGCTCTCTAAGTTCTTAGACTAATGATAGACTACCAAGATATATTGAAAATGACAAGCCTGAAAAGCCCAAAAAAAAGCTTGGGAGGAAGCCTTATTAGGAAAGATGAGGCAGAAGGCAGGAAGATTGAGGAGATAAAGCAAAGAATCTGTAACAATCCCAAGGAAAAAAGATAGGATCACATAACTAAGCATGCTGTCATCACGCACATGCAGAATTAGACAAACTTAACCTTACCTTTGACATTTCACAATTTTTGAGTGTTTGACTCTATAATTAGCTTCTAAAGTAGGTTGTTGGGCTTTGTTTGTTTTTAGTTTGTAACTATACACACATGTATAGAATAAATCAAACTTTGAACAGATATGTGGATGAGTATGTGCTGCCTTGGGCTGTCCTGCTTGTACATGCAAGTTAGATCAGTAATATGCATTTTCAAATGGAAGATTTGAATGAGCACAATGCAGCAGAGGTGAAAGTTAATGTGATTTTTTGGCATTTCAGCAGGAATCTTATTTTGTACATCTACATGTTCTTGTACATGCTCCTCAAAAGGCCAAAAGAGGCTGAGGATGTGTTAAAAAAACCTAGTGTGGCAAGCAGGAAAGATTTCTGAGCACACTGGTTAGGAACAACTGGCCATCTGAGAGAGAGTGTACCTGAATAAAAAGCACAGTGGAGATGTTTTGCAAGTGAAGGAGAAGACAAGCTTTTAGAGCCGCCTTGGTTGCTACTTTTGTCTTGTCCATCTGGCATGGAGCATGGCTGGTTTAAAATCTCAAAATGCTAAGACACAGACACATCCTTTAAAGCTGCCTGGTGTAACCTGCCCTTTCTCTGCTCTTGCTCTGCTTGAGTGAATGAGAAAAGGCAGAGAGGTAAGGAGTGTTCATGCTTATCTCCTCATCAATTCCCTTGCCTGTTAACTAGCTAGCTGATGGGCTAAGAACTTAACTCATCACAGGGTTCAGAATCATAGGGTCTTTTTTGCTTTTAAATAAAATTTATCTATTTGGCACAGAATGCTGTATGTCTGTTACAAGGATCAAGATAAAATGCAAGCCAATTTCCTCCTCCCTTTTTCTTCTGCCCCTCTTTTTCACTTTGCAACTTGCTAAAATGAACACTAAACAGTATCCTTTGACAAAGGGATAGAGTTTCCAGCAGGTTGTTTCAAAAGCACTTCTCAAATTCTCATGAGAAAATCAGATTGCAAATTAACAACACTCTACAGAGAGTCTAGTGTCTACCTAAATTCTGATCTCTTAATATTAGCATCTATCAAATACAATAAGTTGTTAAAACAACGTGAGGAATTTGAGACTGAAATTATTTGTGTATAGGGAAAAATTTTTAATTGATTTGTTGTAGTGTGCAGGTACTGTTAGTGAGTGAATGAAACCTGGAACTTGCAAAGGGAAATGGCTGCCAAATACCAATTTTGGTGAGATTTAAATACCCTAATCTCAATTTTAAATTCCCAGCCACAGTTCTTAAATGCACTGTTTTAGTCTATAAATGTTAAAAGACACTCCAAATTTTTCAAGAAAGATGTGTTTATCTAAAGTGATAAAGGATCTGGGTGTAGGATAGTTACACAAGTTCTGTTCTGATGGTTTTTTCCCCTCACATTTGCACACAGGAGAATAGGGCTGTCCAAGCCCCAGATTCTTCCCCCCTCCAATCCAAGCAGTCCCCACTCCCTTCTTCCAGATGAATTTACAAGACTTCACATCCAGGCTTTTATGCTGTCCATCAACTCATGACAGACAGTCGAGAAAATAGTGTGCCCTAAATGTCATGTAAATGTTAGTCTTAATCAGGCAGCCAAATACAATATTGTGATACAGCTAAAAATGAATTAAAGAACCTGCCACACACACTTACAAAAATTACCCTAGAAAGGAAGGTTTAGGGAAAGTTCAAATGCATAAAAGAAGGAGAACATAGTCATAACAGGATATGTCTTTCGTTAACTGAAAAAATGAGGAAGGGTCAGCATCCAAAACAAATTACACCCATTTAAAATGTTACAGTAGAGGGGAATCCATTGCTGCTGGGTGAGAAGGCCTACCTGTCTGTTCTGTCTGGGGAACATGGAAACAGTATAGAAATCTAAGAAGATTCAATATCTCAAGACACTGTGAAAAAAAAGAAGTGGCAGCAAAAGCCATTTCCATTATTTCTCTTCCATATCATCAATAACTTTCACAAAAATTGGTCCAATCCACCTTTTCTTTATCTTTACCTTTTAGTGCTATCTTAGGGATGAGTGGTTGGTTGCTTTTATGGTAGAGCTACCACTGTAGCAATTAAAACCTTCCCTGTTTCTTATGGTCCATAAGGAACTTCGCAAACAAAAAACTGTCCTATGAATACTTATACAGCATTGAGAGCCACCAAAAGTCTATCCTTTTAAAAGGGCAGTTTTTCTTGTGGTTAGCAATTCCAAGTTCCTGATCCAGAAAGTGATACCAAAAATGAAACTAAGGGTCCTTTATTGTGCCTCAGTAATTTTCAGGTCAGAGATCCATCCGACCAGTTACTGAATATATTTTTTCCCTGTTTCCAAACTCAGTTGAAAAGCTTGCTTTGTGTGGCACATGTGGCACTTTATCCTTACTGTGAGTTGTGGTATGGTTCTTTTCCCTTGTACTGTGGTCAAGTCTGTCAGCTGATTTTGGTTTGTAATTATGTTCTCACTTTATTTCTTCCTGGGACATTGATAATCAGGTGACATTTGCTACGTTTGCTAACGGCTTTACTGGCTGTTGTGGACACCACTATTCTTTGCAAACTGCTTTGGGGTTGGAGCTCAACAGCCTTGCTCTGATTATAATCTGAAGGTTCTGACTAGGTTTGTTATTTTTCTGTGTTCAACACAGACTGTAATATATTAGCCTGTTAGTTGTCTGAATTTTTACTCCTTTTTAAATATAGGCATATAACCAAATAGCTAATCATATCATAGTATTAGTTTCTTGAAGGGAGAATGAGAATCACCAAAATGGTTTCTTTTTGTAGGGAAAGTTGATATCCCTTTTTAAATGCCAGCAATTAGGCAATAAAAAGTTCCTACACGTTGTTTCCATGTGGAAAAAAAAAAACTCTCATGAAGGTAGAGTGAAGCAGCCCTGCTTATGCATAAAGGATGTACACAAGCCATCTGACCATATTTGAACAAAAGCAGTTACTTGGCCTCTAGCTCCACGCCTGTCTCTCTGGCAAGCTACAATAAAAAAGCTGGTGCTTTGCCATGCCTTTTGTGTCCTCCTTTCTGTTTTCCTCCTTGCTGTTTACAGTACACACCTAAGGTTGAATCTCTGTCTAAATCCTGATGGTTTCTTTTGTTTTCTTGCATAACAGGAGGGCACTGAACCTTCTCTGCCTTTGCCTAAGTGGCTTTTCCCTCTTGATTAATTGTAGAGGTGTTTGTGATTTCCTTTAAATCACAGGCTTATCGAGTAGTGTCTAATCAACCCCTGGTATTCTGGGCAATTGTGAAAAAAATACGCCTATCAATTTCTTTCTGTGTATTTTTCTTTCACTATCAAGTAATTCCAAGAGGAAAATCAGATTCCAAGCCAGGATCCCTTCTACATAATTTGTTGCCTTTGAGACAGAGGCGTTTTTGGATTTCAGCAATCAAAGGAGCCAATCATCCATCTCTCTTAGCCTAGGAATGAACTCACTTTTTCTCTGCCTGGCTTTAAAGGTGCCCGAGATACAATGGCAAAAGGCAGGTTTGTTTCCAGGCCCTTTTAACTTGAATTGTTGCTACAAAAGGCTATAGCTCTGGCAGCACTTCAGTGCATCACATTTGTAGTATATTGGCAAAACTGGCAGCTTCCATGAAACTATGAGACCTATATTTGCTTCCTTCAAGCTGCAATAAAAATAACTCCATCATAGTGTAATCTTTCCAGATAACAACTGATATAACACGTCTTTACAAAGTTTAAAGCTCCTGGTTTTTACTGAAAAGTACAATTTTTATTGATTTTGGCATTAATGATACTTATTTTTTACTTGATTCAAGTTCTTTGATGTAAGTAACATTGATATTTGGTAGGGAATGTGTTGCTGTTTTGAGAGAATATGTGGGAAAGAGGTAAGAAAGTTCATGAAGTATTAATTTGACACTTCAAGTCTGGATACAAACAGTCATTGCCTTCTGTTTTCTGCTACTTATGCTCCACTTCTGAATAAGAAGTACATTTATCTGAAGTTTTTATGTGATGTTCAAATCATATGCAATTGTAACTTTCCTCTGTATTGTGAATATTTTTACTGTTTATAATAGAGACCTAAAACTCATCCTTCTTTCAGGTTATACATTCAGAGGTTTGCCTTTTGCCTTTGATGAATGATGTAGGAACAAAAGCTTTTCATCCACTGCCTTGCTGGGCACTGGGTTGTTTACTCTGTTTTGCCCCTAGTCCTGCCAGCGGTGATCATGGACCTACCTTGCTCTCCTGAGATTTCAAAAAACCGGTGCTCTAGAAGCAATTCAGAGCCACTGTGGGCCTCTAGTTGATGTAGGAGAACATTATTCTCCTCTGGAAGAGAACTGATGAAAGTTAAACTCACTTTAAGTCTTCTTCATATTGGGGCTGGATTCTCATCTGCCTCATAGTTCTTAGGAACGATATAACTTGTCTGTTTGCCTGAAGGAGAAAGATGGTGCGACGGGGTAGACTAAAATATATCAGGATGCTTTCAGAGGCAGAATATTGCACTAATATCTGGGTCTCAAGCTGGCTGCAGGCAGACATATCTCATCTACTTCTGACCCTTGTGTCTGGTTGGCAGAGTTTTGTAGTTGCAAATGGAGAAGATACTCAGTAGGGTAAAGCAATAAATCTTAAATCTTGCCAGGCTCTCTCTTCTCCATTTTTTGTTCTTTCTTACCTCTCTTTTACAGGTCCTGCTCAGCTAGCAAGACCTTGAACCAGGCCTTTCTTCCTTATAAGCATTTCAGTGTGATAACTCTCTTTGCCCTCACTAGGGAGGGATTTTACCTTATGCTGTACCCCTCTTATTTCTGATTCCCTTGTTCTTGGTTTCTGACTTGTCATGGGCCACAATACTTGACTCTAACTGCAGACCTGGACTCTTTGTGCCTTACAGTATGGTGGAGCTGTCAGCATTTGCCTGTTCTGTGATTCTTCCAGTACATCAGCCACAAAGCTATGCAATATATAAGAAGATCAAGAATTACCAAAGAAAAAATCTCCTTGGAGCTATGATGTATGTCTTCTTTAGACACCAAAACAATCTACAGAGAATAACACTGTCTGCTGTCAGTGAAGCAGAAGTGAGAGGCGCACTCATTCCTCCTGTAAAACACAGGAGCAATGTCCCTTGTGTAACCTCCATGTGTAACCTGCACAGCAATCCATCTGTTAGTCTTTACTCTGCCCATAATTTACCTGTGTCCACAATGCCATTCTCTCATAATATCTTGCAGGAACTGTGTGACACTTGCAGTCAGAACTGGTTATGCAACTGGACTCACAGCAAGAAAGAGGCACATGAGATATGTTTTCTACTGAGCATTTCTTTCAAATTGTAGCTTTGTTTTCTGTCCTTGACTCCTAATCCTTCTGCTGCATAAAAGCCTTGACAAGGTTTGAGAAGGACTTGTTTGTTCCAGTGCAGGAGCCGGGAGGACATTATCTGATTAGAAAATAACTCAGCAGCAGGCACCCCATTGCAGGATCCTCATCACCTAACTCACCATACACAGCAATTGCTAACACACAGTACAAATGAGGTTTTGTGACCCTCTCTCTTACGGGGTCCTTCTGGATTCAGTGATATTTGTGGGGTTCAGTGTGAGGAACTGTGAAAACTGCCACAGAGCTTTCCTTGCCCTTTGAAGCATCCCCAGATTGCTTGTGAAATTCAAGGTACAGCTTTTACTATAGAGGCCTCTTTCTGATGGCACAAGCACACACCTTGAGCCCCATTCAGTGGGCCAAAGATCATGTGTAATAATCTCATAGGAACTGAGAGTTAGATGAAAATTACAGTTTCCAAACCAGAAAGGTCTTGCTGTTACCTAATACACTTTCAACACAGAGGGGCATTTGTTACATGTGAGTCTTTGGCAGTAACTTCTTAACCACCTTTTCCTGAAACTCTCACAGTTGAGAGTTGCTTTCTCAGACGAAGGATAAATTACTTTTGAACACATAAACATAGTTATTTTGTTAATGCTTTGGGTATTAGTGTGAATAATAACATGGCCCTAAGCGAATTTCTCTTCGGATTTTAGACTTGTGAAGGAACAATAAGACCAATGATTCTAAAAGGGATTATTTATTGTAACTCTTATGTTGTGTCTTTGCAGAGCTTGCTATTTTTACCAACTAAAATGCAGGGGAATTCTCAAAAGCAGTTTAAAATAATAAGCTTGTCTTAAGTCAAGAACAGATCCTGTCAACCTGTTGGCTCCTGCTGCTGTTTTGAAAGGAGCATTACTGTACCAACAGCCATTTTTCTGGTGTAAGTTTCCCATGGGTTTTCACTGTGGGTAATCTCTAAGGTTTGACCAGATCTTAGACAGTGACTTTATTGGAATTAACAGCTTCTGAATGAGTCCTGTGGAATAACAGTTGCATGCTGTACAGCTTGTATGACAGATTAACATAAAGTCTTGACCTCCTAAGGTTAGCTGTTTTCCTCATTCCAGCAGATGTCACTGAGAAAGAGAAGATTTAAATTTAATAATCCCCATTTCAGACTGTCTTGGCTTTTTTTTTTCCCCCAAGAAGTGGAATGATCTATAAAAATTCAAGTAATTAATGTACACAATTTCCTGACCCGAGAATTTGTGTAGGATGGAGATCAAAATACAGAGCATACATAGTGAAGAATGCATTCTTGTCCAGGGGAGGAGCTTTCTCACATAAAGAACCTACAGCAGTGTGTGGCCTGTGGGCTCATCCTGCACTGTGTGCAGGGCATCCAGCTGCTGTTGCAGTGCTCCTTGGAAATCTGTCTTCTTGGACCCTAACAGGTTTACCACAAACATGTCTGACAATAAATTAAGCCATTTGATTGAGGGCCACCAAGGAATGTCACAGAAAAGCTTTGCATACAGAATGTGAACAAATTCCAGAAACATGAGCATAAAGGAGGGTCTCCCCACAAGGTTTGTTGCGGCTCCATGCTGGGAGGTCTGCGTGCCTCTGAAGCACTGCAGCCCTATTCCTGGACCCAACCTGTCAGTTACTGCTTTATTGCATCCCTGTCAGCAAAAGGGAACAACACGAGCTGCCTGCAGGAACCTCGGCAACCTACCACCCAGAAAGCAGGATGTCATCTATACTACCAAAAAACTGCCTCTACCTTCATGCTGCTTGGAATAAATGGCATCCCATCACAACTGACTTACTGTTTCTCTCCAGTAGAGCTCTCTAGAGGATGGTGGTCAAAGGAGCTTGCAGATTTTACTTCCTGTCACTGGTGCCATGTCAGACTTGATATAGAAGGGTTGGTGTCTCCAGCTACGGGAGATGCAGGCTTAGCTCGGGCTTAGAGCCAGAGAGAATCTCTTTGTTTCAGTCTGCACCATTAGCAGGGCTCCAGGCTGAGCTGTGTCCTCACAGGCATGTGCCAACTCTTTTTTCCTCTATCAGGACAGGAACGTGGACACAGGTTCAAGGTACCTGGCTTGGGGAATTACTATCAAAACAAGAGATGACACATACAAAACCAGAAGACACACAAAAAAATGTGCATGTGCAAATGGCAAATCTGCTTAGAAAGGAAAGATCATAAAAAAATATAAAATCATACAGTGACAACTTCTAAGCTATTTTTCAGTGTAGATCTACAATACCTATTCCCCTTGTTCATTCAGGGATCAGGCCAGGTATGGTGAGCAGAGCAGGCTGGCTGGGAGTATGGATTCCTTGGTTCTTTTCCAGAGCTGTAGTCAATCTTCTGGATCCTGCTGTTAAGCAAAAGCAACTGCAATAGCCATAGTCATGTATTTGAAGAGAATGTTTGGATTAGATCCCAAATTAGCTCAGACAAGCCAATTAGCATCCTTTCTATGTCTCATCTGCATTTAGTTTAGTAATATGTTTTATACATGGCATGTGGGAATGATGATTAATGATCAGAATGGAGTTTTGAAATTCTTGAATCAAAGCGGCTGCATCGGTACAATGTCTAAATATTTTTAATTTTTTTTTCTCTTAGTGCCAGTATTTTATACATTGTAAACTCTTCAGCACAGCATGAAACTCCAATCCCATTAAATTTTACTGAGCAACTTAATAAAAACTTGTGAAGTTGCAAAAAGAAAACGAACCGCAAGTACGAGCACAAGGAGCAGTTTTGTAAGCCCTGTTGAGGGTTTGTGCAAGTATACTTGGGTGCACATGGAGCCCTCCTTACTCCACTGGTGCAGGCTATGTCTTCTTGACACGTTGTTCACAAATAACCACATGATATCATCTTATGTCCTGTGTGGCTCCTATTACAGGAGTTTGTATTTGCACAGGCAAGCCGGCATTAGAAAGCACTCCATGTGCCCAAAGCCTGGTTTGCAAAGAAGGAAATTGATGTTTGCTGGTTTCACTGCTGCGCTTGCCAGAGGAATTGTCAGAGTTCCTGATTTGTTCATGACTTTTGCCATGGGAATTTTTTGTGGCAGTGAATTGGTCTGAGGCTACTGAGTCTGCATTAAGCCCTCTGGTAGTATGCCTAACAAATTCAGTAGGTTTGTAGCCAGAAAACTGCAGACAGATAGAAATGGTGCTCACAAATTCCAGTGCAATATTTGTCTCTTTATATCCTTCTAAAGTAAAGCTGAGCAAGTAACAAAAAGGTGTTTCATAAGAATAAATCTTTCCTAATTGAGTTCAATCTCTTCTTAATATTTTAACACTTTTCTCACTGTTACTTCTCTTAACCTGTAAAGTTAAAGAACTTGTGGGCTTCTTTGCTCATAAGGCTATCCCATGATACTCAAAACCAGAAACAGCTAAAAATAGTGAAACTCTCCTCTACACAGCCCCCTAGGAAAATATTATGATAAGCCCAGGCCACAAGCAGGAAGGCTTGAAAAGGAAAGTAAGACATACCTCTCTGAATCTGTACAAACCTTAGGAAAGCACAGCTTAAGAAATAGACTACATTTAATCTTTTGTTTTATATGAATCAATTTGCCTATCCAATGTAAAACACATGTCATAATCCATCCAGGTAATAGGAACATGGAAAATCTCTTTCTGTGATCCTGCTGCTTCTCTGCATCCAGATGTGACCCTGGCAAATGACCAGAGATTTGTTTTACATTTTGTTGGTCAGCAGTATACATCAGTAAGGCTGTCAGCGAGCAGCTGCTTTTCCTGCTTGCACATCCATACTCAGACAGAATTGCCTGAACCATGGGATATCCACAAAATAACAACAAAAAATTGATTTTATGTGAAGCATTAATAGATGGGAAGTTGAATACACTGTGGCTCAGATTATCAAGATAAGCATGATTTTGAGTACTGTACTCTTACAATGAGCAGCATGGTAATGCTAACGGGGAGGATGAGCTAAGCAGGGAGCTAATATTCTGGGAGTGTGTGTGATTTGAAATTGCATTTCAAGAGTATTAACACCATCTGACTTCAGTATCTAGCTTATGTGCGATTGGAAGGTCAATGCCTACAATGTAGTAAAAACTGTCTGTCAGGTTCTGGTCACCTCTGTTCCACAGTTTTTGCTGTAGTGAGAAAGGATCCTTGCTTTGCAGCCCCTTGTGTGTGTGATGAGAACATAGAAAGAGTTTTTGTACTTGGGTCGTTTTAGGTGGCATTTTATTAGCAGATTCTTTTCTTATAAATTAATGACAACTTCCAGTGCTATAAAGGAAAGTCCATTTTTACAAAATCATGGCTAACCACATGAATATCAGTTTTGTGAATCACAGGTAAGGGGGTTAAAAAAAAATTCTCAAAGCCAACCTAAGCTACTTCTTAGAGTAATTCACCACAAGTACAGTGAGCAAGAGCAAATGTGCAGGTAAATGCCCTCATCTTGCAGGTGTGCCCTGAGAAAACTTACTGTTATATAACTCAGGGCAAGGCTGGATAGTGGCTTACCCAACAGAAAAACATAAAATATTATATGCTTCTGTGAAGTTTTGGAAAGCTCCCTTACCTCTGTGTTTTGTGTTCTGCTTGCTAAGGAGCTCATATAACACCCTGGAGTCTGACTGTACCAATGTAGCAAGCAAATGGCTGTCAGAGTGTGGGCATTGTATTCAAAACCTTGTAACAACCAAAAAATACCCTAAACCAAACAAGAAACAACCACCCAAACTCCTGGCTTCTAGCACAGTGAGCTGAGGACATTTTGCAAGAGGACTGTTTTCCAACTAAGAGAATTGGAAGATATATAAAAACCCCAAATCAATATACTTTCCTCAAGGCTGAACTGAGCTTTGATATTTACCTTTAACCCTCGCACTACATCCTCTCACTAACTTCAATTGCATAGTGGCCTCTCCACATGGTTTCTTATCTCCTAAATGGCATGCTTTCAATGGGGTCACTCTAACACTTAGGGTTTTTTAAAGATAAAATATATGTGCTAAGTATGGCATATTTAACAGGAAATTGAATCATGAAGTGGTCTTAAAATACCTCTGATGGCATAGAAATAGCTAAGAGTTCCAAGTAGGAGAGTAATCCTTAGGTCACGGTTCTTATTTTGACTGTGGTACGTACAGAAAAATCATCATCATCATCATCATCATCATCATCATCTTCAATGCTCACAAAAACTGTAATTTACTGGAGCAGGCTGGTACGTTTNTCATCATCATCATCTTCAATGTTCACAAAAACTGTAATTTACTGGAGCAATTGTAGCAGGCTGGTACGTTCTCTTTTTGGCCAGACCTCTCACCTAGGATTATGTACCTTTTCTGTGGTCTGTACTGGTGTGCAAGAAACATTCAAGAACAGGATGGTCAGAGTGAGGCACCCACACAAGATTGCTCAGAAAAAGCAATGCCTATTTCCTAACATGTTCAGAAAGGGCCTGGAGTAGAAAAAGCAGAGCACTAGCCTACCTTTCCAAGAATTTTTGATGTCAAGTGAAGCCTGGAGCTAGAAAAACATTTTCATACCAGTCAGTCTGTTATATGCATAAAGCTGGTATTTTAGAGGGCATTAAATATTTTTGCCGTATTTGAAGTAATTTTCTCTTGTTGGTGCCAATTCAAATACATGCTGCATTTTCTGATCTTTGTTACTTACTCCTGACTAGCTCCCTGTTCATAGCTTTCCTTCTCCCAGCCTGCAGTTCTCAGGGGCATCTCATTTTTTATTTATTTTTCATCTTGATATTTCACTAATTTGTTTTCCATAACATCTAATCCTTTTCAGATTCTTGGCTTCATCTGTTCTTTATAAGTCTGTAGTCACTTTTCATCACTCCCATTCATTTATTGTTTTTTCTTATCAAATTTGTTTTCTATTTTTGCTTAACCTCTCTCATTTAGTATTTTTCTACTCTGTCAAAGCAAAATACAGTCAGGAGATAAAAGGGCACTTCTGTCTCATACATTCCTTTCCCAAGAGACCAGGATTGTTCCCATCAGTGCAGGACCAGACTTATTCCTTGATGAGGTCAGTTATATACCAAATTTTCAAGCTTAGTTTTTAATTCCTGAAACAGAAGGAACACATCTCAAGTATGTTTTTTTGTAATGATCTAAGAATTGGTATGAGATGGTAATCTCATATAATTAGTTGGTTAGTGATTGATTAATGAGAGGGAAGGAACACTAATACAAGCTAAGGGATGATCTAGAGGAGTAACAGCCAAGAAAGCTCTTGCCAAATAGCTGTTATTTCTGGTGTCCACATGGACACTTGCCTTCTAATTTCATTAAGTTTTGGATGGAAGCTCTTTTACTACTGTGAAGATTTTGGAGCTGTGGTGCAAGCTGATTTTTATTTTAACCAAGTGAAATAGACAGCTTAGTGTTCCTAATCTTAGCCTCAGAAGGGCCAAAACACTTAAATTTTAAATTCACCAAACTTCATCTCTACATTTATACTGAAACAAGTATAAATCTGAATCTGACCATACACAGTAACTAACCTCATTTATGCAAATTGAAGAATACAAGTTTAAAACATTCATCCAAAATCCTCTCAATACAAACATGAAACCCATGGGCTTTTCATACTTTCTCTTAGTCAAATTTTTCTGTCCTATGGGCAAAAATGGAACTGTAAGGACTCCCTCTTCAAAACTGTGCAGATGGCAGGTGCAGCAGCACACTCAGAATCTCCTGGCTCAGGCACTTTAAACCTCAAGCTTCTTATTGCAGGTTGTAGGTGAGTGCAGTACAGCCATCACCCCCTGATGAAAAGACTGAAATGGCAGAAATCAGAGAACTACTCCCATTCCCTGACAGAGTGGATGGGAGAGGGAGCTGTTTGCAATACACAGGAACAGAGAGCCTGGCAGTACTGCCACAGTTGGTTTTCCTCAGTGCTGGGCCAACTGAACACAGGGCTGCCAGTTGCAAGGGAGAGTTAGCATGAAACATGAAGTTATACAATGTTGTTGCCTGATAGCCTCTAACCCACATAGATAGAGCAGAGCCTTGTGGCACAGGGGAACATATACTTGTGAAAATTCCCTGTCTCTCCCTTAAAAAAGATTGTTTCCAAAAGGAATATGAAATATTTGAGAAAAGCTCTGCCAGGACTGACCACATTTCACAGGTGAGCCCCCCTTCTGTTCACACTTCCAGGCTGGGAGTCGGCATCCACCTGCAGGTCCTTTGCTACAAAAGTACATAGAGGCACCAAGCATGGCTATTCCCGCTGAAGATGCAGCCCTGCCTTCCTGCCATCCTCCCCCTCCCCCCTCCCTCCCTCCCTCCCTCCCTGTATGTTTGGAGGAATCTTGTTACGAATGAATTGGAAGTTGCAATTACAGCTGTCTAAAATGAGATTTTGTTGTTGTTATTTCTCCCCTTTCTGGTAAATATTTTCCTTAATTTGTAACTTGAAAAAAAAATATACTGGTAGTTGTTTATAGCCATGGGTGCAGAGAGCAGTGATAACTCCATCTGCTGTGTTTGTGTCAGTTACCCAGAGCCTGACATGGCCCCAAACAGCCAAGTGTGAATGTGCAAACAAAGAGAAAACTCTTGTAGACTTCTCTAAGATAAACTCCCATTCCTAGCAGAATGAGCACTGTGCTGATAATGCAAACTTCACTAATTAAGGAGTTCTTAAGATATTTGTTCAGAAATAGTTTCATTGGCAGATGTGTCACATCAGGTTCTCTGTATAGTAGACACACTTCTGAAAATACAGAATCTGGGGTGAGGAAGCATTCAGACTGAATGAGAGATGAAAGTCGCGTTTCAATAGTAAAAAATACAGCTCAATAATAACATCTATTCCAAGAAAGAGTTGTGATACAGTTTTCAGAAAGCTGTTGCAATTGCAACCTTGCCAAATAGTGGTTGATTTTCTGTGTATTTGAGCAATAGCAGAGTTTATCAATCACTATATTTAGGTTGATGTTGTATGGGGGTTTTTTTAGGTGTGAGTGCCTATACCAGTGAGGTACATGTAGTATGTGTATTTAATGTCTGACGTTGTCTTAGAAGTATGGAAAAATATTTTTAAAGGCATTAATTAACATTTGATTTGAGGAAAAACTTGGAAAGAGCATAATGTTTCTCTTTCTTACAGAGTAAAAATCTTGCAATTAGCTTTTTCCATTTCATCATAGCAAACACAAAATATAGCAGCTGAGATTTTGTTAAGAGCAGAACAAAGCTGCCAAAATCTAGTTTTGTGAGATCTCAAATCAGCTAGCTAACTTGTGTTCTAACTCCCCTCATCGTGTGTATGTAATTTAGAACTGTAAACAAAAAAATGCTGAGAATTCAGGTTCTGAAATTTATCCAGTTGCTCAGTGCTAGTAATGATGATGACTGAAGATACTCATACCTCCCTTTTGTGTGTCAGCATATTATTCAGTAGTTAAAAATCATCCAACTATATTCTCATTTTGGTTTTCTGAAAACATGAGATAATATTGAAAGAATTCACAATACAGTTATTCCCTCTTGCTTCCACATGGCCTAGGAAACTGATTTAGATCACCAATGTTACAAGAAGGGGGAAGGAAATTGTCTTAAAAATATGTAAGGGAGAAAGTACATGTAAAGGGAAAATTTTGCCTGTGCTTAGAATGAAAAAACTAATGTACATCTCTCTTTGGGCAGTCATTACTGCCTCAGTAATGCAGTCTCAGTAGTACATGAAACATTTTCAAAACTGAAAGGATTTGAGTTTTATTGGCACAGCTGCCCATCCATACACAAGGACTCCCTTGTAAACTTCAGTGTCTTTTCTGAGAAATATGGGACATCTGCAGATATTTTAAAGAGCGTTGACAGAAGGTTGTTGCTTAAACCTCATCTATAATAATGAAGTGGCAGGTTCTGTAGTAAGTTCAGCAGCGGACAAAATGTTCTGATTTGTGCTGATCCTCTTCTCTTCTTGAATTCAAAGAGGGATAAACTTACGACTTTAGGATGAATCCTGAAATAGAGTTTGTGGGGAGAAAAAAAATTTACTCTGATTTGTATCAGACTCTGTGGCAAGACTAGGGAGATGAGTAAGATTGTAATGGACATAAAGGATCGAAATTCATAGGTAATTAAAAGAATCCTGTTGCATCTTGTTCTGACTTTAGGCATATGGAAGCTATCTGATCAAATACCTCTCAGAATATGTGTTTTTTAAATATAACCTAAGACTGTGTTTGTTCTGCCCTTCAGAGATGATGAAAGCCCCTTGGATTTGAAGAATATCCTAAATTTCCAGTATCTTCAACAAGAGAAGAAAATATTCATCACCAGGTAGGAAGTAAAAGAGACTTGATTTACTGGTCTCAAAAAATGAGGAATCTTGAGGTATATCAGAGCCCTGCATTCCGAAGTCTTAAAAATCCTCGGGAATTCAAAATGAGGTTTCATTGCTCCTTAGGTCAAAACTTTTAGAAATATGCCTGTCATCAAGCGCTGAATTAAATATATCGTATGATAATCTGATCATATCCATATTACATTACTGTCTTGGTCTTACATGTGTTTATGATAGTGCCAAGTATTCCTTTTATTTCCCCCACTGATAAAGTACAGATGTATTAGCCTATGTTAGCAGAGGGGTGATGATTGGGGTATGGAGGCCTAAAATTACTGAATTTTGCCCTTTCTACTCTTTTTACCCTGTATATGTACACAATTAGTATCATTCCTGACATTTATAGTACTTATGGTGCACTGCTCCAAATACTGGAAAATCTCCAGCAGGGAAACTTGCTGTATATCTGATCCTATTCCTAGTAAAGGATGTGGAATCACACCAACATAAATACTGATACAAGTTCTCTCAAATAAGGGCATCTGACAGACAGCAAGTATTTCTTTTGTTTGTGGGTGGAAGTAAAGCTCAAGAGGGTGTTAGGATTTCTGAACCTAGATTTGGCTGTGTGCCTTCAAGAATAATCTCTCACAAAGAATGAATTATGCACCAGGTATAAAGAGCTGCACCAACCTTTAAGAGCCTGGAACAGACTAGTACAAAATGTATTTAGAGTACTGTCATTTAGTCAGCTAATGACAAGACAGCTTGCTAAGTTGTTACCAAAACCCCTTTGGTTATAGCCTAGCTAAGATGCAGTTAATCCACCAGTAGTTCTATACTTTGTCTTTACTGTGGAACAAAGTTGAGATCCCGTTGAGATTGCAAAGCGGAAATGGGTTTTCAGAAAAGCAGACACATATGGTTGAAACCACAGTGTGGTAAGGAGTTAGCTGGACATAGAGCCCCGTAATCTTATGTTAGTGCAAGAAATAAATACACAACCTAACTACCTAAAAAGTGCAAAGTTGTATTGTTTAAATTATTATTCTGTTTATATCAGAAGATGTGGTCATTCTTTAGTAGAGATTGGGACTTGGACATGATGTTCAGATGGTCTTGAGTGACCCTTTACATTTTGCAAGCTAGGATGGAAGTCCATGTATTATGTCCGCTCTTGCAATGAGAGGAGAGAGGAGAGAGCAGAACTAAATAGTGGTGTATCAAAAGCTGAAGTCGGACACAGAGGGAAAGAGCAAGCAGCTGTCTGGCATGGAGGGAAGTCAATGGTGGTTTCCTACTTTTCTTTTTTGCCAGCTAGCATGAATATCTAATGCTGAAGACTGTGAATGAAAGGGTTCTTATCTGTGGCCATTCCAATGATCATAAATATGCAAGTAAATAGTAATTAAGAATAAATGTTTAAGATCTGAAAGTGAATCAGGGATTCTTTAGTTAGTAGTGATTCTCTGGTCAGTAGCCTCTTCACAGTAGAGACAGTGGAAGAAATGCTGCAGTTTGTCCTGCAATCTGGCCTGTCTTCATATTCCTTCCGAACAGTCTGCGAGAACAAAAGGCCAAGCCTGTAAATAGAAAAGCTGCTTTTGCATATCATCACTTCTTGATAAGTATAAACATAGCCTGTTCTCACTTAATTCCTGCCACAAAAGACTTCTGTTTTCCATGTGATAGAGTTTATAGCACATGTACTGAAAAACTTGGTGCCTGATTTTTGAAATGCAGGTAGCAAGAAACAAGTTTGCTCATTTATAATCATATGTCTCTAAAAGACTTCATGCAGAGTCTCCAGTGAGATGATTTGCAGAAGCATAACAGAAACCTTTTTTTCAAGGTCCTCAGAGAATTCAAAATTTCACTGACTGTATAGCTTTGAATTGCACAGCTTCCTATGGACTGACACTTCTTCCTGAGAGGTCACTGTCTCTGGGGTCTTTTCTCCTCGTTGTCCTGGCAAAGTTCCATGTAATATATGGTTACTGAAAGCTGTCCTCAGATGGTCTTCAGGATTTCCCAGGGGGGCATTCCTGAAATTGAACTGGGATTACAGAATAGCTAATTTGAGAGTCCAGCTACAGTTTAAAATAAATTCTGTTCTATCTTCAATGCTTCCGATTTTAGCTTTTACACTCAAGTGGCATAAATTATGTACCAAAGACTACTAGCTGAGCCTATGGTCATGCACCTTTCTGGCTCTTAAAAAAATAGTAAAAAGGTAGCAAACAGCTGTCACAGAACAACAGGAAACTTTCTCAGAACTTTACAGCATGCAGGTGTGGAAGCAAAAGCAGTAAGTTAGGGGGCCAAATAAGATCAAGTCACCTGTTTGTTTAAAAAAAAGATGGACCAGTGCAGCTCAGGGCCAGAGACTGTGCTAGGAAGTGACTACCTCTACACTGCCTGAATGAGGAGCAAGAAACCTGTGTTTATCCAAGTTTACCCCTGACTAGACCACAGGGCAACATGCAGGACAGGCCTCTTTCACACTCTCTCCCCTTGCCCATTCTCCTCAAAGCCCAGATGTGGCCTGACCTTTGGTTTGTGTGTGATGTGTCTGGAAGAGAACCAAAAGGAGCTGGAGCTCTTGTGTTTTGCTGTCCAGGTGGTGCCATGGACTGGTGAGGATGTAAACAAGGGTGGGGAAGGACAGCACTTTCATCAGCCTCCGATCTCCTCTCAGGAAGGTGGGAAGCCCAAGAGCCAAAAACATGGCAACATTGTCTTTTGGAATAGACTGAACATGTGAGAAATCACTGTCCTAATGATAAACACTGTAATAAATATTGGCAAGACATGAATCCAGCCTCTGCAAAAATGTCTTTTATTTGTTTTTGCAGCTCAAATCACATTTTTCTTTAGCACATCTTTTTAAAGTTTGTTATCCTTTACCCCGCTCTAGATTGCCAGCCATATGGTGAAATAAATGGCTCTTAGAACTGTTTTCTGTAGAACTGTAGTAGACATGAATACCAAACAACTTCACAAAACCACTAAATATTTGGCAAACTTCTAGTCTACTGTAATTTTTAAAAAATGCTCAAGACAAATGTTTATGTTGAAGGGGGAAAAAATCCCCAGGATAAAACTGTCAATTAATGGATAATTTCAGCTTTCCTATATAACCTTGTTCCATAAGTCATGCTTCAAAAAGAGTGAATAATCTTCTAATTAAACATTTCTGAACCTTAAAAAGCATCTGAATTGTGAGTGGATGCTGCTCTGGCTTTTTTGGCATATTACATACAGGACGTCTGGCCAGTTCTCCAGTCTTCTCTCAGATATGTTACTGATCCAAAATATTTTCACCAGACACCCTGAAATGGAATCGCAAGTTTGCCAATTTCCATTTTGTGTATCTTCCTTAGAAAACTGAAAACTACAGCTCATGAGCATTGGTGGTTTGATTGCTCAATGTCCAAACTTAACTCACTGGAACAAAATAACAACAAAGGTGCAGAAGATGGTGCCTGATCTTTGTGAGACAAAATTGTTTAAAAAAAAATGAGCTACCAAATTTCTACTTCAGGAGCTGAATTGGGAAAAATTGGTGCTTTTGAAACACTAATGAAATATGGATCAACAATTATGCCTCAATTCTTCAGCAAAGTTTCTGCATTATTACACTGATATTTCCCTGAACCTGCCAAGGTCTCTAAAGCAAAAGAGCAATTTTCAGTATCTACACTGTGTAATTTTCAATTGTCTCAATTCTCTGAGCTTCAAGTCAGCGTTTTTTTTTGAGAAACATGTAAGTCAGAAGAAAATTCTCGACAGAGGTCTCATATTCTGATTTCCTTGGACTTTACAGCAAGATTTCAAATGCTGTTGAAGCTGCCAAAGAAGAAAAATGTGTGTTATAGTATTACAGATGATAACATAGTCCAGCCTGCAGTTTTTCCTTCCATCCAGTGCTGTGAGAGCTTAAGCAATGTTATTTCACTAGGCCAGGAAGTCTAGGCAGAACTTCATTAAAATACAGCTGAATGACCTGCTACATGAACTGAACTCTGCAAGAAAGTATTTGGGAGTTTGGCAATGCTAATGGTCATGCAAGTTGGTTCATTGCTCACTAAGGCTGTAGCCTGTGGCTTAAACAACTCCTGTAGTCTAGAGAGGGACAGTTTTTCCTAGATGCGCCATAAGGTGTCTGGTCCTCATATTGAAAAGTTCTACCCTGGTTCAAGTAAAAGGCTTAATTTCCTCACTGTTGTCCTGAAAAACACACTCCCCCTCCCCATTCTATTCCAGACAAATGCTGATCCACCACAGCAGCACATGCCTGTTCCAAAAGGAAGCTGTGTGTTGGAGCCACCTCTCCACCTTCCTGAAAATCTTCTGGGTGGAAGAAATATGGAAAATGGAAGAGAGCTGTGGCTTTAGTAGTGAATCCCACAGGGTATACAGCGCTATGGTAATCTGACTCTGGAGGAAGAATATCCAGTTGATGTTGCCAGGAGCTCTTCAAGAAGCTGGTAAAGGTTTTAGCTATGCCAGGTCCAGTACTCCAGGTATGATCACCTAGATGTACAGGATATTTAGATCTGAAGCCCAAGGAGAGGACAATTTTAGGAACAAGTTCAGGTTGCTGAACTGGGGAGTGAAGTGATAGACATTTAGAAGGATACTGTCATGTACCCAAAGCTCATAAGTTCCCTAATTCAGACTTTGCCTGAGATATTTTGTCCAAACTGATGTTTTGACCTTAAAGGTGCTGCAAATCCCATGTAACTATCGTCAGTGAGAAGTTCAGGAGCTGGATCTTCTAGGAAAATCTTGGCTAGGCAGAACAGCTACAGTTTGCGGGAAGTGGATGAGAAGAAATACGTATAGAGCCAAAATGTGTATCACATCAGGAGGACACTGCCTGGGTTGGTGTATGGTAACAGCCTGGCTTCTTCTGACATTCCTGAACTCCTGTACCAACCCAGCCCTCCTCAAAGCCTGAAAACCTTTTCTCAATCCTTGCTCAGCATAATGTAGCCACCCCACCAGGAAGCCCCAGCAGGAGTTGTTAGGGAGTATAGGGGTGATTTCCAGTCAAGGATATCCAAATATGCTCTGAATAGTAAGCTTTACATAGTGAATATTATTCTCCTTGAAGGAGAATAATATGATGTCTAGTGAGGGAAGGACTGCAAGCCCATGGGCAATCATCCAGAATTGTAAAAGAAGGCTATCTTTTATAGCAATGTGTATCAGTTTATAAATATCATCAGAGGGTTAAAGTGGCTGCTTACAGACATGTCATGAAAATAAAGGAACCCTGAGGAGTTCCAGGAGTAGCTTTAGTGGTGGGAACATAGTTTTTTTTTGTAAGTGGATACATACAGTCTATCATTAGTGCAGCAGCCTCTTGTGCAGTATAAAATGGGAGGGAACAGTGTCACTTCTGGCTGTGTCATTCCAGCAAGTGCTCTGTGTTCAATAAAGGGCTTCAGTCATAAAGACTGCCAGCTCAACAAGTTTCACTGGGATAAAAAAAAAACATTAATTTAAAATATTAAAAGCTGTTCTTGCCAAAACATGATCTGGAGAGCACTAACATGCTCTGCATTCAGGGCAAAAGCAAGATGAATATCTTGTGTCCAACTCTCTCCCTTTTCTTCTACCATTGTGAATTTCTGCAAGGTGAATGAACACCAAATAATGAAAGTGAGGTATGAGCAGTTTCTTTATCTATTTCCAAGTGGCCTGATTCTGTTCCAGCCGGTGAACTCTTGCTCACTGAGACTGATTTTTGGGCCTGCTACTTTGGGATGGCAGCCTGTATCCCTCTTTGTGCAGTTATCAGTGCCTACCTGGCAATGGAGGGTCTTGCCCCTATCCTGGCCAGCTTCCCAATCTGAGCTTCCTTCTCCTCACTTGACTGGTGCACACAGGCAAGGAACAAGCTGCCCAATAAAAACACCAAGATGATTATGGAGATTCCTTACCGAGTGCACAGCTGGAGGCTTGCAGCTGCTCGTAAGGATTGCTGTGCCTCGGGAGGCTCACATTGCCTTTATAAAGGTGTTTCATGACTAAAACTATCAGGGATGTTTTAATCCAAACCAGATAATTCCTCCCCCAGATCACAGAAGAGGCAGATTTTCCTTTCATCCTCCAGGGTTGTTTCTGCTGCCATGGAGCTGCTCAGAGGCCTGTGCTGAGGCTGTGTCTGCAGGGTGCTGGAACCAGTGAGGACAGTGAGCCCCACCACTGCCTCCACCCCACCACTGGCCTTCTCCTGCTGCCTCCTGCACTGCCAGTGTTGTCTGCATTGGCTGTCCTAGTGCTGTGCTGTTTCTGTGGTGTCAAAGGGGAAATTGCACATTATGGGAATGCCAGATGAGATTCCGTGACCCTAAACAACCACGGAGAGTATTTTAAAGGGTTTTTAAAGCCAGAGCTTTCAAGTGCACAGCCTGAAGTTAAATATTTAAATCTGGCATCAAAAATTAGGCATCAAAATAAACAGAGGTCTGATTTTAAAGAGTTGTGGAACCATTTGGGTTTTCCACACTACTCCCCAGAGCCTGCAATTTGTTTGTTTCTGGCAGCCTCTTTAGATCTTTAGGAATGGAGTTGCAGTCCCAGCAATTGGGGGAAGACTGAGAGTATCCCTCAAAACTTTGCTGAGTAAGGAACTGAAGACTGAAATCCAGTAAAAAACTAGTCTGAAGCACAGCAGGAATCTGGGCGCCTATACTCAGGAGCAAGACAAAAACAAGTAAGCAAAAGAATTTAAATTAAAAGTAGTTCCTCTCTATTTGTTAAATTCTAGGCCTTACCAGTCTTGTATGGCTTTTCTAAGCACTATAGTTTCCACATCACAGCTAGATCCTTGGAGCTGAGATTATTACCTTGGGAGAGGACAGAAGTGGGCTCAAACCCCCCGGACTTGTGAGGCCTCTCCTTTCAGCGCCTGTGTTCTACTCTTTGCACAGTGATAGGCAACACAGCACTGTTCTCACCCTTATCCATTTTTTTTTTTCTCTAAAGAAAGCAATAGCAGTAATCCAGCTGCCAAAAGGGACCAATTGTAGTGAAAAACCATGAAATTTCTGCTGTTCTCAAGTAACTGTGTAGCTCCTCTGCTCATTTGATCATTTCTGTTCTTCTATTTTAGATAGCTCTTGCTCAGCAGGCCTTTATTCCGAACTTGTTTTCCTGTGTGCTTAACTTTTCCCCATTCCCTGAATAAAGAATTCACTTGGGGCTGTGAATTCCTGTCCTGAAAACTCATGGCAGTGACTTCATTCCCCTGGGAGAACAGATCCTGTGACCAAGAGTGATAACAAACTGTTGTCACCATCTGAAAGGCAGATGCGTAATCTGAAATGCCTCCCAGCACCCTCTCTGAGGTCATTTGAGAGAGGCCAAGACCTTTTCTACTGGCAGTCCTGGCCAGTTATCTCGGATATCTTTCTGAGGAAAGGATAAATTTGGCCCAGTTGATCACTCCCACCACTGACAGTAGAGGAAGTCAAGAAGAAGTAGCATTAGATACCTAACAGCAGCCTGAACATGACTGTCAGTTGTCACTGTCACATTCAATAAGTGATGTGTGGGTGCAACTAGGAGAAACATTTCCAATCAACACAGCATCTCTCCCTGTACAGTGTTGTACAAGACCTTAGTGAATAATTCAAGTCATGTGGGCTCCAGAAAGATGAGTTCACACTGGAAGATATGTAGAGGGTCAGTAATTAAAATGGGAAGTGAGGGACATGTTTTAGGAGAAAAGTTTATAAGAGCTGTGTCAGTTTGGCCTCATGAGATTAAATTTGAGAGTAGAATATAATTATTTTCCCATACAGAACACTATGGAAGGGGAAGAGTTGCTTAAGTGAAATTAGAACATTGGTAGAGGGAAATGATAGGAAGATATCACAAATGCACAAATAAATGCAAAGCATTTCTAAAATTTGCTTTGTCCCTTTGTCTCTTCTCAGTATTTATGATGCAGCAATTGGGGTCCCTTTCAGGGGATGCATCACCTGTCTGAGCTCCTCTCCCTCCTTCCACCTCTCAACATGAAAATAATTTTTAAAGTTATATAATATAAGAAGCCTGTAGAAAAAGCTTCTCCAAATATATTGACTACAAGTTGTTTTTTGGAGAGCATCAGTGAGTTGGACCTTTACTCCACAGAAGAATCACCTTGCATGACTGTGTAAAGATAAAGGGTGTTATTCATATGCAATAATAAAAATATATCAGCCATGGCAATATTTTGAAAAACTCATTATTTTGATTAATAGGGGAAAAATAATGAAAATACATTAATATAGGATTTACACCTTTCATCTCTTAAAAAAATCCAGTTCAATTCAATAATCTTTTTGTAAAAATGCAGTGTATAGAGGGCATGTGAGAAAGGTTATATATAGGTTATACCTGCATAATACCCGACCATTATATTGTATCCTGGATACACTATATGATTAACACAATTCCCCATAGTATGCCAGGCATAAAAAGTGTCCACTTCATGTTCTCATCAGAGCATTTTGGTGCTGAACTTCCTAAAGTTCCCCTTCCCCCTTCTCCAGAGAAGGTGAAATCACATTATTTCTACCTCATTTTCCTAGGTGTCCTGAAGCAGTTTACCATTGGAAGGCTCTGGAATTCTTTTCTGATCACCTTTCTTCTTCCGATCTTTGTGACTGAAACCTTTCTAGGTCTTTCCAACCCCCTGGTATCATCTTTTTCTCTTATTGGTCAGCAAGTTAAAACTGGTGCAATTCCAGGTTACTTTGTGTCTCTGTGCCTGGTCTGGCTTGGGGCCCTGATAACACCACTGAATGGACTTAGCAAATAATTTTCCCTTAAATTCCTATTTTAAAAAGGGCTCAGTGAGACCCCAGTATTTGAACTTCCCACAACTGGTCTTCCAGCTCTTATGGGGTGCCACCCCATAAATTTTAGATCTCCCTCAGGTAGACCCTCAGGGAAGCTGCTGATTCAGAAAGCATGGATATAAATATACTGCATCCTCATGGCCCCTGCCATTTATCCTGGCCTCCTGGATGCTGTTTGCAATAAGGAAAAAGAGCACTAATCCTTGCTGGTCTTAGTACTGAAGTGACTCTAGTTTCTGGACACTGTTAGCTGGATGTGCTTCCATTCACTGCTCCCATTTCTGCATCATCGGTTTCCAGGGATATTGGGCGTTGCACTAAGTCTAGCACTGTGGTTTTAACTATTCCCCAAACCTGCAATAAAACAAAACAATCCAGCCAATACTTTGATGTCTTTTTCTTACTAAATCCATGAAAACATGGCTCTTACCACCACTGGAGGTTTTCCCATCAGCTTTCCTGACAAAAAGCAATATTTAGTTGACTAACAATGTCTGCTTTTCAAAAAAGCTGTTCATAAAAATGTGAGACAGTAAATGTATTTTCCCATCAGTGCAATTAATTTATAGGTGCCTAGATATGATCTTTGCCTCTGTGAAGCAGGTTCATAAATGGACACTGAAAGAAATGGGGAATTAATGCATTTATTGATTAAAAAAACCCGACATTCTTTTCTAATTGGGCCAAAAAGGGCTTGAGAGGCAGACAAAGCAAATAATTCCACTCATTCCTTCAATTCAAGTGATGGATCAGTGGATCAGTGTACAGACATAATGTTGAACTGAATGTTCTCCATAAATATTTCAGGTTAATGGCTTTGCACCGTTCTCTCTGGTACAGGCTCCCCAGTGCTCATTGCCTTTACGTTTTAAATTGATACTATGAATTATTAAGAATTCTATTCTTTGTAAGATGTTGCACCACAGCCCACAGTTTTTGGCCGTGTATTTAATTTTAGCCTTGAAAGAGAAAGGGTGACCACTCTGGGAGGCTGTACCCCAACATATAAACCCACAAAGACAAATCTGGATGATAATAATAATAATCGTGTAAGACATTGCTATAATTTTTACATTGTAACTGATAAGAGGACTTCAGAAGAATATCCACGAAGAGGATATAAATTAAATCACTTTTGTTAATTACTTGTGCTGTGGAAAGAGCCCTATTTAGGAACCCTATTTACTTGGATCTCCCAAAAAAGCATGAAACCTGCCTGGCCACAATAAAAATACATAAGTCAGAGAAGGAAAAGAGAAAGGTTATTTTTCAGAGAGATGTAAGTCTTAGACCTTCAAAGATTTTCATCTGGAGAAGATCTTCACAAAGTCATCCTGAAAGGGCATGCCAAAACTAATAGTAAAATCCTGATCTCACAGTCCCCATGCCAACACTGTCCATCCCATATTTTACATTCTCTTATGCATTTAGAGTGTGTGGCTTCTGATTATTACCTTGCTGCTAACTGGGCCCTTGAAAACTCAGTAGAGAGAAGGTAGTCAGGCAATCTCTGCTCTAAACATATTAAGAAAGTATCTGCAGTAAAAGAGCTTTGTAAAAGACCTGAAAGTGATATGAAGTTGATGTCTTGAAGTAATTCTGAAAGAAAGAAGCTTCCCTTGGCAGTTATTTTCTTCTCATTACTTTCAAGCACAGCAGTTCTCAACTGGTTCCTGAAAACCCTCCGCAAAAGAGTTTTTGTCTCCTAGTTTAATTGTCACTTCAATTGTCACTTCTGCAAGAGCTCAAGAATGAGCAACTTCTGAATATGAGGATATGTACTTATATGATGTTAAAATTATAGCTAACACCACCAGAACCCCTGTTTCTGTTGCTGCTTTGAAGAAGGTGTTTTAAAAGCCATTGATCAAAAAAGCCATGATACTATAAAGGCCAGCTACCATAGAATCACTGTCCTAGAAATTCAGCTTTGCTGGGGAGGATTTTGGGCAGCTCCTGTCATCTGCGTAGGTTCTCTTTTTCCCAGAGTTGTTTTAGTAGAGCCAGCATTTTTTATGTGGCAGCTGTCAGATAGCATGGTAGTTACATCTTGATAGACTTATATCAGGTAAGCAAGGGAGTTATGGCTTGGTGCTGTTCCACACAAATTCTGGAATGTGGCTAAAATTCTGTATTATCCTACACTAGCCTTAGCTAGTGTGTGAGTCATAATAAGTTCTCTGCAAAATCTTTCTGATTGTCTTCTATTTGTCAAATACCTTTGTATTAAGGTATTAGCAATACCTAGCTTGTGTATAATGCCATAATCAGCAGGCCTTGTGGTCCTTGGCTGAGAGACCAATATCATTTCCTCTGAGAAATGGAGATATTCTGGGACTGAGGCAGCTGCACACCACATGATGAAGACAGAAATTCAGTATTGTGTTTAAAGTTTGAACCTTCCTTTTTGTCCATTGGAAGCAGATAGATTTTCTGTGTGGAAAATGTAATAGATGACATATGATTAAAGGTTGCGGTAGAATGTCTGCATGCAGGAAGACCACATTCATGTTGATCAAGCAGCAATTGACTCATATTTTAGTGCTTGATACTGGTGTCTTAATAGTGTTGTTTCTGCATATTTTCTTTACTAAAATGTTCTACGTACATTCTGTGCCATGTTTTCCTAGTTTAAGTGTACTAAAGTGAATTATCACAGCATAAAACTGGAAAAATAAACAAATCTTTGTTTTGATATGAGTGAGTGATAAACCAGCAGTTTAAACTCAGAGTAAGTTTCAAAATATCATTGAGTTGTAAGTGCAAAGTACCACTGAGATCTAGAGACTTCTGATAGATAGAGACATAACATTTTCATAGCATGAAGAATCTCATTGTACCAGTTCAGAAAAATGGTACAATGTGTTCCTAACTCCCACAGAAGATAAAGCACATCCTTTTCTGAGCAAGGGCCAGAAAAACAGTCTCATTCTCTCTTGCCCTTCCATTCACAATCACTTAATGCCTCTGTACCAACTAAAAACTTTGTATTCATAGAAAAATATGTGCGTTTCATTGCAGGCAGTTATGGATAAATGGTTCTGTCCATTCTAAAATAAATTAGTCATTCTGTCTATATTTGTTCCTTATTTCATCTGCTTCTCCCATCTGTTCTCTTCCTCTCTCTCTTCCAGCTCACTCTGTTTTAACAGAGTTTTGCTGTTCATCTGAGATCAGAAGTTGGCCCAGTATGTGTTTGCAAACTTTTTTTATGTGCCTTAATAAGGTTTTGTTCAGAGGTTTGTTTTTTTTTTCTCTTTTAAAAATCTCTTTCTTTAAAAATGGATGCAATATCCAGGCCATTGTTTTCCCTTTTGTGGCAAGTCATAAGGTTTTCCCCTATGAGTGGTGAAATGAGGAAGGTAGTGTTAACAGAAACCTGACTGATGGAGCCTTTCTGACCTGAATAATGTGCTCAGATTCCAGTTTTGGGGAAGACTTACTTGACAGCCAGCCACATTTAGGGAGCAGAATGTGAGGTGTTCGTGAGGCAGGACTTGGAGGCCTCTCACCTCCTGCTCTAGTGCTCCATCCCAGAGTGAGCTTTGTACCACACCAAGTGCTTTATATCCACTCTTGAGAGTATGACCAGGTGTGACAGAGGTTTTTGTTTTACTTAGGCACACATACTCCATTCATGTAGCTCCAAATGCAAACACTCATCAAAGTAGATTAAATAGACTAATATTCATATGGGAACAAAGCTTCTAAGTGGCTGCTCTCATGACATTTCTAATTCAAACATTTCTGTATGGCTTAACCTGTCTGATAAGCAACTGGTTGGCTTCTTTTCTTCACCTGCTATGAAGGCCTCTTCAATACAAAGAAAAATGCAGCAAACCAAATATGTCATTATTGACTTGGAAGAACATGATTTAAAGCTTTGGAATGGTCATGCATTTCTGCCCTGCTTGACTGTTCTTTCTAAAAGAATCCTAGTTTGCTGCAGGTAACATTTGAGAACTGTTGTATGTTTGTAGAACAACGTGATGTGTTCCAGGGCTGAACACATTTGTAGCAGCCACATGGACAGCCATAACTCTTCCTGGTGCATTTGAAAAGCAGAAGTTTTCCAGTGCAACTGGAGGATCCAATTCTCCTCTTCATACTGCCACCAAAAAAATGAGAGTAACTCCACTTGAAGCCAGCAACATTGTTGCACTGGAGTAATATAAAAATCAGAAATCAGTTTCTAGACATAACATTTTTCAGCTTTAACAATAAAACCAAGAAAAAAGCCCTTGTATTTGGCAACCTTTTTGTTTCTTGTCTGATTCCACTGACTCTTCCTTCAGCCACTTGTCTCTGAATTCATCCAGTCTCTCACAGGCACGCAGCACTGGTTTCAGTCAGTCATTAGATTCATTACTTTCAACTACTCCCTTTTATTTGTACTGTCCAGCACATACTGCTACTGAATTTGCTTCAGTGGGTTTCCTCTTCCATGCTGTTGGTTAGTGGCAGTCATGTTATTCACAGAGAGAGAAAGAGGCTCCTTGCTTTGAGTTCCTGTGCATAGTCTAGAAGAATTTTGAGCCACCATTGCTGTCCTGATCCCCGTAGCCCTAGCCTGGCTTGGCAGCAGGGAACACCTAGGGAGCGCTGACCATGCTTTGTGGGGCAAGAGCCTCCAGAGATCATAGATATGAGAAAATCAAGGGCTTTACTAAGGATGTGTGAAATGCATTTTTTAAAAAAGCTTTCACAAAGACAGCAAAAAGGACTCCTGGCAGGAGTGTCCCTTCTCCTGCCAAATTTTATATATGTTCTTTAAAGTATTAAACAAATTGCGTACAAGAAATAGTCTAATTTTTTTACATGTGGGCAAAACTTATTTTTCCCTAACTTTCTTCTAAGAAACAATTGAACCATGACTCTTGAAATTTAAAAACACATGGATAGCAGCAGTCTGGAACAAACACCAGGCATGGAAAATTCAACTGAACTTGAAAAAGTTTAACTAAGTTATAACAGCATCTTATAACATGAAATGTCAAAAAGTCTCTTAGTAACTATAGAATAATGGTGAAGCACAGCCAGCATTTAATTTTGGAGGGTCGATTAGGTAACAAATAGCATCACAGGAAGAAAAATTTGAAATAAATGAATGGCTCGTAGTAATAGGTAGCACACACAGACTATAGAAGTTGTAGAAAAGGTTAGAAAGTATTTCAGAATGTGTTTTTCTTAATATATTCTTTTCTAATCGTAAGAAACATTAGTGGCATATTAAATAACATTAAGAAAAAAGGGAAAACATTGGAATGTTGCAAAGTGGTGATAAAGTGATGAATGCTTTCAAATATCTAAATATTTTCATGGTTAAGGAATAATATCTTGGGTGATCTTTTTAACTTTGTCATTTCAGTCTGATACTTTTGTAAACCAGGCTAATGTATGGCAGACAACTCTGTGGCAGCTGCTCCAGTTACAGTGATATTAGGTCCCTTTTCTCCCATCCATGACAAAGAAAATTCACCTTTGTAGGAAAGAAAACTATATGGAATCAACATTTGCTATGCATTGTAATGTATGGTTGTTAGATATCAATTATACTACTAGTACACATCTAGACCATGGTACAGATGAAGCTTTCTGAAACCATATCTTGGACCTGTTTTTTCCACCTATTTCACCCACAGACAATGCATCCTCTTTCCTGTTGCTGAAAAATGAAGAATGGATTCCCTTTCTTTGCTCTCCAAGAGGAGTTTTGCATCAGAGCAAAAAATAGCTGGTATTCACTGAGATGAGCTGGCTCTAGCTGAAGTTCTTTGCCTAGCAGCTTACGTGTAGCCTTTCCTTCTGAAGAGCAAAGGGTGTTGACAACAAAGATGAAGGAACCATTTACTGTCATATTCTATTATACGCACACAGTGGCTTATGAAAGGTAATCAGTGCCTGAGGGTGTCAGTACAGAACCTACCAAAACTACTGAATTTCCCTGTTTCTTGGGACCTGCTCTTGTCTAGGACTCAGGAGTAACCCTTTACAGGTCTCTCTTGTTGTCCATCTGCATTGCAGATGATTCCTATGGATATGCATCTGTATGAATGAAACATCATTAGTCAATGCTTCGGTAGGAAAAAAAGAACTTGGGACACTTGTACACCTCCTTCCCCACCTATTCTTAGAAAAGCTGTTTGTGTCTTTCAGGGAGCATCAGCTCAGGCTTGTCTCTTCCAGCCATTCCATTCTGTCAGCCAACTTTGCTCCCTTATCCTGTACCATGAGGTTACCAATACATTCTAGGGATTTATTTTGCTAGACAAAAAATAGCAGCATCCCAAGATTCTGTGCAAGCAGCTATAAATCCAGCTGGACCTCAGAATAGACACTGGTGCAAATTTCAGAATTTTCAACAGTAATGAGTTAGTTCGCACAACAATAGAAAAAATATTATATTTTCTTTTGTTGAAATAGAAAGGAATAAGTCCCAATCCACACAGGGTTCTTTCCAGGGTTCCACACAGATCTTTCAGCAGCATTGCCTGTCTGAATGTCTTTGTGAAAGCTGGAGCTTTGCAGTATGCCAAATACAGAACATTTTGACAAAAGAGTAGAAAAGCATATTCCAAAGAAAGGAATGCTTTTATATTTAATTCCTTGAGAATATTTCTTTAGCTTTGGGCTTAATTTCTCTTCCAATATACTTTTCCCAAAAAAAGGCTTAATTTGATTTCATATTGTCTCTTTAACATGAAACGGTGGAATGCATCATAATATTTTCTCACTTGCCAAGATTTGCTTTTCCAAATATGTGCATTTATTGAATAAGGTAAAACCAGATTGCATTCTACATGGGCAGCAGATGTGGCAGAAGTCTTCAGAGATTCCCTAGTAGATGGCTAGGACTCAGTGAATCCTCCATGGTGTAGCACCCAAGGTGTTGTAGGGAGAAACACTGACAATCTAAGGAGACCTTTTCAGTTGAGAGAACTCAAAAAATGGGTTAGTTTTCAGTAGGTTGATATGCTGCTGACCTTGCCAGATATGACAGAATACATTTCAACTCATCTCCCAGCCAAGACATGTTAATTATCTGATGATTTATCATATATTTTATGATGTAATTATCAGTGTTGTTATTTTCCACCCTCAGCTGGAAAGCTGCATTTTCTGTGAAATATTGTGAAATATTTTTGTGTCATTTTCAATTTTCATTTATAATTTTGATGGCAGAGGGATGGTATCCTTTTTATTATGTTTTGTGTTGTGTAAGTAAAAAAGTTACAAAAAGAATCAGATGGTCTACACAGTAATGGTTGCATCTGATCATTATTTGTGATTACTAGCATTTCAGGAGCTGACATCCCTGAGAACTATGATCTATTTTACCCTGGGGAAAATAAGTCAGAGAGAAGGACTGTGGCCATTAGTTTGGGAAAAAACTGTACAAAGCAAAATCAGGAAAAAATGTAAATCTAGAAAAAGCAAAAATTGTAATCTTGATTTCTAGCATTGGTTGGTCAGAAACCATCTCTCTGCTTGTTTCTGCTTAAGGAAAGAATATCACCTCACCAGAGAGTTAAGGTGTATACAATCCTTCTGTTTCATGTCCTTTTAGAGCCCAAGGCCCTGCTTTTGGTTTCACTTACACTAGGGTTTTACTTTGGCAGGCTAATTTAAACAGCTATACATCTGCTGCAAATGGGTCACGTTTGCCACCATACACCGGGGACAGCAAGCAGACGTTAATCCGGGATAAATTGGTTTTTAACCCAGATTTACACCTGCATGTTGTCAGTGGCCTCCCCTTCTCAGCTCGCTTGTGCTGCAGCACCGTTTTTCAAAGTGAAGGTCATGTTCCCCTTGAGGGCTCTGGGAAGGATCAAAGGGTGATAATCGGGAGCAGCCCCAGCTGCGGTCACACCGGCTTTTCTTTGGTGCTGGTGCTGGTGTGAGGAGTCCCCCGCCCTTCCTCCCCACTGCTGGCTCCTGCCCTGCACACCAGCCCTGGGAGGCTCCTGGCCAGAGCTGGGGAGTCACAGCACCTGAGCCTGCCTGGTGGAACGTTGGCCCACAAGCACACACCCTGTCACAGCCAGATGTGTTTCCAGGCCCAGCTGTCCATGCAGACACGAGGTACCAGAGTGTTGCTGGCTTCATGCCAGCTGTGGCACAGGGTAAGAACAAGCTGTGAACACCAGGTTAAGCAACAGAGCCACAAGCTGGGAGCTTGTAGTGTCAGGTCATTCAGGGTCAGGGAAAGCGGAGGCTGTAAATACTTGCTACAGTTTTGAAACTAGCCAGGAAACTACAAATTTACTTTAATTGCAGACAGTTCGTCTGCATGGAAGATGTGATTATTTAACTAATACAACATATATGAGCAGCCATTCTGGATCAGACCAATGTTCTTATTAGCACTGTATCCTGCCTCCAACGTGAGCCAAGAAATATACAAAGAAAACAGGCATACTCAGTACTTTTCCCCAAATACCCTCCTTGCTGCCAGCCACTTGCAGCTCAGGAGTTTTTGAGCTACATATGGTTGAATTTAGCAGTCCTCAGTGGACTTGTCTTTTATGAATTTCTATTTCTCCTTGAACCCATGTAAAATTTTAGTATTTGCAATGTCCAAGTTTATGCCTTGATGTAGTAATTTCAGCAAGTCCTTTCTTCTCTGCCTTGGAGAAAACTAGCTGCAGCTCACACTTGGAGTCATACCAAGACAGATGAGCCAAAAGGATTGGATGGAATTGCCACAGTTTCAAAAGTTAAAGAAAGCTCTTTTTGTTAGAAAGAGGTAATTATGTCACTGTGTGCATTGAGTAATCTCTTCAAGAACTTATGAGACCTATCCCCTAGCTGGTGAGCACAGGTTTATCTTTACAGACTTCAACAGCAGCGAATTGCAGTTGAGCTTCAGTTGTAAGTGGCCATCAGCTGGCTTGTAGCATCTGCTTTTGCTGCTGGGGGTGTTCTGAGGTGGGAGTTGAAAGCAATGCTCTCTGCACAGCCATCACAAAATCAGAAAGTGAATTGCTTGGATTGGCATATGATGAGTCATTTGTTACCTAAAGAGTGGCAGAGGTCTCTGGTCATTGATCAAATACTTCAATATCCAAAATTCAGTATTTCATTTGTGCTCATTGGATCAAAGCTTTGCCTGCTTAATTTCTGCCAAGGATCCATTAAGTTTTTGTGCTGACTGCATGTTGCTAACAAGCTGTACAAATTCTCCCTGCTGATGCAGTTGTCTCTAAAAATGACTATCAATTGGATAGGTATACAGTGCAAGTGAAAACCTCTCTCATTTGGCTTCCAGTTTCTGTAAGTTGTTCATTTGCTTTAATAGATATTAGTTGAGGTAGAATCGTAGAATCATTAAGGCTGGAAAAGATACCTCTTAAGCAGAATGCATACTAGCTTTTCTTTTGGTAAATTCATAACACAGCCTCAATTCCTAGCTCACAGTAGCAAAAAATGTGCCCTTCAGAGGCTCATTTGTTTTCTCTTAGATTGTGTATGTAAGATTCTGAAAAACAGTATTAACCTACATCTCACCCTTGAGGACAGAAGCTGAGAAATCTCAAAAATACCAAGTCGATGACTTCTAAGCACATCTGTGCTCTGACATGATAGATGTGCTTGTACAATGAGTGCCAAGGAAAAATGTACTCTAACATGCGTATTAGAAGATGCTGTGGGTTAGCCCTGGCAGGCAGCTCTTTCCCACCCAGATTGCTCACTCACTCTCTCCCAGCTGAATGAGGGAGAGAGTTGAGAGGACTAAAGTAAGAAAAATTGTGATTTGAGATGAAGGCAGTTTAATAGTAAAGGCAGTTGTGTGCACAAGCAAAGTGAAACAGTGAATTCATTGGCTGCTTTTCATGGATGAGAAGGTGTTCAGCTGTCCCAGGAAGACTGGGCTCCATCACGCTTGTTGATGACTTTGGAAGGCAAATGCCATCACTACGAATGTCCTCCCTTCCTCCTTCTTCTCCCAGCACAACACCTGCTTCTCCTAAGCACAACACCTTATGGTGTGAATATCCCCACTTGGGGTCAGCTGTCCCCACCGTATCTCCTCCCAACCTCTTGTGCACTCTCAGCTGCTTTGTTGCGAGAAACAGTGCTGTGTAAGCGCTGATCAGAGTGACAAAACATCCCTGAGTGCTCAGCACTGTTTTTATCAGGAATCCAAAGCATAGCACCATAGGAGCTCCTATGAACAATATTAACTCTATTCTTCCCAAAATCAATCCAAAGTCTGTATATTCTCCATATAGTGTGCTGGGAATAGATTGATTTTTGTACCCTCACTTAGCAGTTCTATAACTGACTTGGGAGGTCAGTACATCCTAAACATTAAAGTGATAGAGAAAACAAAGCAAAAAATTCAGTAGCTAGTGTTGAGTAAAAGCCACGGATGTATTAAGATGTTATATTTACCAGTTATCTTTTATCATCCGGTTAACTCACTGCTTCCTTAGTTTCACCAATACATCCTGTCAGTATTCAAAGAAAGGCTCCCAGAGGGATTGATCCAGAGCACCAACATTCTGAATTGCTCTTGGAAGAGCTGCATGGTCTGTTCTCATCAGAGGGAGGACCTAGGAAGGCCTTTGGCCTTTATTTTTAGGTGCATGGGACTTGTTGAATTTATTCCCCCTTTTTCAGGGGGTCTAAGTGTCTTAAAATCACTTAAATTAATATAAAGATTTAGTCTTCTTACTGATATACGCATTTTCAACTGTGTTTCCAATATGATATATTTGAATTTGTGTTACATTACTTGTGTTGCATACTTCTATATGCAATGGCTCTCCTGTCTCTTTGTGCAACTAATGTACAACACACCCCATGATACCTCAGTGACCTGGAGTAGAGCTCTCAATCTGTGCAATGGTAAGACTGCCAGTGGACTAGGGCACTGGAAATAGAACTAAAAAGATATGGGATCCCTTTCCATTTCTGTTGCTGGAGGATAGCAGCAGTGTTGCTCTTCATTCGCTGCTCAGTTGGCTTTCTGATCTGTGCAATTAGGATAATGAGTGCAACCATGACCCTCAGTGAAAGGTATTAATGGAAAATTGAGATAATAAGTTTTACAGCAAAGTTTAAAGTTGCTGACTGTTTGTGTAGGTGCTCTCTTATCAGTCAAATCTAAGATACTTCCCAGCTCTATGCTCCATGTACCTACTCTGGCTGCATCCTGACTCTCAGGGATACATGCTGTCACAACTGCTTGCTCAAAGTGCAGGGAACCGTGGGTGCAGGGGGATCAAAGCCAGGTCACCAGGCTGAGTAGTCAAGGCGCCAGCCTTGGTGTGAAGAGTCCCATGGAACACACCGGATACAGGTAATTGACTGCTGTGAGCATGCATGCCAGCTGCACACACACACACAGTGTATACACATATTAACACCCTCCTCATATTAACTCCTCCTCTGGGTCCAGAGGTCAAAATACCTGCATTTTCCCCACTGCCTTTATTAAGGGATGAGAAGAAGGGATGCACTTATAGTTGTCTTTTTCATTGACAGCTGCAGTGGCACTTTGTTACTGTTGAAGTATACCTGTGGCACAGAGAATATGTCAGGGAAGTATCTGACATGCTATCTTTAGGATGTCTCCGAATGCATCATAAACCTTGCAGGCATGAATGGTGTATGGCCATGGCACAGCTGCTATGAGCAGCCCTTTGCCTGCTGGGCTGTGCACACAAAATGCCAGTATCCCCTATGCCAGAGAAAACAGCCGTCCTTTTGGCAGAGGTCACAGAGTAGAAGTTCTCATAACTTCTGGGGCCTGATTCATGCAGATTGTGGACTCTGATGAGCAGTGCTCTCGAAAGGGCACCAAAGTAACAAACACTTAACATGATGAAAAATAATGTTGATGTACTGAAGGTAAATGTCACTTCATATTTTGACCGTCCTCGGTCTTCCCAGTCTTCTTCAAGGGCCGCATCTGACTTCTAAAACCTGAAAATCTTTCCAAATTATATCTTAATCATAGACCTTTTCTTTCAGTTGTACCTAACCACAATACTTTCCTAGTGTTCTTTTGCTTTAAATTGCATTGACCCAAGGTGTAAGACAAGCAATAAACAAGTCTGAACTGATGGCAGATTTCAGATCCAGTGTCTCACCAGAGCTAGACATGGAAGCTTCCCAGTGCCCTGTGAGATATTTAATAGACTCAGAAATCTCTAAGAATTAAAAGAATGCAATTTCTTTTTTAAAAAAAATCAATTTCCTTTTTTAAAAAGCAATTTCTCTTCTTTTTTTTTTTTCTTTTAGAAGTTTCTAAACTGTGGATTCTATCTGTGTTTGAGATCCACAGTATCTCTAGATAGGTGTCTTGGTTTGAAAGACAAGTTTCTACTAAGGAAGGTAGGAGCCTCCTGTGGAATGGAAAATGTAAACCCCTTCTCTCCAAATTATTATAATTTAGAAATTAAGAGGCTCTCAGGCACAAAAATAGGCATAACAGTTCTTTACTACTAGTATGTATATATAAAGCAAGCAAACAACAACTACTTTGGCATTAACACCAGCCAGACCCAGGAACCCAGCGCAGCCCGCTCGGCCGAAGGCACTTTCCCTTTGGTGCAGTTCCGGGCACAGCCAGCAGGGGCGCTGCTGGCTCCCGGCGGGCAGGTCAGGTGCGATGGTCCCCCGAGGCTGCAGGGGGCGCTGTGGTGCCAGCTCAGGCAGCACGCAGTAATGGCCGAGACGGGAGAGGATGGAGGAGAGGCTTTGCTTCACAAATCCCCCTGGGGCAGTCGGTGCCAGTGCCCCCGCAGGACTCTGAGGAGCACTGAGCTGGAACGGCAGGAATGAGCAGAAATCCCAGGCTGGTGGATGAGATGTATCTGAAGCTCTGTGGTGGTGGCTGCTGCTGCGGGACATCCCAGCAGGGCTACAGCATAGAGAAACCTGGAGCAGCGCTGAAGGGGCAGCGGTGACCCAGCTCCCAGCAGGGCAGGGAGAGGTGAGCTCTGGATCCCAGACACACGAGCATATGGTGATAGGTCCCTCCTTCAGTGAGGTGGGTGTTAATAAGGTCACAGTTCAGTGACTGCTGTAGCGAGCAGTG
>VXBQ01013138.1:67036-122623 GCA_013400175.1 Phainopepla nitens | reverse complement strand
GCACTGCGCAGCGAAAGCAGCTCTGAGTTGGGTTGTGGTGGTGGCAGCGAATTCCTTTCTCCAAGCAGCAGCTCCGACCATCCTCCTCCAAAGCTGAGAGAGAAAGAGAGGGAGGGAGAGCCCGTAGCTGCCCCAACCGCATCCTTTACCTGCCCAGTTCTTGCCATATCTCTGCCCCTCGGAGAGAACCTCCCAAAAAGAGAAGTGTAGCCAGATGCCTTCATCTCCTGGCCACTTATAAGAGCCTGGCCACTTACTTTGTTTTTCTTAAGTACCCATAAGTACCCAGTAGTTAGTGTTTCCTAGCAACTTATGGGAAAAAATTCTGTAAGTAAAAAAATACAAAAGGCAAGAAAACCCTACCCCCAACAATAGGAGAATAAGAAAATTCTAAATCCTCAGCTTATTTCCAGTATATTTTTCTTTAAAATGCAAAATAATCTTTGTTCAAGCATGCAGAATGCTTGGTATTTGGCCTGGTTATAGATTTTAACTCACATAACTGTACCTCAAGATAACTCACATAACTTACATAAGGTTGACAACTTCTGATTACAGTTGGAGGAATAAAGGCCTTTTTTCACTGTGCCCAAGTGGAAAAAGTTTGAGAAATATTACTTAGATTCCATTTGGAGGGCTCAGGAAAATAGAAACAACAAACACGTGTTTATGGAGTCCTCCAAATATTTAATTTACTCTGAAATGAAACATTTTAATCCATTCTTTTGACTTTTTCTCAAGTCTGATTATCTTCATTTTACTCACCTAACAAAATGAGAAAACATGTTTTCAAGTGGAATTATTTGGAATCAGACTAGATGCAGGATGGCTCATTTGTCTGAGATGTAGAAACTTCTGGACTTATTTAGGAAAACATTGCTTTAAAGGGAGTTCCTCAGAAGAAAACAATTAAATGTCATTTAGAAAAAAATGCGTACTGTGGCATAAATGATGAAATATGATTACAAAATGTATAGCTTTCCTTCCTGGTTTTATTTTTTTCTAGTTGGACCTTCTCCACAGACCTGAACAGCAACAGCTAATCATACTGAAATGTGGGAGAGTTTTTAGTGGTTTTGGCTGTGGGAAACTACCTAACAAAAGGACAACAACTTGTTGCTCAGATCAGACTTACAAAGTTCTGATCTGACTCAAATTCCCAAGGGTGAAAAACAAGTGCATTGAAACCCATAAAAATCAATAGCAGTCTTTCTTTTTACTTTGCTGACCTTTAAAAATTACTTTGAGGTTGAAGTCATGCCCTCACTAACTTCAGTGGTTCTTGGATGAGGTCTACATAAAAAAGTTTTCTACCTCCGGAGCATTTCTTCAAGAAGTGGGGAGCTTCCCTGTGCTTGCTACATAGCAACTCCATTGGCGAAGTGGAATCAGAATTCAGACAGCTTAACATTAGATCAAATGTATTTACTGATGAAAGTACTTTAAGCAGTCCTGCTGAATGTCTGCATCGCCCCTATGAAAATCTTGCAGACACTGAGGGGTTTTTTCTCTGTGCTTGATTCTGCCCAAGGAATTTCTACCATCCTCCTCCAGGGGCTCTGTGCAGGTACAACAGTCCACATCCACAATCTCTGCTCCTCACTTCCAACTGCGAATTGGAAAGGTATCATGACATATGAGAGTCATATAGGGAGTGAAAACCTGGATACTTTTCATAATAGCCAATTATCATGTAAAAAACCCAAGAGGCTTAAGGCTACATTTTCTCCCTTAGGTTTAATTGAAGTACTGTCCAGAAACAACTGCAGAGGCAAACACAAAAAAACCCCCTGTGTACACTAGGTTGATTCCAACCACTTTTGTGGCTACTAGAGACTGTCATATGTCTGGTTTCAATATTGAAGCTTCAGAAAAGTATTAAGGTAGTGAATATGAAAGCAGAAATGTGTCAGCCTCAGCCCTGCACTCACTTGATCCCCACTAGCTGGGACAGCGGTTCATGTGCTTCAAGTGGTTGTGGTTAAAAATGCTTTTATGTCCATCTAAAGTTACCACCAATAACACAGGGCCCTCTACCAGCACTGTCGCAGGGTACAAGTTCTTGGAAGCCCTAATAACAGGATTGTTTATCTTCCTGCGTGTATGATCATTTTAACCTTAATTGTAGGTGTTCATTTATTAAAATAAATAACTCAGGAATATAACAAGTTTTAAATTCCAGCTGTTCAAACAGTCTTTTTATTTGCTTTGTGCACATGGTTCAGTGGGTAATTTATTGTAGGCATTTTCTTTTTTTTTCTTTTTTTTTTTTTTGCTGAGAAGTGTGCAATATATTTTCCAGATATACTTGAGAACTATATATGGAACCACTGCTGGTTAAACACAGGGCCACAACAAAAACTGAACTTTGCCCTTCCTTTAATAGCATGTGACCTATGATACTCACTGATTTCTGATTCTAATAATGATTCACAAGGTGATTGAGACTGCCATTGTGCAGCTCAATACACCACCTGTCCCTTTGCTCTTCCCTTTACTTGATAGCTCTTTTTCCCTAAACTTTGCTTAAATGCTTATTAGTATCCACTGTGCCTTCTCCCAAAGGGGTATTACTCTTTGTCCTTGAGATGTACACCAGACTCCATTTAACAGCCTCCTTTGGGATGAGAAGCTCTGCTTCCTACATCAGACAGCTTACAGGGGATACACAGGTGTAGATTCGAGGCCAATTCTTCCCCATGCTCCTCCAGTGAAGCCAGAGAAGGGCTTCCCCACTTCCATCCCCTAAAGGAAGAAGCAAAAGGGCAGAGAGGTTCTGGCCTCAGACTGTCCTCCCACGCTCTGACAGTCCTGAGGAGAAGCAGGGAAAGGGAGGCAACTTGCAGCAGCAGAGAGAGTCAGCACTGCTGGCTGGTATCCAGGCATGATTCAGAACACAAGTTATGAAAATATTCTCAGGAGCTGTTCATGCTCTTAAACCGTTCATATACATCATTAAGTCAGACTCGAAGGGCAACAGAATCACTGAAATCCAAATAGGGTCTGTAAAAAGGTCTTTCTTTTGTAGTTTTGTGTTCCTGTTATCACACCATCTCACACATGAAGCAAAGATGGTGATTTTCTTGCTTTCAGCAATGCAAAACATAAAATGAAGCACAGTTTCACTTGTAGAAAGATAAAAGGAAATAAATGAAACAATCTTTCATATCTGCTAGGGAAACGGAACACACAAATATGAATGCCCTGATTTTCATTAGCATTTAAAGTTGGCAGTAGATTTGTCTGGTCTTAAAGCGGATATAGATCCCTTTTAAATACCACTTTGGAAAGGGAATAGTGCAAAATGTCCCTGTAAATCAAACTAAGGACAGGGTCTTCTGACCATTTATCTTCTGGCCACAAACACTGTAAAACTCTAATGTGGTCAAGAAAGACTGTGGCTTTTCTGCATGGTGACAGGTTTAAATAATCTGGAAGAGAGAATGTAAGGTCTGCTTCTGCTTACATGTGTATGCCAGTTGCCTAATTCTGATGTGTAAATGCTTCCTGTACCCTAAAAATGGCAAAGACTATATTATTCACCTCAACTCACCCTGGAATTCTGAATCCAATTTGTGATAGGAGCCAATGAGTTTTGCTTCAGAACTTGTTTCCTTCCAAAAACAAAATCTCTGTGAAGGAGTGGTTGTTCACAGGACTGCTGCCTCCTGATTTTCTCTGCATGGTGTTCTCCTTCACACAGACTAATTGTCAGCACTTCTGAGCATGATATTGAGCTTCCAGCATACTACAAGGTGCTCATAGGGGAAAACATACCATTATTATGAAAGATAGTGTGCTGTCCCACAGGAGACACTTGGCAGAAGGAATAAGGAAATAAAGTCAGCTTGAAACTGTAGCTGAACATTTCCAGACTCTTACAAAGCCTGCAAAACAGGAGAAATCCCAGCATGTTTCAGTTATATTGGCTCTCCTATATCTTGAATCCCATGACCTAGGCAGGTCTGTTCCACAGTTCACAAGAAGTAGTACTGGGAGAGAATAAAGTTGAGGAAGAAAAAGCAGCAAAGACAGTAGAAGCAGATTTCCTAGCTTTTGATGAGGAATGTCTAATAGGAATTCTAAAAGCTGGCCTGTCTTCAGAAATGTTTGCTTGAAGTTCCAAATCCTAATGAAAAATATCCAAATCCTTCATGAAAAATATTTTAATCCTTCTATTTAAAGGCAAGCATGTGTGCGTGTGCATGCATGTGTGCGTTGTGGGGTCTGCATTTTAGTTCTTCACCTTGGAAATGAAGTTCTTTTTTCTGCTTATGAAGAACTACTTGTATGGTAGTGATGCTGTAGTTATGAGCAATGTAAATGCTTTTAACCTAAAAGAGAGCTAAAATGTCCAGATACCAAGACAGGCAGAAGGCTTGTCTGGGAAAAATTTAGAATGTTGCTCTGAATAGTGACTAACAAAAGATCCCTTTCCACTTACACACAGTAAATAAACTAGAATGAAAATAACTACTGTCCACAGCTATGACAGAAATAGCTGATTCCTGTGATAACCATGACCAGATGTATGAGGAAACCTTCCCAGGGTTTACAAAGAACTGCTTGGGGGCACCAGAAAGCTTTGTAGCCTGGAATGATTGCTGATATTCTACTGAATACCACACACGTTACCAACCACCAGAGAAGTCACAGATACAGTGATTTTTGTCTGAATCCCTTCCCCTCGCCACTTTGTACACATCAGCACACATCCAGTCCCATGCAGAATTTTCCAAATTGAAATCACACATTGTGCTTCCCCTGAAATGTGCAAGCCATCTGTCACAACTCTGTTTGGTTTTAAGCCATTTCTTTGTGAATAGGTGCTTATCAGTTTCTTGTTATTTGTACTTTGAGGTAGGCAATGGAGGAGTCCAAGACCACCAACATTCCCTTTGTATGACCAGATGCATGCAGAATTATTTTCTATAAGTAATGGAAGAAGGTTCTGAAAAAGGTATTCTTATTTAAACTTCTATTGGATTTTTCATTAGTTCTGGCTTGTGTGTTTATTTTTAATGTGTTGAGAAATAAGAATAGAGAAGTATTGTAAGTACATTATGACAAAAGTGCTAATAACATCAAAGAAAATAGTCTGTTTTACAAAAATGATGAAGAAAGTGCTTATGATTCACTATAAATGTATGCCAGTGTTTTCAGCAGGTGTTATGAAGTATGTGAAGTACTAGTAAGCAGTATTTGTTTTCCTCTGTGGATAGCTGAGATGGTCATCACTGATATATGGGAGGCAAAAGGAAAGTTTTGTTTTGCTTTCTTTTGGCTTGGTTTGGTTTTGAAGAAAACTCTGCTGAAGAAGTGGCCTTCTTAGTCCTTTGACCTACATGATCTTGAAATTTGGTTTGCTCTCCCATAAAGAATTCCATAGCCAGTAATTCTAATCCCCAAAACACTCTCCTCAAACACTGTCTAAGACAAAGTCAAAACATGTCTTTTTTTTCACATCTTGTCTCAATGGAGCACAGCTGCTCTGTGGGTTGTGGACAGAAAGGTGGTCTGATGCACACTGCCTTTGAGCGTGCACAGGAATATATGTGCATCTACACTGTTTTTTCCCATATATAAATTATCCCCAACATAGTAAAAAAAATAAATGTTATTCCCTCACAAAATGGAAGAGGTCTCAATAATTCAATTGCCTGAAGTATTAGTTTGATACAAGTGTCTCTTGCTTCCTTTTGAAGGCAGCAGATTTATGTACATATGTAAAAATAAGATGAAAAACCTAATTTGGGGTTAGAAGGGACCTGTGGAACAGGACCATTTTAAGGTTATTTCAGGTTGCTTGTGACCTCGTCTGATCCAGTTTTAAATACCTCCAAAGAAAGGGAATCCATAACCTCTTTGGACATGAAATATAATTTCTTCATGTGCTTCCATTTTTAAATAGGAATCTCTATGGCCACCTTACTATTTCCACAATGAATTTGAGCTTTCATATGCATTATTAGAAAAACACAGTTCAACTCCTTGTATGATTAATTTTCCTTTTTCAGAAGACTTTAGAGTAAGGGAACATGTCAGGCTTACCAGTGTTTATTAAACATAGCAGCAAGATAGGAAGGCAACAGACACAATCTTTAAGCTTAAGATCCACTGGTCAGAGTAGAAAATGCTTTTCCAAAAGTCTCTGGAATTTTTAAAGGAAAGGGTAATTTGATTTTCACCAAAAAAAATTCAAAGCATTCAGTCCATTTGAGACACCCTTGCCAGGAATATATTAGTAAATTAACTTATTTTGTAAAGAAAATAAAATTACTTGCAGGAAATGAATTCAGAAGTTTTATTCAGAAACCAGAACCTGAGTTTTACGTTCGTTCCATGACCATAAAACTCTGTCCAAAGAAATAAAATGTTGTATGCTTGCAACAGACAGCAGAGCAAACAAATGACAAACCGGGGCTGAGTAAGTAATGGGTGAATTCAGGAAGATGGCATCCTTCCTGCAAATACCTTGCAAGCAGAAAAAGCAGTGATATGTGCCAGGTTCAATGCTTGTAGCAGTTTTGCTTGCACATCTTACATTGGTGCAGTCTGCGGAACATATTATTTTAGAAATTTACAAAACCAAGTTGGCTGCTGACTAAAAGGATAATCTAGTTTCTCAGTGTTTCTTAACCTTCATCATTTGCACCACTCCTAACAACAATCCCTAGGAAAATTTCTTCTATATACACAATTTTGCAAGGATCTGGTCCCGAATGGAGGCAATTCCTCTACCAGTGTCCAGAAAATAAATGAGTTTTACCCAATGACCAATCTCAAATGCAGACTGTTCTGCTGTACCTAACCACTGTTGCTCACTTTCTTGGAAATGTTTGGCAGCACTTAAAATCACTAAGGTCAATTCTTTTAAAATATATGTCTACCCATAACGCCAGATGCCTTGGGAATGTGAATGCAGTTTATGGAAGTCTGAGAGACAGGAGGAAAGTGTAACTGATACTTTGTTTCCCCATCCCATTTGGAATGTTTTGCTTCTCTAAAGTATGCTATCATTTAAGGAAGAAAGGAAGCACCTTGGTTGAACTTGATGATCTCAGGGGCCTTTTCCAGCCTTACTGGTTCCTATGACCTCTCCTGATGTAGAGAATGCCACCAACTCTGTCAAACAGCCCTGTGAATGGGATAAAGTATTGGGGTTTTAGCTTTTCGGACATCTAGGAGCAAATATTACTCTTCTCCTTGAACAAGTGTGTTCCTTTCTTGTGAAGACAAGTATGGGAGAGTTTGGGTCTTTAGGTCTTATCCCTAAAGATGCACGTAAATTTGAAAGAAAACAGTGATATTTAAATAATACAAAACCATCACTTGTATTGAAACCTAAAACAGGAGCAGTAAAATCAGATAAAATTCCAGAGGTGTTTTACCAGAGGCTGGTGTCCCTCAACTGCATCTTTGTTTCTCTGATCTGAAACTGCAATGTCTTCCTTAATAATCCAAAAAAAGAACCAGAGTGACGGGCAAAGAGGGAGATCAGCAGGAGAAAAGTAACTTGGACCACATGTACATGCTGACCTTAAATCTGTGAACTACTCCCTTGATAAGGTCTTCGTAATTAATATAAGCATTAATATTTCATGAACAACATTTTTATAAATTTTCATTTTTTATACTGTAAAATGCCCCACAATAACCTCAGCTCTGCCCATGTTATCTTTGATATTTCCCTTGGAAAGAGATAACATTGCTGTGACCAGTCTGGGGTTGTGTATACATTACCAGTGAACATATGTGTACTCTTGAACAAGGCTGCTGGAATTAAATTGTATTTATAAAGTCAGAGTTCTGCCCACATTCTCTCAGACTGTCTTTTACTCAGCAGTCTTTGACACCGATTGAAGTAACTTCATTACCTAACTCTCTTTGAAACTTAGTTAAATTGATTCACAAAACTCAAGTGATTGAGATGGGAAGACAGACTCATAGATAACTTCTATGTAAGTTGCATTTCTGTGAAAAAATCCCACATTTTGTCCATTTCTTGGCTTGACAGAAGGCTGAATGAAGTTCTAGATATGTCCAGCCAAAGGCATCATGACTTGTCATCAGTGTGCATATAAAAAGTGGTCTTATTTACAGTGGTCTCAAAAGTTATCATGCTGACCCCACAAATGTCTTTTCACACTGTCATGACTTTTAGTATCAAATTCTCTGCCTATGAAATTAGAACAATACTGAGGAGCAACAGCTCGAGATTGTGACAGCCAATAACTTATGGACCTTCTTATTGAAATGGTGGGGCATGAACGGGCAAATTAATTCTTAAACAAAAGATTATCCTTCCTGTTCAAGAAACAGTGTGAGGCAATATAGTTTAACAGGAAAAAGATTGAGGCTTTTTCATTAATATAATGTTGCCAGACTGTAAAAAAAATCTAATCTGATACTCCAGACTAGAAAAATCAGTCCTCATAAACCCTGACTTTGTGTGCCCTACATCTGGAACTGCAAATCTTGGAGTGTGTTGGACGCCTCATGCAACTTCCCCTTTTCTCCATACCAAAAAATTTAGACAGATCCAGAAAGGCATTCAGTCTCCAAAAGTAAAGATCTTTAAGTTGTACATTTACATGTGGCTTGTTTTAAACCCTACTGCTACATCCTGTAAAACATACCAGGGCTGCTGTTACTTCTTTATTGGCTTATAAAACTTGATCATCTCTCCCAAATCCACAAGAGCACTGTTTACTAGGCTACTAGTTCCTATTTTCCAAAAGATACCAGACACCTATAAGGAAAATTTAGTCTAGGAATTAAAGTCTGTCAGCTTTTTCTGAAGTTTTGGGTAGAAAGATGTTGGCAAAGATGCTGTTAGCATTACTGGTATGTGCTGAAACAATCCGTATGCTTCTAATGAGATGATCCTTATAATTTGATTTCTTGGGAACTGTTAGAGTTGTTTCTAATGAGTGATATCCATATATAATGCATAATGGAGGGCAGGATTCATACTAGTCCAGGCTTACCTAATAATTAATAAGGATTTTGAGGGGTGATAAATCCAGGCCAGCTAACTCATGTGCCTTCCCAAGGTTTAGCTAAAGAAGTTCAAGCTTTCAGACAACTGAAATACTCCTGTGATGGCTACCAGATTTACTAGTGCACTGCTAGAAAAGAGAAAATTCCCTGGCCAAGGAGGTGAGATGCAGCTGTCTCCTGCCCCCAGGAGAGGCAGTCAACAAATTATCGGCAGAATAGGATGGAAAAGAATAGACCCATAGACCATGGGTTGATTCTGAACAGAAAATATGATCCAAAGCAGACAGGAATTTAAATTAGTTGGTGAGGCAAAGGGCATTGCTATTCCTACTGTTGGTGATCAGCTGTCCAATGGCAGTTTGGGATTTGTCAACTAATTTGCTAACTTGGTGGCATCTAAATTTTCTTCAGGTACCTCCTTTCAGGCCTACATTGCCAGCCCTTAAAAAATGGTCTTTGCTGCAGTCTGAAGGAAGCTGCAGGAAGCAGAACACAGGCTGAATGTTTTAGCAGCAGAGAGATGTGAGAAGTGTGGGATCTTTTGCCAAATCTTCTTGGCTTTTCTGCACTAAATTTGACTGATTTTTCCTATGTTTTAACCTCTGACACTGTTCTTTAGGGGCTGTGTGTAGCATATATTTGAGTTGCTGAAGACTCAAACAGTCACAGAAAAAATCTAATGGCTTATTCATCAGGCACGTCAGGTTTTCAAGACTCAAGTTATTTCTTAGTAACCAGCACTTTACTTAGCTGCAGCCATGCGTCTCCTGGGCCTAATGTACAGAGATACCAAACATTCTCACATTCTCAGAAAATGAATGTTTGTATTCTTTTCAATGTGGGTAGAAATGGTGAATAGTCTTCATTAAGCTTAATTCTTCCAGTCTTCTTTATGGCATGTCTTTATGGTGAAAGCTCTATTCACCCAAAATAATAATAGTGATTTTTATTCCTTTTAACACTTTTTTCCCCATAGTCCTTCAGAGACTGATAGACTAGATGTAAAGAGTGACCACAACTGAAATGCAGCCAATTTTGAGGTGAAACACAGCAGCTATAAAAATGGCAAACAATAACATTTCAAAATAGGTTAGGAGAGGACAAAAGGAGAAATAATATATGCAAGAGAAAATTCAGAGGAAATGCAAGACTACAAAACAGGAATTTGATCAGTACATACCGTATTTAAAACTCACACTAAAAAATAAGAATTTCGGGGGAGAGTCAGTAGCTGCATGTTCTTTTGAGTCTACATTCAGCCTTTTGCCAAGCATGTCGATTGTGTGATAAAAGCAATTGAAATGTTTGACCAAAATGTGAAACATAGGGATTTTGTTTCCCACTATACCTATTAGTAGGAAATTAGAACTATTTTTGCTATAGAAAGCTATTCTAGTCAAAATAAGTAGCTGCCCAGAAGGAGAAATAGATGTGGGGCAGATCGATTGAGTTTAAGGCAAGGAGTCCATCAGCACTTTTACTCCATCACACCTTGTCCACAGAGAGATGTGGCACCTATTGACAGCAGGGCACACAGTATTTTGATGGTTTTGTATATTATCCCTCAGGATCTTTAAATGAAAATGAGGTATCCAACCACCCATAGTTTAATTTGCAGGTATTATTGAAAGAGGCCCTGGAGCTAAGGTGTCTCTCAGTAAATTCAGCCTTGTCTATATTCTCTTATATCCATTTGAGATTTCCCTGCAGTTCCTCTTGAGCAACATCAAGAACTCTCAATTCAGCCTATGAAAACTCCCATTTGCACAACCGCCTCATGGAAGTGCATGGGTTTCAATTTCTTTCAGTAAGGCCATATTGGGCTTTGGACAATGTAGACCCAGTTGTGTTATTAGCCTTTTCCTGGCTATTTTTCTTTATTCACTTTTTGCATTTTTGAGGTAACGCACAGCAGCTCCTGGTGCAGTGGCCCATGGAGCCAGTCCCTGTACAAACTTCCAGCTCACAGGCCCTGTAGGCCAGTTTGTCCAATGGACACAGTAAACGTCCCATACTGGTGAAGGAAGCTGGTAAAGGCAGCCAAACGATAACATGAACAGCAAAGTCTTGACTTCATGTTGAGATAAGACACCCCAGGGCTGCACGCCCATCTCAGCCTAGGTCTGGTTCAACATTAGAAGCAGACCAATATCTCAAGCATTTTTCTCTGAACTGCTCGGGGCACTAAGCCCAAATGAAGGCATAGCCCCAGGGAGATCTGCTTCCAAGCAACATCCAGTTCCCACAAGCCTCTTTCTTCAGGGGGATCCTGGTAGGCACCCTATTATAGGGGGAATATCACCAATTCTTACAGTAAATTTCTCTCCTTCTCCTGGGCTGGCATTGTCTCTGAAAGCTGGAGGAAGAGCTCAAGACCTGGCCAGGGGATGGAGGATGAAAAAGGGAACAGCTCTACTGCTAATGCAGGACTGAATTTTGCCACATCCAGGCTGCAGACCAAAACGGAATTTTTAGCTTTGTTTGCCTCCTCCATCATTAGAACAACAGAACTGGATTTTTGCATGTGTAGATGCGAAGTCTGGAACTAACTTTCAGTAGCAATGAGCTTTTTGTCTTTTTAAATCCCTGATGTTGTTTAGCTCTCATGAAAAAAAAAGCTGACTTAGTTTGTAGCCTGAAATTCAGATGAGTAGTCCTTGCTGTTAAAATTATTTTGCTGTTGGTCCAGCTAAAATGTGAGGAAGCAGTTCAGCCTTTCTGATAGCCATTATAACCTCCTAATCCAAATGTTTCAGGCCGACTTGTTCAGCAGATGAACGTGCATTTCACAGAAAATGCATGTTGCACAGTCTGAGTAGTAGGTGTGGTGGGAAATATGCTGCATTGGCATCCAGCTAGCACAAAGGCCAGCTTCATTCTCTGCTGCATTGACATTCTTCAGCTTGTTTTCCACATTTTTTATGTTTGTTCAGACAACCTGAATCTTGAAATGATGGAAGGATGCCTGCAGCCTCCTGGGTAAACTGGTGCCATTGGCAGTTCAGCCAAATGCTCTGCTGTAGCTTAAGACTCCACCAGAAATCCAAAGAACTCAGATGTCCGTATACTCCAGCCCAAGCAGACAATGTGCAAATGTTTAGTCTGAGGTATTTTATTATCTTGTTTCTCATCTATTTGAGAATGAACATTTAACCTGTCCTGGATATTTAATCTTCTTTTTTCTGCAATAGCTGAAAAATATAATGAAATAAATTTGCTGAACCTGTGTCCTCCTAGTCTCAGTGAAAGAATAAAACATTTGAAATTCTCTAGGTTGAGGGAGTGAAAAATTATTGCTGTGAGCTCTCTGGTGAAATCCATGACTTGTGTAAAAAAAAACTTTAAAAATCCTTCAGGCAGAATATTTTCAGAAAGAGAATTTTTTTTTAACTGTTGAGGACTTTATTCAATAAGGACAAGAGAAAACATTCTTCCATGAAATGCTGGAGAGATTTCAATGTATTGGGCATCTGGGAAACATTATAGATCAAATGAAAACCTTCTGAATTGAATTTTTCATGGTGGTTGGTGATTATTACTTATTACAGTACATGTTAAATTGCCTTTGCTCACTGCTGATGATTTAGCTTACATATTCACTCTTGAGTAGCTGAAAGGTTTGAGTAGTGGAATTAATTCCACTTGGAAAGAAGCTCCCAGACTTCAGCAGAAGATATGTCTTTCTGGTCAAATATTTCCTGCCTTTCCTGGCAGGAACTTTTTCTTACAATAAGATGGCTTGAAAGGAAGATCTCATTGTTATTTCTTGCAGAGATGTGTGGGTGCTATTTTCTAGTTTTACTAGGTGACATAATAATGTCTATCTTAAAATAAATGCTTTTTGAAAACTTCATTTCCACAGACATTTCAGATGAAATCCAGCTGAATCACTGGGCCAGCAGCCACACCAAATAATTGAGGCCATTAATTTCAGAAGAATGACATTAATGTTCAATTTGCCCAGGAAACAGAGGACTCTAGATTAGTCACCCAAGTAAGGATGCTGAGTTTCTACTTAGCTGATTCAATTCACTTTATGTAATTTAACTCAATGCCAGTGTAATTGGAGTATCCAGATCCATACCAGGGATACCTTCATTTGTCCATCTTCAGTTCATCCTTGTCTTTTATGGTTGTGGTGACCAGTACTACCAAAGCTTATGAGCTTCAGACTTATTTGAATGTATATATTATCAAGAGGTGAAGGGAGACAAGCAAACTCCTCATTTAGTAGATTGCTGTGCTGCAGGTGCTAGAGAAAAGAGGATTTTCAGCAGCCTGTGTAGTTACGATGTTCACCAAGTTGTTTATTCGGTAGTGACTTTGGGACTGGAGACCTGCAATTTGAATCACTAATAGCCTTCCTCCTGTTCTTCATCCATGCAAGCTCATTTTGCTGTGAGGTAAGATTTAACAGATATTTTAGCAGCCACAGTTAAGCCAGTATTTAACAAGTTGGGCAGAACTGCAACAACTTGTAGCAATGAAGACTTAAAACCAGCATGAAAATATTTTAAAGCTTTGACCAAAGCCAGATTAAAAACATGAGCTTTTTACTTTAATGATTACAAATAAGAAGGTCCTTCTTTGTTGCTCAAAACCTTTAACTCTCTAAACCTCTTGTCTGTACAAAGCTGTCTCCATTATTTACATTAGCAGAAACACAAGGGTGGCTTTAGGACACAGGGCTTTAGACAGAATAGGAAAATTCACAGGCCAAATACTGTCTGTTGGGTTGAAAGAGAAAGTTATTTTCCTTTGTTGCCATGTCACATAATGGAGGAGCACCCACATTTAAAATGGGTTCTAAATTCTTTCTTGTTACCCTCTCCAAGTAAATCCATGGGGCTACATTTACTCTGAAGGTGGATTACATCGCTTAATTGTACTTATTTAGGTATTGATCCAGAAGTCTGTTAAAAACAGTATGTTGTCCATGTGTCTTTAAAGAGAAAAAAAACTTTTTTAAAAAATTTAATATTTGTTGATTCTTTAAATGAGAATTTTCTTTTTTTTCCCCCACACAAACCTGAGATAATATCCCAAACTTGGTTTTGTGAATTTTCATTCAAAATTTTGACTGGATGCTTAATACAAAGACAATCAATATAGTTCTCTGTTTTGTTCTACCCAACATATGGACAAACTCCCTATAAAGTAAGACTTTGTTTTTCCTACCTTTATAATCATTTCATAGCTTAAAAAATTGAATTTCCCCCCACACCACCTTAGTTGTAATATTTTTTCTTGTGATCTGAGAGTTAGGATATATGGCTGTACATCTGGAAACTTTTTCTACTTATCTCCAAGATCTTAGTACAAATGATACTAACAGGCAACTAACCAAGGAAATTATGATGCTTGGACTGTGTCTTTGAAAAGGATGTTTTGAGTGATGCGTGGTTAAAATTTTCCGGATTGCATTCAGATGTCAGAACTGGCAGTTGCTTCCCCAAACAGCAGGTGTTCAAGCTGACAGGCATGATGGTAATAATAACCAGCATAAAATTTTATGGTGAATTCTATATAGCACAATATCCATGTTTGACTACATGCAGAGTCATTAGGCAGTGACAGATTTATTAAATCCCCAGACTGATACGAACAGAATCTGAATTCAGTCACTGCATGTGAGGAAAGTCAGTGAGCGATGAGCATGAATGCTCCTTTGTTCTTTATTAAAATGACAAAGACTTTTTCAGTACCATCTCAGTACCATACATTTAACCCATGTCTCTTCCCTGTGAGCACCCCTGTAAACATCCCTGAGACACTTGTGTCCTTGAGCTCCTTGGACTGTCTCCCTGCAAACTGAAGTGGAGAAAATTATCAGTAACATATGAGCGATGCCCCTGAAAAGTTCTGAGGCACAGGCATGGGTACTGGAGGCAAATGTAGAATTTGATTTATTCTTAACCAGTGTAAGGCCAGATCAATCTGTTCAAAACCTTTTGTATAATAGCTCACATAGAAATGTCATGAGATAGTTTAGAAAGAGCAAACATGGTATTTCAATACAAACTTGGCAGAACAACCACAAAAGAACTGTTAACAAAAAAAAAAAAAAGAAAAAAAAAAGTGAAAAAGGAAGAGTCTGGTTTTGGCTGCCTCTGTTTTTAGGCTATAGAAAAGACTTGCAGCTTATTCTAAACTGCAGGAGGATTCTTCTGACAGACCTGTGCTCCTAGTCTGACACATACATATTCTCTTAAAATATACATTGTTGAAATTTCAACAACATGAAGCTGAAAAGGTAGGTGATCCAAAGAAAATGTGGTTGTTATCCAAAATGCCTGTTGTTCTCTCACTTCAAATATTGACATTTGTCTGGGTGCTTCTTGTTGTTTAGGTTGTCCAGAGACCAATTTAACCAAGACCAGCCTGCCAAAAAATAGGACTTGTCTCAATAGGAAATTTCATAATCATTACCACAGTTTAGTGCCCACTTTACAATCTCATTATATTTTTTTTATAAATCAATTTAACTTACGAATTTAATAGGTTTGCTACCTGTATGTCACCATGCCACACTGTTCTGCCCTCACAGTAATGTTAAGTATACAATTTTTTTCTACATTTATTTTCAATTAGTGTTTAGGCATGCATTACTAGATCAGTGTTGTTCAAAGCTCTTCTTACTGGTGTATTACTTGGGGTTTTAATTTACTACTATGAACCTGGTGTCAGAGAAAGCCATAAACAGAAACTTGTCACAGATAGTTACAGACCTACAGGCAAACAGAAAGAAATTCTCATTCTAGAAAAATGTTTCTAGAATGGCTGAGAGATTTCTGAAAATTCAAATTCTTGTAAAGGCTTTCTAATCTTAAAATGTGCCTTAATCTGTCCTTATTGGGTTGTAACTTTCGTTTTATATATCTTATAGTTATGGTAACATTTTAAGGGACAATTTAATGGCACAAGAGAATAGAGATAGCAAGGGAAAATCTGATTTGATTCCAGAAAAAAAATTCACAGCAAAGGAGATCAAACACTGGAACAAGAGGCTCAAAGAAATATTAAAATTTTCATCCTTGGAAATATTCTAGATTTGGCTGTATGTTATCCTGAGCAACCTGCTCTAGCTTCAAACAAGGATCTGCTTTTAACAGAGACTTGTACTAGATGGCCTCTAGAGGTTCTTTCCAAACTAAATCATTCTCAGATTCTCAGAAAATTCTGCTCTTTTGTCAATAGTTTGTGAAAAAAGTTCTAGCATACTAAGGCTTATAAAATCTAAAATTTCAAAGGATAGCAATAAAATTCTAATGGTAAATATTTCCCTCTGAATAACACAGTGACAGAAGATATTTCATTGAGATGTCATAGACTGAATTCATTAGCATTTGTATCAGGCAGGTCCCCACTGTCTTTTCCTAGCTAATTTGTCTAACTCCTTTTTCTTTTTAATTAAAATAAAGCATCAGCCTCCACCTTCCACTGCTTTTTTGCTGTCACTTTGCCAATTAAAATACCACAGATGAACATTCTAATGAATGGTTCATTCCACCTCCCAGCAGTGGAAGAATCTTCCCTTCTGCATGCTGATGGTGCTTTTCCTTGTCTCATGTTAAATCTCCCCGGGGTTTCCACTACTGCATTTGCCCATCTACTTATTAAACAACAAACAAAACTCAGTTTAATGAGGTTTTCTCTAATACCAACCCATTTTCATCTTATCTTTTCCTGTTGATTCTATCTCGCATATTATATTAATATATGTGTCTCACTCTTTGTGTTTAAATATTTCTCATTCTTTTAGCAGTTTATATGTTATCACCTTCATTTTCCTCTGGGTATTGCTCTTCCCAGCCATTTTTTGCTTCTCTGAAGTCTTGCCATCTTTTTGATCACTGGGCATGTGGAACTAAGCATTGCCTTCAAAGCCCACATGTATGGGAGCCAGGAAGAATTTAGGTTATTTTCCCCTTGCTCTGTGATTTGCAGAGGTACCTCTGCAAAAACAGGACAGAAGTGCATTTAACTTTCCTTTCCCAATTTTATATTACAGTACAGCTGTAGAAATGTATCATCCACTGTCCCCATCAGGGTTCTTTCGGGATTAGTGCTTCTCTGGGGAATAGCCCCACTGAGTAAGTGAACTCCAGAGTCTAAGAAATGATCCCGTAAAACAGGTTGTTGAAATCGCTGGGTTCATATGTCTCCTTGGAAAAACAGAAGATAAATGCAGTAAAATGCTCTGTAGGCAATGAAGCCAGCGTAGTCATTTCAGCATGCTTAAAACATTGATAGATGCCACGCAACTGTATGAAAGCACAGACTATGTAGAGATTTTCATACAGCTCTTAACTCACACTGTGTGTTGTAAAGGTCATCTGATGGACATGGGACCAAATGAGAAATACTTCAAGCATATGAATGAAGCAAACAAGTAGAAAAAGGGAGAAGAGAATCAAACTCAGTATTGGGGGGAGAAGGAGGAGGGAGAGGACAAGGAAATGGTAATTCCCCAATGTAAATACCCTATATAGCTCTCCTACTCAGAGTCCACATGATAAACTGAGAGCTATCCAAAGTCTCGTTCCCTTTCCTCTTGCTAATCTCCATCCCATCTGACTCCAGCCCAGAGGAGGCCTGCTGAGAGTGCGTCTCTGTGTCTGTGTACAAAAGGACCACTTGTACCTGCTTACCTTTTGGGTAAGTTCTTCATTCAACACCACCAGGAATATGTTTCTGATTAGCTAGAAAAAGAACATGTTCTATTTCACATTGAACCTTCCTTCAGGGAAAAGCAAACAAATGTGTTTAAGTTGCAGGAAGAAAAAGTTCACCAATTCAGAACAGTCTGATGGATCTCTAAACTCAAAACAGAAGCATGGGAGGTTTGCCCACTGGTATGAATATGTGGGTCTGAATCACCAGAGAGGGGGGTCAGCATGCCTGAGCTCTGCCTTCACTATGTCAGGAAAAATCAAGGGCCCTGTGTTAACTGGGAATTCGATCTCTGGCAGTAATCTCCACCCATATCTCTGTTGTCTGCAGGCAGGCGTGCAGGCAGTCTTGCAAATAGATGAGCATTCAGCCCGTGCCCCAGGGGATGTTACCACACACTCGGACCTGCAAGACACTGAACTCAGTGTCCATCAGATAGGGCCCCTTCTATACCTGCTCCTGTTCATCACAAAACTTGTCTGTAGAACCTATTAGATTGAACAGCCTTTGACAACCCTCTAAATAATAGCTGTGCTGCAGTAACAAGCCAGTCATGTCTGTTAAAAGCTTGGGAAATGTTGTACTCAGTTCAAAACAGTACTTTTATTTCCAAGTTTTTAACAGAGACCAGCTTCTAAATATGATATAGTTTTGCTAGTCTTTCTGGAAGTCAGCCTTTCTGACTGTTTTTCTTTGGCATCTGCTATTCCAGCAAGGAATGATCTTAATAATTTTATAGAGTTGGTTGGATTTTTCATCTCGCAGTTATTAGAAAAGCAATGCTCATGAATTGGTCAGTGTTTCCAATATATTACAGTTTGCATCTCCAAAGTTGAAGCAATAATGATTTTATTTTTTTCATTTGGGCACATCTTAGGAACAACACAAATTTTCAGTTTAGCCTGCCTGTAGGCTCTGTCCTGCACTATTTGCATTGGCTTCTCTGCTTGTCCTTTGTGCTGAGTGATAGCAAAATGGCTTCCTCTCAGTGGGCAAAAGGGTGATGGGGTTTTTTGTTCTGTTTGACATCTGTTCACAAAATAAAAACCCACAAAACTAAAGGCATGATATCATAGACATGTAACAGAACTCTAAACTTCTGCTGAAGCTGTATCTCTCCATTTGGGAGGAGGGATATTATCATTACATGCTCTAAATTAACCTGATTTTCAGGAAATACAGATTCTGAAAAGTGTTCCCTTTAAAAGCACATCAAAGTAGGCAATTCCATTCAAACATTTTTTTGGACAGCCATTTTTTTCTCTCTTTTTTCTGTACCTGTTCAATTTTACCACCTTGTTCTAATAACCCTTTTCTTCAGCTGTGTAATTTCCATACCTAATAGCTAAACATCAAGTGAAAAGTTGCTGCTGTTTGAAAAGGATCCTAAAAAGATGCTTCCCTCCTTTCCATCTAATATCTCTGTGAGACAGGCATAGGCATCCTAATAATTGGAATCTATTTTATTTGTGAAACTGTACGAAATAGGAAAATACTCATTAAATACTTATTGAGGAGTTATTTTTGTTTCCTTGAGCAATTTTTTTTTTTTTGCAAAATGCAAGTTATCTAGAGTAAAAAATATTATTACAGCAGGATTTTCCAATAGGATGTATGCTCTATTTTATTTTTTACTTATTTTGTCCTTTGTATTTACATGGTTGTTTTGTTGGTTTTTTTTAATAAATATTTGAAAGTAGTGCTTTCAGTAACCACAGCAATGTCTGTTTCTAATGAGAATGTTTAATAATATCAAAGACTTGGTAGCCACCTTCATGTTTATTTCAAGGGATGACAAAATTCAAGTAAAAGATTTCCAGTGGCCTACAGCAGTACCAAGAGACATAACATGCAGGGACTGTGCTGCTGTCCTAAGAACAGCTAATGCTGCATATTCCATAGATCTTTTAAAGAAAGGTATCTGAAGGGTCAGAGGGAGAGGACGAAAGAGGCTGAGGGATATGGTCAGGCTTAAAGTGTAAAGATTGTTCAAAATTGACCATACAGAAGATACTAAGATGCTAATTCACTGAAGTTTAACAATCTCAGCAGAATTATTTGATACAGAATTCCCTTTTCTCCTCTGTCTCTGAACTGAAATCCCAACTAGAGCTTTTCTTGGATAAAACCAGTATGATTAGTATTACGGATTCAATTTCTTTTTACTCACATAAGGACATATGTAAGTAATGTAAGGGACATAAATTGAAGCAATATAAGGGTATTAAAATGACATTCTGCTGGACTTTTTGAAGCTGAGAAGTCCTGCCTTGTTCTTCATAATTCCTTAGTGAACCCATCAATGCATATAACCATGGAATGGGAATTCCACAAGCAGACATTGAACTTAATGGTTGTTTGATCATTCATGACACTGACAATTTAGTGCTTGTTGCAGCACCTGGCTCTTTGCTGTGTTGAACATGTAACATTACAGTTGTCTCAAATACTTAAACAGAGGTCAGGCCCTAAAATAAAACAGAAACCCAACTGTGCTGTCTCAGTCAGCCTCTCTTCTCTCCTTAGAAATGAGCTTAGTCTTTCTCAAATTATGTCATCTCACTTCTCCCTGTTGAAGACTTTTCCATTGTGAACTCAGATGATTAGTTTAAAATCATGTATTTTGCCTGTCAATGACCAGTTATGGACAGTCTTGCTGTAGCATAGGGACAAAACTCTCTCTTTCTGGAAAAGCAAATATGATTTTCTTTTATCATCCAATCCCATATATTTTTATCAATGTTGAGGGGAGAGAGGGAATAGAAAGAAAACTATTTATTCAGGTTTTTGCATTGTGTTATCAATATAGCACAAGACCTGGAAAGTTTCAATTCCTGAGAGGTTTGCCAAAAGTATCCTTAAAGAAAACAGTGAAAGAACTAATAAAGTTGTATCATTCTGGAAAGAAAGAGGCTCTGTAATATGGCATCCCTATAGACATAGAGATACTACTATGTATAGTAATAAAATCTAGTTCTTATTTGGCATTTTTTCTGAGTTGGTCTCTTGAGTGTTCCACAGATGGAGTCTTCATCTCCATTTTGCAGATGGAATAACTGAGATACTGACTGTAAACTGCCTGCGGAGGATTGCCCCAAGTGCTATCAGCAGAGCCAGGACCGGGATTTGAGACTTGTGGGCTCAAGCCTTTGCACAGAGCAGAAAGCCAGGCTGGTCCTCTGAGAGCACTGACACCGTTGTCTGAGAGTGCCAAACGACCCAGGCAATTTCTTTGGGGTGCATTTTGGGGAAGCACTCTGCTCTCCCTCCAGTCAGCCACAGTTCTGCTACTGCAGTCAGAGAGGGCAGAGTTCTAGATTGTGAATTTTTGAAGAAACACTGATCTCAGTACTTCGTATTTGTAGCAGCACCTGCTATTAGGCAATCTGTTTGTGTTTCTCACCATGAGCAAGTCCCACACGGTTACATCTCTGCAGCAAAAAACCTCTTGTAAACTCCAATTTGAGATGAAGTAGCTGTTCTACAGGCTGTTAGGCTCTCCACACTTAGATATAATACACCAAATCTGTTATACTAGCAATTATGGCTTATTTACAGAGCCATAATCTTCTAGTGTAAATAATCAGTCAAGATTTGGTCTCTTTGGTTTTTATTGTGCTTCCAAGAGGACAGATGGTTAACTTCAGAGTGCCTTGGGTTTTTCTCCTGGCTGCAAAGTAGACAGAATCTTCACTAATATGGGAAGCCTGGAGGCCCAGTGGAGTACCAACAGAAGGATTCAAATTGCTAGAGAGGAAGACCTGTGAAGGCCTTAAACAGCTCCAACTGACAATGTCCAAAACATCCTTTCTTCACTGCTAAAAAGAAGTTGTCCCCAATGCATCCTTTAAAAATAGGAATAAGTAAGGCATTCAATGCAAAAAAGTTGTTACTATGACAAACTGTGTCATTTTTATTCACTATAATTTGAACAGCTGCAGCCTTCTTTTCTGGGTAATTTTTAAATTACCTCTATCTTGAAGTTTTGCATTTTGGGGCTAATTATATATGGAGAAGTGAATGGCTGTATCAGATCAAGCTGAGTTGAACTCTAGCTGATCCAGGATCCTGCAACCAAAAAGTGACTAGAAACAGATGCCTGGATAAGAGCATCAGAAGAGGACAATTTCAGATTAATACGTGTCAGCATAGTCATGTTTTCTAGCTATCTGTGATTCAGAGACTATCTGAAGCAGGGATGATATTGTGTTTTAGTTCTGTCAGGAAAAAGAGAACATCAGAAGACATTTTGTCTGTGTCTAGTGCAATTGCGTTACAGGTACATTCCTTTTTTTGGATGCCGTATTGCTTTCTGTTCAATTCACACATTTCTTTCTGCAGTTCACATAATTTTGTGAATTACATCACAAAATGTCTATTCTTGCTAGCTGACCTGAGTAGAGAATTTTTAGTATAGCATGTCTGCTCTGGTGTCACCTAACTCAGAAGTATTTTCCCTTTTGCCACATTTACCTATTAGCCCTGTTTCCCAAAGACATCAGGATCAAATGCTGTATGTTTAATGTTTAAGTCATTATCAAAAAATGATTGAAAAGGACAAATCCTAACAAGAAACAAACCCAAATGAGAAATGAACATTTTCCTTTTTTGTAAGTTCTTATGGACACTCAGATTCTTTTCAGGAGGACACTTGAATGTTTTGCCAATTATGTCCTATAATTTGTAATACTATAGGACTTCTCATGCTTTTTCTTAGTTAAAAGACCTGCAACTGCTCCTTCTGGACAGCTAATCCACTAAAATGGGGACAAGATGTTGAAGTTAATGGTGTGCTATATAAAAGTCTAATGGTAGTGTGTCTCATATCCAAAAAATCTCTTTAGACTAGTAGTAGCATTCCTTGGAGGAAGTCTCCATTCAGATTACATCCGTAGGAGTGGTACCGCTTAATATTGAGAGGGTAGTGGAATTATAGTTACAACATAGAAGTTACAACTCTGATTATCAGCCTGTTAATTTATTGTGATTTTGGGTAATAAATCATGCTCATACTCCATCATGGTTAAGTTTCTCTTACATGCTCCATTGGGTTGATTTGTCAGTGTGCATCACTGCTGACATAGTACCAGTAATTAGAATTACACCAATGCTAAAATGAACAAAACTGTCTGTCTTGAATGATGAAAGTCTATAGCAGACAAACATGTGACAAGTCATTGGACCAAAGACTTGGCATCAGAAATGTGTGAAGAAATAATAATTTCAAAAAATATTTTCCAAAGTCATGTAAGTGTGTATTTTGCAGAGACTCAGAAAGCAATCATTGCTAGGAATTACACAAAAGAGTCTTCTCTCAGATTCATTTGTCTGCTCTAGAAGATGTTACTTTCCCTGCCTCAGGGATAATCTCAGCCTGCTCGGCTGTTTGGCTCCATATGGAGAGCTCAGAGACTTCCAGCTTCTACAGCTCAGGAAGACTAATGCCCTCCTGGCAACTGAAAATGCTAAAAACACAAATGTGATTATTCTTTCAGTTCTCATTTGGGTGGTTTGATTTCAAAAATATTATTTTCATAGCTGCCTTTTTAATATAAGTCATTACCTTCATGGCTGCTTTGCACATTCTTTTCCTTTTTACTTAAGAATATACTGCTTACACTGGAAGAAGTTGTGCAGTCAGTTGTGCAGACTTGAGAACAAGGTCAAGTAGCAGGAGTTCTCACACCCAGCATCCAGTTTGCCACTGATATTACATATTGCCTTCAGCAAATTGTCTGCTAGCACTGCCTGTCAGGTGTCCTGTATATTTGTAAAAGGAGTAGATCTACCCTGTGGTGATATTCTGACTGTGATCACTGCCTTACCAGGGTAGTTGTGTTTGCATGCCCCAGCAGACCCATCTATCTCTGTGTTGTCTGGGGACTTGATCTGAAAATAGAGCATGGAAAAGAGGACGTAAAAACAAAGTGGAGTAAGTAGGGAGTAAGGAGAATGCTGGCATGTTTCTCACCAGCAGCGTTGTCCCAAGAGGAAATCAAAGAAACACGAGTTTTGCAGACACTAGCCTCTTAGTTTAACTGCCTTCTGTGGTAAGCTTGATTACAGCTGTTGTTGGATACCTGTGCTTAGGCTTCACATAATTTTTTCCAGTGGAATAATTCTCTCAGTATAAAATTAGAAATGTTTGTTATTTTTCTTGGAAGAGTTTTTTTTTCACAATAAAACTAAAAGGTTTTCTAATTCCAACAAAACCAGAAGCCAGATTGGTCTATACAGTCCGGCTGAATTTTTTTAACTGAGGTTGGCTTCAAACATGAAGAGAGTGGTGGGAAGTTGGTCAGTGTTTGGCAAATTCTGCCAAGTGCCTTCTGAACACATCAAGTTTTTAACCTGAAGCACAATGTTTTCCTTTGTCTATTATCCTAAAGATCACCAGCCTCACAGAAATGAGCAGATTATTTTACATATAGAGAACTAGTATTCAAATATTATTGAGACACTTCTATTTTATCTTCAATTAAAAAACTGTATTCTTCCTTCTGGTTGTAAATCGTTCCACAGCAATCAGATCCGTATAGCTGCAACTAGAAGTCGCAAAGGAAATTTTAGTTTCTCAGCATGAGGGTGGCTCCAAGATTAGGTTTACAGCTGAGTTATTTTCAAAATAACCATTCAGCCATTCCCCAGAAGTATATATTGAAGTCCATGAAGTTTTAATAAAATGCGTGACCTGTTTAAAAATGGTAAACCTGCTCTTTATACTTGAAGGTGAAGACTAGATATGAATATCTACAGATGAGGGTTTTTTAAGGAGGGTTTTCTTCAAACATGATGATCAGAAAATAGTTTGAGGAAACATTTTCTGTTGTTACATGTTATTAATGCAATGTAAAGTATTAAGACTGGTTTGATCAGAAGGATGAGCCAGGGAGTCAGAGAATTCTCTGTGACAGCTTTCCTATTGGCTTTGCTCAGGTTTAGGAAAGACCATTCTGATGTTTCAAAAACGCTATTCCCTAACTGTTTCAGGAACCAAAAAACCAGGAGTTACATCAGGTCCCTCTAATCACATTGCTTATTCTCCTGTAGAAACACCTGTATTGAAAATTCACTTGGTGAAGCCAGGAGAATTATTATTGGCAGCATTTTCAAGTCTTAGATGCTTAGATTTAAGCACCTAAATATGTGGCTTCATTCTTGAAATGAACATGCGCACATTTTATTGAAATCAGTTGGAGAAGCTGGGCCAAGCATTTTTGAAAATCAGACCACTTATTTGATTGTTTAAATATGGATTTAGGAGCATAACTTCAGACACACTCAGGTGTAATTGTAGCTGTCATAGACACCACTGTATTGCCCCAGCAACACATTGTGTGTCTGACACACTTCAGACTAATTGTTAAGTCCCATTCCAGAGTTACACTTCCTTCAATTAGAATGAATTAAAAGAACATTTTTGCAGTAATTATTTCCATAAATTAAAAATTATTATTATTAATATTATTATTATTAATATTATAGGAGAGAAAGTATATTATCCTTCCTCTGCAGTACCTGGAGCATTGTTGCTACATATTGCTTTGTGCTTCAGGCTTGGGACAAAAAAATCCAGCCTCACCAAGGGCCATTAAAACTGAGCAATGAAACCCATTTTACTAAAATTTTTCTGTGAAAGTGGATGTCAACAAGGTGCAATTCTGCTCATTAGCACCTGAGCAGCATAAATTTATGCAAGCCTTGGGAGGTTAAGCATTTTTGATTATTCCAATTGTACAAGGAATGGAGTCATGCACTTTAAGTTTCACTGAACCAGGTGCATATTCAGCTGTCATGACTAATTCAGCTGAAATCTATTTGTCTCTCCTTTGCTTTTCTCTCTCCCCTTACCCCAGAGAAGCAGATTGATGCAGAAGGCACTGCAGGGCTGAAGCCAGCAGGGCTAGAACTTTTGAAATTATTCTTCCCCCCTTATCCCAAGACAATTTTGTTTCCTCTACCTTTTCAACACTCACGTAATATATAAAGCATGGTCTAAAATTACGTGAGTGCTGAAAAGATAAAAGCTAACATGCAAACCAAAGAAAGATTTCCAATGGCTGGGTCCACACAGAAAAACAGATAAGGTGAGTGGCAACAGTGGGTTTTAGGCATGTTTCTCAAAATGTCCTAAAATTCTTTATAAATGAATTAATGAACTATCAATTTTATTTTTGTTTCTAAACATTCCCAGAAACATATATTTAATATAGGACTTCCACTGATATTCATTTTGCTCCACTGCAGAACAGGTTTCCCTGCTATTTTTATTGTTTAGCTTTATATTTCTCTTCCTCTTCAGCAGTACCTCACTTTCTAGATGTTCCTTGCCAGCTCCTTAAACAATGAGTGACAAAGTGGAGATAGATTAGTAGTCTCAGAAAACAATCAGGAGAAACTGAATTTAGCTCTGAGAATGAAGGAAGTAGATAAATAAGAAAGGAACAGTTCCAAGTGAAAAGTGAAATGTACATGCTAGACTACAAAGGAAAACTGGGAATTTTTTTCCTTTAGACACACAATAACAAAAACTTCAGTCAGCACCAGTGGGAAATTCCTGGTTTGCTTAAATGGTAATAGTGATAGAGGCAAATGTCCTGGGCAGAATATCACAGCAGTGTAAAAAGGTGCTTTTCATAAGCAGAGGATTTATCCCTCTCTCATAGATCTTAATAGTCTGGAAAACAAAGGATGAGGCAGAGAAACCTGTGATATCCAATAAAGGAACTGGGGCACTGACAGGTACACGATTTTTGGCTGGCTGGCTATAACAATGACTTCTTGTTTCTAGCTGCATAAATGCCCTATCCTTTAGCTTCCTAACATGGTTCAGTTCTTTTTTTGTTTTGTCTGCATGAGGTCACTCTCCATCCAGTGTCATCACTCTGCTGCTTCCTTATCGTTGTCCTGTCTTGTCCACAAGAATACTGAGATAGTAAGTATGCAATCTGCTTAGCTCCTTGCTTAGAAAGCAAGAGATCTTCCAGAAACTAAGGTGGTCCTGCACAGGGAGTATAGACCACAGAGAAGAGGTGAAGGGGAAGAAGTGAACTTGACAGAGAGATGCTCAGCACAGGAAACTGAGGATGATACAATCAGACAGAAGCATGGGAACATGCAGAGTATGAAAGTCCAATTACTTCGATTTTTTTTCACTCATGTGAACAATTAGCCTATCAGTATAAAGTTCCCTCTGGTACTTTCCATCACATAAACAGGCTGTCTCACAGTCTGGGAATGATGTGGAAATCATCTGAAAAGCAGATCATTTGAAATAATTGTGCCAACCCTGGACTGTGAAGCAGTAAGAAAACTTAGATTTGTGAGGAAGGGAAGGTCTTGAGCTAGTCACACTATAAAAAGATATTAAACAATGGCCCAAAATTGCATAGGAATTGGAGAATTTGTCAGAAGATGAGACGTAAGACAGATCATCTGAGGTGAGAAACAAATCAATGTGTTTCTAAGATCTGGGAAGATACAATAAGTAAAGTATGTTGCTGTCTTAACCACAGCAGGATTTTCAGTTCCTGGCTACCTTCTTCAATAAGGAGCCCACTTAAAACACAAGAAAGTTACTCATCAGATATTTTTGGCAGGAAGACAGAGGTTATTCAGTCAAAAGGTCACGTGCCGTTTATGCCATCTGCAGGACAAGAATTTTGTTGGGGTAGTTTTCTTATTGATTGCTCTAAAAAATACAAATTTGAGTGTAACTTTTAGAGAGTAATACATACATGAATACAGGCAGGACTGTGGGAAGAGGTCTTGGACTGAGGTCGTGTAATTCAAGATTTGGGTTAAGATGGTTACATATTTCCATCTTCATTATTAGAAGGAAGTGCCACTTCTGGGCACACTAGGTTTCATACAGTCACAGAGAAGAAAACATTCCTTCTCCAAAAAGTGTTAAAGCTTTGAGGTTTGTCCAGTTATAATACAGAACTTATTTTAACACATTTGAAATTAGACAAGCTGTTTCTCACAGGCTTAGCCACTGGAGTTTTCTAAATGAAACCTGGACAGAGCATAAAGTAAGTTTACTTCACTCCCTTTTTACAAAGTGATGTGGCAGAAAGATGCTTCACACCATCATTAAAAGCCAGGCATATAAAACTATCTGCCTATCCATGTACACAGTACAGCACACTGATTTCTCTCCTTACCTAATCTCCCCTGAATCTCCCGCAGCACACTTCTGCATTGTCATTTTTTCTGTTATTTTCTAAAAATTATTTTAAAAATTCTGATCTTCAGCAATTTAGTATTTATTTGAATCCTGAATGCAGATATGGGCAATTTGAATGAATTTTTCTTCCACATGAAGAAAACTAAAAAATTTTAAATTATACTAGATATAACAATAGACCAAATGAGCCTGTATTGTTTTACTGAACCACCTCATCTAGATCATACTAAAACTTCTGGATTCATTCTTATATGAATTTGGCTTTCCAAAGAACATATATTTACCTGGACTGCTCTTATCCAGTGGATTTAACTCATGCAGTGCTTGGTCCTTTTCAGAAGTAATGGAACTGAAGTTTCTTTAGTTTCCATAATACTAACCAAAAATCTCAGAAATTGCTAAGGGCACCATTTCCCGTCTTTTTATCTCTGTTCTGATGTCATCATGTGAGATGGTAGAGAGGAAAGAATTTTTTCTATCCCATGATGCAGCCTAGTGTGTTGGGGTTGATGTGAGGTATCTTTAGGCCCTTTTTATTAATGGACCACCATCTGCACTTGGAAATAAATTAGAAAAAGGATTTGCATGAATTGTTTCTATCAAATAGAGTGCTTCAGGAACTAAACTTCTGCAGGGTGAACAGTGACAATAATTTTAAGCACTGATATTGCAGAAGATTGCACACATAAGTCATGTGGCAATGGGATGTTGTGCACATCAGCCAAAAATACTTTTGCTTGTCAGATGAAAAGAGGCATCACTCCTTCCTTGTGTGCTTTTTCATTAAAACAAGTTTCTATTGCTGATGCTATATGAAAATGTGAAGTTACTGCCTGTGAAATGTCAAACTTAATGCCTGTTTGAGTGGACACCAGAAAATCCATATGCTTTAATCTCAGGCTTGCACATGAATTTGTTGCCAAATTTGTTGCCAAATTTGTAAAACACACTGCTGATGATATTTTGTCAGCTGTGAATCCTGTAGGTACAGAATTACATCTTAATGGAATTTGTCCTCATTTACAGATGATCAGGCCTAGTAGGTAAACTACACTTGAGTAACACCACACTCCAGTAAAGCCAGTGAGGTTGCATCAGGGCAGCTGAGAAATGAATGTTCATTTATCATTCCAGCGTGGGCTGTCTCCAGTCATTGTTTTCATCTGCTGCTGCCTCTGAGCCACCAGATCTTTCTGCCTGAGAATATTTGAATCCTTTGTATTCTTCACCACCTAAAATGTATCCAACGAGCAACATATTTTCCCTCAGATCTTTAATATTGATTAGGTAACTGAATTTAAATTTTAGAACTATGAAAGTTTGGAAACATCTACAGACATTGAATAAAGTCTGTTTTCTCTTCCACAGTCTGCGAACAGCTGGAATCCTCAGCCTGAAAAGACTTCTTTGTTTCCCAGGTTTCCATTACACATTTTTGTACCACACATGCACGCTATCCAGGCCTATGAAGGAGGGGCAATTTTTATTTTTGTGAAAGATGTTTGCCATTTTCCATTCTGCACTCTTCAGACCTCTCCTTGTCCAATAAATGCTAAGTTGTTAAAAACGTCCTATTTTTCCCTCTACAGCTGTATTTTTAGTGCAGATACAGAGCCAAAGTTTGATTTTGCACCAAATTTAATCCATCACACAAAATTAACATCAGCAAGCTTTCTCTAGATTTATATTGAGGCATGACATCAAACTTTTTGCTAATTTCTTCCTCAGAAGCTGTAGAACAGGTAAGGCATGTATTAACCCTGCTACCCAATAAAAATAACAGCAACATTGGTGAAGAGCTGTATGCTCCTTTTTTCCCCTCTCATATTTGCACTCATAAAGTATGTTAGGTGGAGATTTATAGACTTTACTCTGCAATCTTTTATGAGCATAATTCTTGTCCTGAAATGTGACAGGTGTTCTGCTAATTTTCCATTATTAGGCCTATCAAAAACTGGTTTTAATAGCAATGCTGGGCATGTTTTTTGTGTGTGAAATTATTCTGTAATTTAAAAGATACATAGATAATGTTTGGTTTGAGTATTCATCAGTAGTCTAATCCCAAATCCTTGGAATAATAACAATGGCTGAGCAATGTCTGTCTTATTTTGTCGGAACTAACAGAATTCTTTTCAACATGTAGTACTTGATTGAGGAACCATTGAATACACATAGCAATATCTATGAAACTGAGTGACCCCCCCACTTCCTAGAGTTACATGGCAATGTTTTCAAACCTGGTACTGAAATCAAAAGCTTGAGTTGCAATGAGTAGGCAGTCTTGGTCCTTGCAGTTGCACACTCACAGATATAAAAAGGGACTATAGAAGGTTGCTTAGTCTACCCTTTATCGTGTGCAGGGTGAACTACACTGTACTGCACCTCTTCTAGCTATGGCTGACGGAAAAAAATCTAGCTTGATACTAAAAGTGTGCCATAGAAACTCTGCTGCTTTCCCTTGCCGTGTATCCCAGGCTGAAATTACTAGATGCTTTGAAATGTTCGCCAGTGTTTTTTCTGAATCTCCATATTTTTTTCTGGCTGCAGTGCAAACATGCGGAGAAAAACATACATATCTTCTCTTTGCAACACCTTCTTGCTTTTTGGAGACTGTGCCTTCAAAACATTTTTGGAGAGACTGACAAAGAGTTCATAATAATCAAGGCATTTTGACAGAAATGCAGACAAACCTGGGTTCAAAGAACTACCTTTAATTGTCTCTGATGATACTTGAAAAGACCTAGAACAAATATAAGTAAAGCATTTGTCTGTGCCATGCTTTTGTGCATTGTGCATCCTCTGCACAATGTGGAAAAGTTACCAATTCCAGACTGACTACAAGGTTTTAGTAAGGATAGACAGAATCACAGGGACAGCAATATGCAAAACTTGTACTGAAAACTGCTTTAGAATCATGCACCTATTACCAGAGAGTGAGCTGAGAAGCAGTCCTACAACTAGGAATAGAACTTATGTGAAATTTTTTAATGATACCACCAAAAGAAAAGTGTAGTAGTACACTAACAGCAAAGTAGATAAAATACAAGTTTTTTAGATTTTAAATCTATTTCCACTGAGGAAGTAAAGGTAAAGGACAGGGTACAGAGGTAATTTTTAAAATCAGTGTTGAACTAATTTTTGCAGAAACACGTTTCCAATAAACCCTCACCTTTCAATCTGTGGACACAATTCATCAATGGAATTAACTGCTCACAGAATACATTCAAGCACAGATTTAAAAAGCAAATCTGCTTCATTATTATGAGGTGGATTTTTCATATTAACATCACTTTGTCCTGCCCTTTCAAGCATATGAGACCCCTCATTTTAAAATGACCTTTTCAAAAAGACTCCTATGTAAGCTATTCACCTAAATTTAATTTCCTAAAACTTCCCTCCATTATTTCTACGTGTTTTGTCCTCTCTACCTCTCTACATTGACAATATTTCTCTTGGTCATAACCAGAAATGGACATTTCTGGATTTTATTTTATTCCAGTCAAGACAAGAAGAGCACAGAAGCTCCAATAAATTATAACTCTGAATAATACTCGTTATAAAGGAATGGCAAAGCTTCTTGGCGAAGCATTTGTGAGCCAGAGCCAGAGAACCAGAGACTAATGTCTAGTAAAAGATGTCAGATTCAATTCTTGCTGCCAATGTCTGGCAAAAAAAAAACCTGCTCATTACATGATTTACCTCATATGACCTAGTTGGACCTCAGGGAAATGTTGCCTAATCATCATAAAGATAGTGCAGGTAAATTGTAAGAAAGGCATGTAGTACTTCCCATACATCCCATTTCTTGCATACTGTTGTTCTCTGGATTTTAAAACTGGGCATTCATCCATAACAGTATTGTCAAGGGCTTATAGGAACCTCAGTCTGCTGAAAATAGTGAAATATTTGGGATTTGAATCATTGCTGGCAGTGGGTGCTCACGCAGTGGATTCAAGAGAGCTACTGCACTTCTTCACTGACACTCTAACTCTTTGACCTCATTTTCATAAAGGAGGGAAATCACAAAGTCCTCGTATTTCTGTGAAAAGAGTAAACTTCCTTTCCCTTTGGCCTTCCCCAATGGCATCAAAGCCATATATTGAATTGTACAATGGTATTTTAAGGGACAGAACACATGGTATCTGTCAAATACATGAAGCAGAACTAGCCAGGTTTCAGCTCTCATTCCATAAAGTTGGGATATTGTGTGCAGGATTTTGGTGGCCTATTGGAGCTGGTTTTGCTCAGCCCAGGAGCATCTGTGGCTAGGTACTCACCTGTACTAACTGTGATGGAATGGCATGAGAGCAAAAATAGCTGAGGTATTTATCCAATTAGTAGCAAATTGGCAGTAATAGGAGCTCATATCCCAGAAGTGTGACACCAGCTCCAAAGTGACATTTCTGCCTGTATGCCTTAGATAGCCCAATAAATTAGAGATGGTGTTTTAAAAATGTGATTTCTCTCAGGCTATGTAGAAGTTATTCCCTCTACAGTAAGCACAGCATGCACAAACTTTGACAGCCTGGCAAAGGCATGCTCCCAAAAAGAATCTGTAAACATTAAGTCCCATCTTCACTACCAACTCCCGAATGGATGTCCATCCGGCATTCCATTACCTAGTGAGGTCAATCAAATGACTATTTTTAAAAATCAGGTACCAGCACATCTGCCTTGCCCTCCTTGACAAAAGAAGGAAGATAAAGTGCAAAGAAAAATTCCTGGTCAAGGACAAAACAAGCAGGTTGAAATTTATGCCACTTACCATAGAAATATCAAATAATATGAATACCGCCTGAATTCCCTGAATAGCATTTCATTAACATGACAAGACAGCTCTACAAATCCAAAAGATAAAATCAAAGCAAGAAAACATTGCCCAAAATGAAGTAGTACTAAAGCTTGGCCAATTAACACTAATCTGGCAAAATAGTAATCAGGAACAAGTTGCTCAGGTCAGCATCGGTCAGCGTCGGTCAGCAGTTTACCGTTCAGCAGATTATTTCTCTGTGATGCCCAAAATGTGCTCTGCTTGGGTATCAGCAGTTTTCTGTGGTCATCAGGGAGTCCGGTCTCCATTAGGGCTACCTAGGATGTTTAGTCCACCTGATTGGAGACATGCCTTTAAAAAAAACCCCACCAAAACAAACAACAAAAAACCGAAAAAACTCCCACACTGATTTTGGTGCTGCTCGCAGGGTTCATTCCTGACAAGATTTCAGACTGACTGTATGACTCCCAGGTAGCAAAGACACAGTTTTCAGTATATAAAATCTGATTATTAAGCTGTCCCCTGGGGTTTGGCAGGACTTAGCAACTGCCTGAGATCTGCTGTAACTTTCTCCACTTGGCCTAAACTCTGTGATGTGGGATGCCTGAAAGTTACACAACTAAAAGCCATCTTTAACCACTCAAAAAAGCAGACTTGTTTTAGAGACTCTGAAAACTACAATTCCAGCAGGAGCATATGGGAACACCTGCTGTGAAAATCAGGCCATTTTCATAAACGACTGCTTTAGGCACACAAGTCTGGAATAAAAAGGCCAATAAACTGAACAGTATCATTGCTGAATAACCCACCAGTGGCATTCACTCAAAAGCTTGGAGATAGCAGTTTGGATTTCATTCATTAAGATTTGCATGCAACTAACTTTCCCAGCTGCTATTTAAGGAACATTATAGAGCAGCAGTGAGAACTTGGGGTTTTTTTCAGTTTGAGTTCTGTGCTTTGAGTGCATATTTTATGAAGCATGTGTTTGGCTAATAGTTGCAATTTCATCTCAGCGGCCTCTTTGATGACGTGCATTTTTGAAACAGATGCTTGTGCTGATGGAGTGACATGTTCCAGGGTCAAGTGGGTGCTCCAAGACGTAGCTCTGTCTGCCTGCTGCTGGGGTCACCAAACTACTTCAGTGAGTTTATTTTAGCTCCCTGAAAGACATCCCTTCTGATGGCTTTAGCTTTTAGCAATATTCTTTTGCTTCCCAAAGACATTCTGTGACTTCACTGTGTCACAGAATACAGTGTTCTAGCAATTCAATCCTGACTGATTTTCATTTTTCACAGGCATTTTAATTAACCATATCCATGGGTTACATGTTAGTTCATCTGCCAAAAACCAAAACACAGCAGCAAATGAATAATGTTAATTAAATTTCTACAAGCCAGAGTGATCTCGTAGTTTGCAGCCATCTCATGAAGAGATGCACACATATCCATTCAGCACTTGATAAAGTTTGCAAGAGAAGAGCAGTCCAGCTCTCTACTCAAAGTCCCCAGGGACTGGTGTTCAACTCACAGTTTATCCCTGCCATATTCTTGTGTTTCTGTCTTTGTCATTTGATCTCAGTGTTTCAGATCCCTCTATGTCTAATGAGAATACTACAGCCTCTGATATCCTATAGTCAGTTGTTTTATGGTATAACTTTTCCAGGACTTCTGTCTATAAAATGGTCTTTCTATGTTTGTGTATCTCCTACTTTTAGGTAAATTTGCCCCTAAGCAGTCAAAATTCTCATTCAGAATCAGCACTTGTCTCTCTTTAAGGCTACAAGGAAACCTTACTATTTGCCCTCTAGGTTATGGCTACTCCTCTTCAAGTCCAACTCTTCAAGTTCAGGTTGTGTTGTGTGAGAATAAGATAAGAGCAGATCCATGTAAGTCTGAGGCCCTTGTCATTGTCTCCTTTGTCAAACTGTACAATACTTCATAGTCCCTGGGACAGCCCCTCTTCCTTCCCTGATATGTGAGCTCTCTGCTCACAGGTAACAATCCCTACCTTTCCTAAGGTGGTTTCTGGCAGTAGGTCTACAGAAGCACTAGGAAACAGTTTCCCTGTTTCCCAGAAGAAACAAAGAGAAGAATGCAGACCAAGTGCATCATGTCCTTTCTTAGCTCTGAAGTGAGATTTAAATAAAGTTTAGATGCCAAGTCCAGGTGTGGAATCTAACTCTGTTAAGCACTCACATCCTCTAGGTTTGCCAAGAAAGGATCTCCCAAGCACTAAACCCCTGTTTCTGCATATGCTCAGAACAGCTGCTGATTTGGCAAGACTCATCCACTCCTAGATCTGCTGTTCAAGAGTTTAATCTGATGTCTCTGGGATAGGTAATTCCTATCCCAGCCTTCTACTACAGTTTGAGTAGAATTTGCAAACTGGCATCAGTAGGATTTGTGAATTGGAGATCAAATCATTGTGTAGTGTTAATAATGTTTCTATAGGAACATTAGGAGATCTCTAATGTTTCCTCCTCAACACCTAATCTAGTTTATGTGGAATTCTTGAAAAAATATGTATTTTTCTACTCATACTTGATGTTCAGATATAATTTGGGCTAAAGCAAAGCATCTGGATATCCTGAGGGTATTTCCATTGTATTCTCACTAGACAGGCATTGCTTCCTGTAGGGAAAAAATGCTGCAGAATAATTTGTCCTTCTGCAAGTCAACAAGTATTTACTGAACCTGGAATCACCCATCTGCACAAGAGAAGACATAAGTAGAACAGGTTTGTAAGAGTCGAGCATACAGCTATAGAAATGGCAGGTTCTTCGATCTAGGGGGCATGGGGCTTTGTTTCAGGACCTGAAAATGAGGGGTCAGAAAATAAATGGAGGCATTATATTCCCATTTCCTATCAGAAACAATAATTAAATAAAAATATATGACATTCAGTTTACCCTATATCTGTTAGGAATGGTGACTAATAAATTCAATCTATAGATTAAAGGCCCTGGCAGTTTGAAATACACTCCATTTATTTAGCGAAAGTGTGGAAAATAATCTTAGTCCCAGCACCTGCTGTTGAATTCCCCTGCTTTTCTGTGGTTTTACTGTAATACTTTCCAATTTTAAAAAAGTGAAGCAGACTAGACAGAAGATATTGTCAAGCACCCAAGGCAAATAAACTGGAAAAATATTAAGAAAATTGTATATAAATTTCTGTAATAGCAAAGGGAATATTAAGTGAATAATATTAAATTAAGAGACAATTCTGAAAAGTAAAAAGTGGAATGACGTCCCTTTTAAACAAATACCCAAAATGCCCACTGAATCCTAAGGGGTGAAATCTTTCTGTGTTGCTTCAACATGAAATATGGAATATGAATCAATCTTAATTTATGCAGCAGATTAATTACACATTTTTAATGTGAATCAGATCTCTTGGTTTCTGTACTTTTAAAAGACACCTTTACTGGCCCCATTTGAGAGCTCAGTGCCAAGACCACCCAGTGACTTTACTTTGAAGGATGCAGGAAACTGTAGAGTCTTAAATTCTCATACAAATGCTGATTCTCAAATTCCTAACTTAAAGAATAGGAAGATGGAAACTCATAGCACATTACGATAAAAACACCCTTTGCACCTAGAAGAGAAAAAGTCACTTGTGAGGTTGCCTTCTGGATTTCCCTGGGTTTCTCTAGGATATCCCAAAAAGTAAACAAAAGACCTTTTGTCTTAAAGACAATTATGACAAATCCAGCTCAAGGCATTAGGTAGGTGCCTGAGAAGCTGTACCATTAAAACCCTTCTGCTATTTAGGAAGGGAAAGACCTAAAATGGGAAAGAAGGCCAGTACCATGTTAAACTACTTAAGAGGTCAAATAAAATCTGACTGCAGCCAGCAATGTTTGGATTTTTCCTTTGGCTCAGAGAACAAGCTGTACATCATCCACTAAATGTGTACTCTACAAGGGGTCAGAGGAAAAAACATCTGCCCATACTGGGCAGCTGCTTCAGTCCGCTCCTGTTGCCAAGTTCCTAAAAGTGCCCAGAAGCATCTAGGCTGATGCATCAGGTCTCCTGCCTCTCCCTGGGCTGGTGGGTTCATGTCCACCCCAGACCCTTGTGCATTAAATGTGACATGTAATATGCACAGAGAAGGGGGAAAGCACTCACAAACCATTTGTTTGTCCTTCTCCTGACAAGGCTGCAACTCTGAAGTTTTTTGTCCCAACTTGAAGGGGATTGTGGAAACCATGGAGAGGGAGAGGACTCCTTTGCTGGTTGCCTCGAGTCCATGCTCTTAAAAATCAAATACATTCCAGCCTTACCCTGAAGACAATTTGTCTACTTGCAAGAAAGGAGATAAAATTCTCAGCTCAATGAAGAGCATGAAACTAGCTTTTTCAGTAGAAACGCTGGCAAAGCAAGAGGTGGTGAAACTTCCCTGGAGAGCATGGCAGCATAGGAAAAGTACGTGGCAATGGGAGGGGTAGTTGCATTAACTCTTCCTGACCCATGTTTTTCCTGTGAATATATATTAAAATATATACATAAATTTATGTCTGTGTGTTTGTTGGTCTACAAAACCAGAAAAAAATTACATAATTTGTCAGTAACAACAGGGATGGACTTTCAACAAAATCAGCTGTTCTGAAACATGCTGGAAAGAAGAACCATGTCGTAAGTGTGGGGAAAACCTTTTTCACTTTCATATACTTGTAGTTCTACTGCATCTGGGGCTCATTTCTGGCAGGGTAATGCAAACAAATATAAAGAAGAATCCTATGATGTACCAACCACACTGAACTTTACAGCTACTTGCACTAATGACATTCTTAGTGTTTCACTATGGTCTGGAATAGAAGTAACCTGCAAAAGGGATGGAGATGATTTCTCAATTTTTATTTCTTTTTAATGTCCTATCTACCAACCTGACTTTACTAAAAAAGTTTCAATTAGAGCTGGCCTAGGTATTTGGCTAATACACTGGCTTCCTGCTTTCACCTTGGGTTTTTTTCTTTCCTGTAGGCATAGAAAATCTCAGCAGTCTGCTTAAAAATGAAGACGTCGTGACACCTAGTGGTGAATCAAACACCAATAACTTCTATTTCCCTCAGGATTCACACGTGTTTTCCACAGGCACGTTGTTCTTGGTCAGACTGCTATGCGAGAGAGGTGGGCATTACCCTCACGGCTCTGGACATCCAAGCAGCTCTTCATTTCTGTTACAGTCCTCGGTAATGTGTGTGTGTGTGTGTGTGTGTGTGTGTGTGTGTGTGTGCTTTCATGCATCAGACTTCGGTGTTCCTCTGCAGAAGGTGGCCTTGTCAAAGCCCCTATGTACCCCAGGTCTTGTTCCTTATTGAACGGGATAGTTTGAATAGCCATTTATACCGAGATCGCTTCAAGTGCCTTGATTTTGGAGATAAAGGGAGCATGGCAGAATCCTGGCATAAGACCAGCTTGGAATTTCAGATTCATTTTCTTGTCAAGTACTTATTCATCAAGTCTGTTTTCAGATGGTGACTCAAAAATGTATTGTATGGCATGCTGCAAATTCCTGGCCGGCTGCTTAAACTGACTCAGTTACTGGCAAATTCTTTTGCTTTTGAAGACTACTCAGAGTCTGCCTTGGTCAGCAGCAGTCAAAAAGTACATACTGGCTGTAATACCATGACAAGAAGTCACACTGAAAAGAAGTAAACCAGTCTAGACATGTGCAAAAAAAATTACAGGTTCTTTCCAAACAGTGGCAAGCTTTGGAGATTTTTTTTAATGTATTTTTTTAGGGAAGCAGAACAATGTACAGATGTGTTTGCATTAACTAGGCTGCAATCACCAAGTGGCGAGATATCTTGGCTTGTTTAGCCAGCTGGCTAGGGAGTGCTCATTTTTTATCACAAGAATGAGGTTCAGTGCAAAAAATTTCAAGTGGAAACATCACTGTAGGTTGTTCGGGAATCTGGGTGCATGCTTCTTTGCATCTGTAAGGGCTGTTAGCACTGCAGCCTCACAGCTTCATGTCCATATTTGTGCATGCTATATCAAGCATACTTTCCACTGCCTCCAATGAGACAAACTCCTTCCTCTTCCTCTGTCTTGCAGAAGAGATGCGTGACAAAACTGCATGTTGTAACCGCGAAATGGAAACTAAATTACTTGAATATACAAGGTTTGCTTCATCTAAAGATTTATTTTACCACACATATTAGTACCTGTAACTTCCCCAGTTTGCTGTCTGGGGTATAATTAACACTTATACCACCAGAGTGTCTGGATATAAGGCAAGTGAATATAAAAACATCAGTTCTGTCCAAAATGTTACAGTTTCTATCCCTTGAATCATCAGCATGTGACCTGTTCTGTGCCAATATTAATAACCATTGCTCATGGCTTTCAAACAACTCAAACTATTTAAAAATTAATTCTGTTTACAGTGCCTTCTAGAGGAAGTATTTTCTAGAAGTGAATAACTCAAACTGACTAGTGGCTACCCACAAAATATGAGTATCCAGTAAGAAAATGAATCATTTAGAACTTAGTTGGCAAGGAATGGACATATTGTTGGACCAAATATAAAGTGGAGATCAGATACAGCACCTGGGACCTCTGGGTTCTTTTTCCACTGTACCATACATTTCCTAAGCTGCTCTGACAAAAGCAGGCCTAGCCCTTGTCATCCCAAACCCCACTGTTCGCTTTTTTTGCACAGAGCTGTAATCTGTGGGGGTGACATTCAGCTGTCACTCCGAGAAACACTTATAGCCATGAGTTGGAGGCCATAGATTATATTTTGATTTTGGTTTTCCCTCTATAAAAGGGAGATGGCCACCAACTGGTGCATGACATGGTTGTTTGAATTCCCTGATGTGGGCCAAGAGCTAGTATTTCTTCAGTCCTCACTGAAGAGAAACAACACATAATAGAAAGGCAACATTAATGCAGGCAGCTCTGTAACCTGAAATAGGTAATGCAGTCATGGACAGTACCAGTCCAGAGTTTTTGAAGTGCCAAATTGAAAACATGACTTTGGTCCAGTAACAACAGTGTGTTTGATCACTGTCACGCCAGGCAGGACAGTCTGCTGCAGTCTGTGTTACGTGGGTACATACCCCAGAACCTCTTCTACCTCTTGTTCTTGCATTTTCATGATTCTCCTTCTGACAGATAGGGCACAAGAACTGTAAGGTAGAAAGCCGCTGCCAGAGAGACACTGAGGAGTAAATTTGTAGGTGATACTCACTCACATAGGAGTTTGATTGCTCAGTTAGGATGTGATTTTTAAGCAAGAGTCTGTATTGACTGCAGCTGAGATGTGGACAGTGAATCCCCAGTGCTATCATACTCACTTGCATAGCTAAGCCTGCAATTGCATAATCACACAATGGTTAGGGTGAAAAGGAATCTCTAGACATTTTTTAGTTGGTCAAAGCAGGCTCAACTACAACAGGGTTCTCAGGGCCATATTCAGCTGGGTTTGAGTATATCAAGGACAGAGATTCACAACCTTGCTGGGTAACCTGTGAAAATCCTGAATCATTCTTCAGTTAAAAAAAAAAAAAAGTTTCTAATGTTTAAATGAAAAAATGAAATTTCTTGTATTTCAGTTTGTGCTCATTGACTCTTGTCATTCCACTGGATACCACTGAGAAGAGTCTTCCTTTACACCCACTATATCAGGTATCCATCCATACTATTAAAAATTCTCTCTAATCCTACTCTTACCAAAGTCAATCAATCAGCCTCTCCTACTATGTGAGATGCTCCAATCCATTTGTGATTTTTTGTGGCGCTTCCCTGGACTGGCTGAAATATGCTCACATCCTTCTTGCAGTGAGGAACCCAGCAATGGACCCAGCACTCCAGATGTGGCCTCAGCAGGCTGAGCGAGGAGTCACCTTCTTTGACTTACTGGCCATGCTCTTCCCTTATGCAGCGAGAGCCACCTTTGCAGCAAAAGCACACCTCTAGTTCATGTTCAACTCGTTGTCTCCCAGGACATCCATCTGATGTCCAGTTCCATATTAACGGCTAGTTTCTTTAGCTTCCTTGATTTAATGGCTTGAGTTGTTCTTTAATACAAAGGTGAACATGCCTGGTCTGTTGTACATCATGGACTGTTTCTGCATCATTGCTATTTGATTATTCAATTGCACTGGGAGCTCTAAAAAGGCCTCCAGGCTGTTGGCCAATTCAGCAGAATGGCGTCAACTGCCTAGAGCTGACAGAACCAGCAGCACGTTACTGTGATTTCTGGTGAACCAGGGGAATACCGAACCTCTTGCTATGCCATAAGCTTTATTGGCATCCTAACACTGCAGAATAGTTGGAATTGAGGGAAGAGCTGCTTGTGCTGGTAATCTCATTGTAGTCCTTGTGAATAAAACAATTCTGTGATCTCTACATACATATTTGGGGCACCTCTCAGGCCTACGCTTCTTTGGCCTACAGCAGGAAGGAAAATTCACCTCTTCCCTAGTAATCGAGTGAAATTCTTCTACAAAAAAGCCCAACTGCATTCTCCAAAAGGCAACAAAAATGAACACTGCGTTAACACTCCAAAACCAGGAAATACCCCTAACCGACACTCTATGTCATCACATAACCTAGATTTCAGTTGGGAATTTGGGTGTTGCTTTAGTTAACAAAATACAACATGTGTTCACCATTAATCTTCTTGAACATTTGTTTGGCCAGAAACTGTCTCTGATCAACTCACTTATGTAAACAGGTCTATGTTTCAGACTGAAGCAGTAAAATGTTATTCCAAGGGCTAGCATTGCAGGGATCTCTCCTTAACTCTAATGAGATTCATTTAATGACAGGCTCAGTATCAGTGTCTGTACTTCAAAGACTTTTATGTTCAGTTTAAATTTCAAAATTTAATAAAAAATCTTGCCTCAAAGGTGAAAGCACAACCTCTAAAAATCTACCATTTGTCCCTACTCTATTTGCAATATTCAATGCTTTTGCATCTGGTTTGGGAAGAAACAAAAAGCTGTTTCTTCTTTCATTACCAAATGCAGATGCATTCTTTGCACTGGAACACCATAGAGAGGCTTCCATTCATCATGTAATTTTTTTACAGGTATAGGACCATATAAAAAATTAAAGAAAAAATGAGGAAAATAAGCTTGGTTTATTTAGGGAAAATTAATGGTACATCTCTTTCATTACAGGTGGATCTGGGCACAACCGATGTATTTAATTTACGTTTGAAAATGTAGGCACATAAAATGTCAAAATCTTTAATTGCAGAATATTGGTATAGTAAATTAACACATGCAATTTCCTACAAGCTCTTGCTCTCCGTAGTTGGTCTCTTCATGTCCTTTTGTTTCAGACCAAAACCAGAAGATGCAAACAGCTTCAGTCCAGCCAATCAAAGGCAGTGTGTGAATGGGGAGCAAGACTCTCCTGGAGTTGTGATCACTGCAGCTTCTTACTGGCTGTGAACCTTGCCCAAACTTTTCTGTCTTCCCTTCTGCATTTGTAGAATGTAAAATATATCTAAGAACCAGCCAAGAGCCATATACTTGCTCATGTCTGGGGAAGTTAGTTCTTCACAATCAAAAAGAGTTAATGCTTTGATTGCTTGAAGGTTAATCCGAGGCTTTAAACTGTCTGATAGGAATTCATGTCCAGATAGGAGACCCAAGTTTGCAATAAACACAGCCATTAGAAATATTTATCATTGAGTCCAAGCATTGAAGAGGATTAGGCTCAGCTGCGCCAATGCCAGAACACAGTATCTTAATTGCATTACATATTTTGGACACTGTCCTAAAATGCTTCCGAAGATTGTTGAGATAAAGAACTCTTGAGATAACGGTTTTGTTTTGCTCTTAAATCTGTAATTCAGTTTACCCAGCATGATATTTTTAAGGATTTCTTACAAAGTTCTGCATTCGGTAGCTGGGAAAATGATACAGGAAAGAGCGTGTTAAGAAACATGCAGATTAATAAGGGAAGTACAAAAGCTAGAAAGGACAGAGTAAGGGAAATAAAAGACAATTATGCTGGCTGTTAATATTTCAAATTCATGAAGGGATGAGAAGAAAATAGAGTTATTTTTGTAGCTGCAAAGAGAATTTGGTAGCTTTACAAAGATGACAGCTGGTATAAATGACATGGCTTCTTCTCTCTGCTTTTGGCAGAAATTGTACCCCTTAGAAAATGTGCTGCCATTCCACTGCATTTTAATGCTTTTAAATGCATTTAAAAGCTATACTGCCATTCTGCAGAGCTTGCCACTATAGAATCAGAAATCCTGACAAATTAAATGAGCTTAAGTCAGACGTCGCCTTCCAATTCCAAATGTATTCATACCACCCCTTTTTCATTTGGACTTCAGTCCTAGTATACTAAACTGAACAGTTGTAAGTCTCCAATATACTGTTTTTTTCTGCCAAGTATTGTTCTGAAGCCCCTCATTCTATGCAGTTTGCCCTGCCACAATGCTGTCATGACAAAGGTTCCTTCAGAGGTATTATCCCATTATATCTACAAGTGACTGAGATCCATTGAAGTCTAGATTGGTTGTCTGGAGTTGTTGGAAATGACAAAAATCCATCTTAGCCTGTTATATAAACTTGTTTTGAAAGCAAAATGAAATTGGAAGCAGATAGGTTGGCTCGTATAAAACAGATAGGTTAAATCAATTGTGATAGTGAATACTTAGAGCTATTTGGTCATGCAATGATTACAACAATGAGAAAAATAGGAGGAAATGTTTGTAGCTGAAGTCACTAAAATGTACCATAAGTAATGTTCATGGAATGTGGTTGTCAGCTTTCATGCTTTTTTTTCTGAGGGTCACTGAACAGAGCCAAACTGACTGGGGAGAGCACTTAGCATCATAGATGTCATCCTAGCGAATCTCAGAGAGATCCATCATTACACTAACACACTTCTAATAGAAGTCTGCTCTGGATAAACCTGGATTTTGGCTGCATTTATTCAGTGAGAAAAACTACCTGGGAGCCCTCATTTCCTGAGTCACGGCTTTGGAGCTCTATCTGAATAGCTTTGGGAACAACAATGTTAAAGGTGCAGCAAGTAAGGTCTTGAGCAATTCTTTTTCAGAGCCTGGATAGCTTCAAAGCTCCCTCTTACAATTTGAAAACTCAGTCTTCCAGGATTCATTATTTCTAGACTTCAAATATATGTAGAAGTTTAAGAATGTAAACAGAGCCAAGGACCTCTGAGTCTGCCGTCAAGATAATTTTCTTTTGATACTGCCAAAATGTAATGTTTAGATTCTGGGATTTTTTATATTTTCTCTTCCAAAACCAACTTCAGATTTCCCGTCTTGCCTTCTGAGGTGGTATTGTTTCCTCTTTCCTGTTCACTCCATCACTCTTCAGTTTCCAGCATAAAGAAAATCACAACTGTGAAAAGCTCCACAGTTCAGTGACATGGAATCACAGAATCATAGAATGTCAAGTGTTGGAAGGGACCTTAAAGATAACCCAGTCCCAGCCCTCAACATGGGAAGAGTGGAATCATCACTAAACTGATATTGTAGAAATGGTCTGAAAGAATCTAGATTATTTGGAAATAGGATTTTAGCCATGAAAAGCTTCTCTAAAAGGAAGAACTAAGCTGGGCAATGACCAGTTTAAATGTTTTTGGGTTTCTCTTAGATGATACATTTTCTTTCTGTTCTGCTCTGTCAGGGATGAAGGTAAAACTACCATGATCTTCATGGCAAGCCTACATCTAGAGGATTGTGTAAGTCTTCTGGTTGCTCTGGATGTTAGTGTTTCAATAGGTGGAGACTTACAACAGATTTATTACATTTCTGTTAGTGTAATTTATGAGGGAACCAAAAGAGTTATATAATTTCAGGAGGGGATTGGATGGAGTATTTACCTAAAGTAGTATGGACTGTTATGTGAAAAACCGAGGTGATGAGAAACACAGACTGAGCAAACTGGGCCCAAGACTGTTTGCAAACAGCTGCAACTCAGCTTTGAAGTGATCAGTACTCAAAGTGGTCTTGATATGAGACACACAGTGGGGGAAATGAATTTATTTTCTCTTTTGTAATGGAGGTTATCTGAATTTATTTCAGATTTATTCTGCACACAATAGTGGTAGTAAAAATATAAACTTGATGCTGTATTAAGAACTGAATCCACTGCCCATTTCTGAGTATCTTTTGAGTGTTCAAGCTGCCTGCAATCTGACTATGCTCCAGCTTTTGCAAATGGACCTGTTTCTCTGATGGATCTCACAGTGATTGAATCCAAAATCTTGACTTCAGCTTTCTTTGTTTTGAGGACATTTCCCTGTTAATATCTGAATTTTGCGGCATGAGCTTGCCATGTCTGTCTACTGCTGATAGCAGGCACCTTTTCATTATCCAGGAGCTGTGCCTGTGCTCAGAGGGAGCAGCCAGACTGTTCTCAAACTATGTTCAGGGTCACACTAAGGAAACATCCTCTTGGAAGATGCCTGGCTCTTTGTTCCTTCCATCAGTCTAAAATAAATGCCATTGAAAATGTCTCATTCCTCTTTGTGTATGCAAAGACCATGGGAACACTTACAAGTAAGTCTCTTTCAGATACAATGCATACAAACTCAGAGAGAATAACAATGTTTTATCTTTCAAGAAAATCCAAAGTGTCCAGATTTCTTTGGCAGACATTCTGCCTTTGTTTTTCCAAGCTGAGAATCATGGAAGTGCCTTTTCCACCTCTCTCCACCTCCCTGTCACTCATAAGACTGATCATACTTGGAATGAGAGACAAAACTTAAAAGTGGATGGAAAAACACATCCAGCTGACCCAAAGGGGGACTGCATCCTCTACCTGCTCCTGTCTTCTTCCATATTTTACCTTCTTTCTGCAGGTTGACTCACTACATTCCTCTGCCAATTACTTATCTTCTGTTTTCTCTGTGTGCACAGCAAATCTCTGATGCTTGTGGGACTGTTCCAAGTTAAATAAAATTTCATTTTCTGAAGATTATAAGATTCTTCAAACTCCAGTGAAGATCTGGAGCCAGAGGGAGGTCCAGACTGCATAAATACCAAGTTCTGCCACAGGCAAGTGACACATTTATCTCATTAATAAAGTTCTCAGTCTGAAAGTGTTATTGTCTATATGGAAAAAATCATCTTAACTGACTATAAACTATTGCTGAAATTTTAACTGGAATTATGCACACAGTCCTGGCTGGCGTAAGCAGAAATATTTGCAGACATCCACTGTCCTGACCCACAGATAGAGTTCAAACAAACACTGATGGGAAAATTAAATTAGAAGTACAGGATATTGTCCTTCATTCTCTGCATTCAGTCTACTCAGATGGCAGAATGTGAAATTTATATGGCATTTTAATTGGTCATAAACAAACTCAAAATGATTCCAATGTTGGATCTGAACAGATTTCATACATGAATATTTAATATTCATAATGTTTGCCAGGAGGACTATTCTGCATGTTGAAACTTTGCATTCATCTGCAAAACAAGGAAGCAACAGAGGTGAACTGTGGAAGCTTAGGCAGAAAATCCCATTAACACATTTCTTGTGCCCCCTGTTCTGTGCCATAGTGATACACTAAACACCTGAAGTGTTTACTTTTTTACTAATACTCCCAATGTTTCTATTTTTCTCTGTAATTTTTGTATCTGTATCTGTCTCCATGCATGAAGTTAAATTTGGTATGGCAAAGGAATTTAGCACTATGAAAAAAGGATTTTAGGCTATTTAGCCAAATGGAAAAGCTGGGGAGAAAGACCTGCTTTGTTAAACCTGACACACAAATTTAAAAATGAGTATTAATGAAAGCACTTGTTTTGTCCCAGTCATCAGTATTTAATATAGTGTTTAGTTTACAAACTTTTTTTGACATTTTAACATATCTATAAATTTCAAATAAAAATGAAAGAACATATTGTTTTTAAACATTGAAATGAAACATGCATGAATGGGATGAAACAATTGCAATGCTATTTACCAGCCTCACAAAGAGCTCAAAACTGGGATTGCTTGCTTGCTTGCTTTTCTTTACAGCAAATATTCCAGCAAATTTCTTTACAGCAAATAATCTATCCAGTTTCAAAATAATCCATAAGAGGATCATCTTAGCCTTCATCAGACCCCTGTTAACACCTGCCTCTCTCCAAAAACAACCAGAAGGCATAAATCCAATGTCCATCCCCGAGTCCAATCCCTATCCTATGCCAACAGAACTGGCAACATCACATTACTCCAGATCCTCTTTTCCAGACACCCTGAAATGAGTACTAATTAACCTTTCTTGATGTCAAACTTTACCTCAGCTTTATCAGAGTTCATGCTGAACATGGAGCAACTACTAAATACATAAAGCAAATCCCAGCTTAAAGTCTTGTCCAGAGTTTTATCCATGCCCCAGCTTCTTTCACAGATTACATTCCTGCTCCTCACAACTTAGATCAACAGTGAAATGGGAATTATTGGTCTCACAGAACCCAGGCACAGAACGTGCTTCTCAGGCTTTGTTTATGTAAAACACAGCACCAACCATTGATCCCCTCTCTGGAGAAACCTTACTCACCCATGCAGAAAGCATACACCCCTCCTAACCATGGCTTTCATCCTGCCCTAGAGAACTGAAGGACTCCAATAATAAGCTCACCTCTGCAGACCCTGCTTTCCTGAACTGCAGTTTTAACATTGTCTAAATTTCAAGTCCAGAAAGATAATCTCCTTGTTCTAGGTCTCAGTGCCCTGCAAGAAACCACACTAATATTTGAAACCACACTAGTATTTGAATTTTGCTTCACAGATCCTTAGTTTCAAATTCAGTCCTATTGGTTGTCATATCCAAAACCTTGTTAATGTTTCCTGCCATTCACTACTCACAGGAAGGATAAGCCACAACCTGTCAGGATCCTTTAAGGAAATTTTCTACACTCATCTTTCTTTACCTTAAACAAAATGTTAGCCAATAAACAAAATAAAACCCCACCAACCCAGACACCCTAAAAATTAAGTTTGGAGAGAATCACTAGCTCATATATGATTCCCACAGAACTTTGTAGGTCCACCTATTAACTTGGTCTTGTAGCCTCCCCTTTCCTGGACCATGACACTCAAGATCAGGATAGTTTTTAAAATACAATTCCAATAAGTTCTACTCAGTTCATACCACAATGAGTGGCTTCTCTGGTATCAAAGTTTGCTCTTTTTCCTTAGCTTTTGAAGGAACCAACGTAAAACCAAGACCTTAGCCATCTTTGCTGGACCTGTGATCCTAAGCCACCTGAGAGCATTCCTGACAATGAATGCTCTTGCATGCTTAGCCTTGTCACTGTTTCCTGTCAGAGGATGAATTACACATTGTTCATTGCCAAGAGAACTAGTCCTGAAACTGTTGGTCTACTGTTCCTATCGCTACTTAGCCAGAAGCTATAAATCCTTGCCACCACCAGCCCTCATCCTAGACACACCACACTGACAAGATCCTGCAGTAAATGTATTTGTCTAGCTCTTCCTTTCCTGCATCTCCCCCATTGTAGCCATACAGGTCATCCCTGCCACTCCAGAGCATCACCCATAATTGTAACCTTAACTGTAACTAGTCCTCTCTACCACAGAATTAATCACCTGCAGACTAATCATCCCTCCACTGCTAGATGGAAAACCTGTGAAATTAGGCTTACAGGGCAGCAAAAATGCCAATACAGGAAAATTATCTTCCAGTGATACGTTCCTTTTTCTCAGTTGTTGTTTGAAAACCATTTTTAAAGGTATTGCTGTCAGTTTTAACTATGTTTTCGTTTGAAGAAATGAGTTTTAGTTTTAGTGTAGTTTGTCAATGCTTTACAAACTAGGGCTAACAGAAAATCTTTATTTGCAGCTTAATAGCAAAAGGAAAAATATGTGAAGGCTTTTTCAATATTAGAAATGCTGTGCAAAGACAAATACACTGTCTCCAGTAAATATGCAAATGCTTTACCACATCTAAGCTGTATAGAGCTTTGGTGGATGGGATTTTTATCTTTGTCTTTACTTAGATTTGCATGTGTTGGAAGATATTTTCCCTTATTGCAAAAAAGATTAAATAAATTTATGAAATCATATTCTCTCTTTTCCTCTGCAAAATCATCACTCTTCTAATCCAGCGCTAATTAAAAAGTTGTGATCCCCATTAATTTTAATAGATTCTGGAAGATACTGTAAACCAGTACCTTATAAAACTAACAGCATGACAAAATAATGTTCCAGAATTAACATGAACACGTCTCTTGAGATATAAATTTTTTTGAAAGCAATTGCCTGGAGTTTTCCACAGGTTTTCCTAATCATACTTCTTTTTTGGTATTGTAAGAAGTCATTCCCCAAGGGCAGTATTTTGTTCCCCTTCAAGTCAAAGATAAAAATTCTCTTGAGTTTCATGGGAACAAGAGCATTCTAAAAATAAAATTCCTTCTCTGATAACCTCTAATGAATGTTTTTTTCTCAGAAAGCAAGCACAACAAAGATGACCTTTTCATCAGTTCCATTTCTGTCCTTATGGTGTAACTCTGTTCAGTGCAAAAACAGCTCATGGATCTGTGAAGGCAGGTTATGTCATCTCATGCTTCCTCTGGATTGCCCCAAGGCAAAATTGTCCCTTTCTAGTGGTGGTTTACAGCTGTTTCTGGGCATTGGTATAGCACAGGAGTCTCCAGATAAGTAGGGAAAAAGCTTGATTGGTCTTATACTGCATCACAACAGAGGCAACTCTTTTTTGAACTCTCGGAATTTCTCATCAGCCCTGGTATACTGCCATGATTACCTCTTCTTACAGAAGAGGCTGCAAGTCTGCTTTTAATCACTGTGAATCCTTACTGAGGATGGGAAGAAACAGGGCTGCCACAGAGGAAGGTAGAACAAAGAACTAGACTTGCATCCCAGCCACATATCAAGTGTATAAGTTAAAAAAGAATGAAAATCATTATATAGATTCAGGAATCAGGCTGTGCTTGAGCCTCTCTAGCTATGAATTCTTCAGGTTTGTGCAGAGACCCACAAGAGACTTTGTGACCCAGGCTTTCCAGGAGAGAGGCGGATGTTGAAACTTTCTGGATCTCACTTTAGGTAAAACAATGAGCAATCTGTTGTGATGAATGCTGCCTGTGTACTGTGCCCTTCCCCTCATATGCTGTTTACTCTTGCAGTTAAACAAGGCTCTGCAGGACATTTCCTTATGTCTTTTGGAGACTTGTTTGTCGTTCTGCATGAATATGTGGTACTGCTGTTACCTTGCTCCATTGGCACTGAGCTGGGTGGCCGTGCTGGGCTCAGCAAACACCACTAGAATTGGAGTGCCACTGTTCACCTGGGTATGTGAACAGAGTGAGGGACAGAACCACACGGACACAACCCACACCTATGAAAAACCACTGTCAACCTTTCTCGAATATCTCTGTAAGAATCTCTGCTTGAATAAATTCTGTCCATCAGGTTGTCTTTTCAGACAGAAGCTGCAAGAGAAAGGGATGTTCACTTCAGTATAGGCCTATACTGCATTTTTTCTTGTTTTACTTGTGTTTTGTTGCTGGATTTTTAAAAATAAAAATAAAATTAAAAAAAAGAAGAAGAAAAAGAAGAAGGAGAATGGGAAGGCAATAAGGCAATGGGAAGCATTTTCCTGCATTCACAGTAATGGCAGAAAGTTTGCATTAAACTGATGGATTTACTTGAAGCAACTGCAGTCGGAAGACTGTGCCTTTAGACACATAATTTTAATACTGACAATATATTAGCTTGTACAGCTATTACACCTTTCATTTCTTTAAAGGTTTATTAAAATATCTCATATTATTTGAGTACTGCTTACACAAGTACCGTTTGTGTTCTTTACCAGTAGAGGACAGCACAAACCCAGCTATTGTCCCAAAAGTTGCTCCACCTTTTTTCCTCCTTTCTTCACCCAACAGCCTAAGTCAATGGAAGTTTCCTCGTTACCTTTTTCTCAAGAGGAATACCTGGTCTCCTTACTGAATGTTGTTCAGTGAAGTAAAATTTAAGCATATGTTTTATCACTGGCAGAAATCTCTAATGATCAACATACTCACAAAGCTGCTGTTGTGCCTGTTTTCTTCCTTCCAAGATACCTTTGACCTGGGAGATCCTCTAATATTTCTCACAGACACAGAAAATACAGAAATTGAATCATAGGTGAACCTGACAGGATGACAGGTAAACAAGCTGTGTTCTACTGCAGTTTGCAGATGTCCCCAGCCTGCAGTTTGCTCTTAATGTTGCTTTCCAAGATGGGAAGCACAGAACTGCATCAGCCTTGAAAAGCACAAAGGAAAACAGGATCTTTGTCCTAAAACATATTTTATCTTACCTTATACAAATCTGACCAGTTCAGGCAGGTAGAAAGGTTCCTGCTAAGGGGATAAGCTGCAGATTCTGCACTGCAGTTCATAGTGGATAATCACAGGAGGTGGCTGGTTCTTTTCTACCTAGGGATTGACCAGGAGAGCTTACTTACTGCCCAATATAAGATGCAATGAATTGCTCTAAATCTGTCATTATTTCAGCTTTTGCCTTAATTCTTGTTCGTGTTCCTTAGGCCTACCTCATCCCCATGTATGATCTGGGCTCTGGGCTGTCTCACCTGGCTGGTCCCGCTTGCTTTACTCCGGTAGCATGGGGCTGACACGGCTTCTGCCCTATTATCCTTGTAATGTTTGGCTTCCAGCTGCTCCCTAGTGTTAGAGAACTGCTGGACTTTGCTGTATCCTCCCACTCACCTGTCTCACAGCAGCTCAAAATCTGCAGAAAAATGACACAAGAAAACATTTAAGTTTTTCTTTGAATATTGCCTGGGTAGTACTACTTTCTCCCTGCTTATGTGAATCCCACTTGTCTAAGTTTGTGGTTCTCTTTTTTCAAAGTGAGTGACAAGAAATTTTCCAAGTCAGGCTGCTTTAGTGAAAAGATTGTTTTTAAAGTAATTCCTTCTTTCAAATTGACTCTTTTGTGGCTTGAAAAAAGCCTACTCCCACTCTTTGTACCCAAAAATTCAAAACTGAAGTCATCACCTCCTAGGAAACGCAAGTTTGTAATTGCACACGTGCACTATGGCTGGGTATATATAGTGGTGTCAATATTGTTAGGGAATTATTGAGTTATTTTACTAAAGCTGCTTAATTATGAATATTTAAGATGAAATTGCAGGATGGTTTCTAACCACCCAAGCTTTAAGTTTGTCAAATGGTCTCCTGTTAGCTGTAGTGGGCAAGTTGCTGGCAACAAATTAGACTTTGGCAAAGCTTTGAAGTTTTTGTATGATTTAGGGCACCTAACTACATGAGATGAGTGAAAACCAGGTTATAATGGGACACAGAAAACTGTAAGTTTTATTACACATTTACTTCAGCTTTACCTTCTATAGTTTGGGTCTCTGTTGTGAGCTTCTACACAAGGGTTTAAAGCACAACATTGCCAACTTGGTAAGAAATGATCAAACTCTAAATGTCTTTTGGTTCATAAGAGGATTTCTGTCGCTTTTTGAACAAAAAAAAAAAAGATTTGGTAATAGGACATTTAGGGGAAGCCCTTCTGATGGGGCATTGGATTGTTTGTGTGTTCTTTCAACAAGCAGAGCCAAGAGCCTGTAGCTCTGTCTGTACTTGTATTTCTGTCTTTCAGCTGGATATCTACAGCATTTGCCACACCTGCTCCTGCTTCTCTGCAGGCACTCACTATAATGCACTGAGTCTGGTCACCCTCACCTCTCACAGGGAGTTCAGGGCTTGTCTCTACTGGAATTTGAATTGTGATGTTTGTCTGTGCCATGTTGAGTACACATGCCACGCTCACAGCCACCTTTCCTCAGAGCACTAAAATTGGTATCCACTGAGCAGCTTTTCAAAAATGCTGGTTTTGCAGTTGTTCGGGACAGCACATAATTAAGTAACTCTAATTCAGATCCCAAGTCTGTACTACAAAGTTTCTCTTAGCTAACTTCAGAAAAACCATGTCAATTTTCAAGCTCATCTGACTCTTTCTGCATCTTCTAAACCCTACAGAAATACTTCTTTCACAGAAATGCTATTTCAGCCTTGCCTTGTTTCTAGGCAAATGTCTACTTACTGAAAACTGATGAGCCCTGGACAGTGCAGTGACAGACAGTTTACATAGAACATGTCTCTAGCTCTGGGAGAAAAAATAAACCAACCTGTGTCAGTTTTGAAGCAAAGCTGAATTATGGGTGGCCATTTCTTGCCATCTAAAGTTCAGAGAACTTGTGGTGTTACTTCAATGGAGGTGTAACAATTTCTGAGAGCTAATTTGTGTATGGATATGGACTTACAGAGGCCTCTGAGAATTTATTTTGAATAAAAAGTAAAAAAATAATAAAACCTGACTTACAAGTTCTCCTTGAGTTCCTACAAAGGAATCTCAATAGACCAAGACTTTGCCTTATAATCCTCATTTTTCATGATCTCTAAAGCATCCCAAGAGTTGCCCCAGCACTGATGATAGGGGCAGCAGTAACCTTGAAGACTTCTTTTCAAATGCCCCATATCTTCTCACATTTTGAGCTGTGTCAGGTGCAGGCCTACCTTACACTTTCTGTAACCTCTTACCTCCTAAAAGTAATCCTAAAATGTCCTGTTAGATAGTACACTGTAAATTATTCATCATCTCAGGCCCACTTAATCCTGTGATCTCTTCTTAGAGAAATAAAGAGCTGGGAAGAGCTATAGATGACTTTAAGGAAGTTAGTTAAACCATCAGCAGCTAATACACATTCTAAGGTCTGTTTGGGTTTTGTGAAGATAAAGCAGTACCTACTCAGCAATTTCCAGTGCACTGATTAGTCTGCAATGCTAGCAATTCCTTCTGCTCTGTTAAAATAACACAGTGCCCTTTATTTTGAAAATATGTAGTCTGTGTACAAAAAGTCTGACTCAACATGAATATTTAGCACCATGTTTCTTGCATTCAGACTCTCTAGTTTGGGTGGGATATTTCTGAGGAGATTCCTTTCTTAGCTTTACGTTACTGCCTTCCTAAAAGATGGGAGATAGCTTCTTAAAACCATGCGGGATGATATTACATTTTTATTACAACACATCCCTCTGCCTGGTGATGGAATCTAGCTGAGAGGAGTGTCTGGAAAATGCATAGCCTCCCCCGGCTTTGTTGTCTCAAGCAAAGTCTGGGGTATATTGTAATTCTTATCTAATGCTTCTTAAGGTTTCTGAATTCCTTTGTCTGCAAGTAACAGTATTTAATCTTCTCTTCTGTAGCAGATATGTATAATATAATGGGTTTGGGGTTTTTTTTCCTAGAAATGAAGATTGCCACAAATTAAATACTAAACAAGTAACCATGCATCTATAATAAACAAGGACACATACTCAGCAAGGGTTTTGGGCTTTATTCTTTTTGTAGGAATGTCTCTGCTCTTGCTTGAGGCCACCAGGCACAGCAGAATTTAGGAGAAGTCTGTGATATTTCTTGGAGATAGCATTCTTGCACAGAAAGGCAAATTTCTTGTACAGCGCTAATTTAAATGTTCTGATGACTTGATCAAATGCCCCATAAAGCAAATATTTCCATGGGCTATTTGATCAGACTTGACAATAACATCTTCATGGAAGATGTAACTTCTTGACGGAATAATGCTAATAATAACTTTTTAAATTCAAAGCCATATAAATTCCTGTGTAATAAATAAGAATAAATATCAACCCTTTTTATCAGTGCTGCCCAACATGTTTACCCCAATTGCCAAGCTACAATCTGTTTTACTAAGGCGGTCATCTTTTTTGTTTCCCTTTAATATTAACAGAGTGTTTATTCCTTTACCCTCTTTAAATTCTGGCCAATCACATAGTTGTTCTCCTAAAGGAAATTACAGCCTGCAGAGAAATCTGGAGAAATATCTGTGTTTTAATACTAGCTTTATGTCATCCAGGATCCCATCAGAGATGACATTATTACTTTTCAATGGCAAGAGCTGGTCACATGGGAGGTGGTGTTTTTATTATAATCAGCTGCAGAGAACTGGTGAGGGTGAGCTCATCTGCAGCTGAGTATGTTTGAACTTTTGCACCTTTCAGTACCTTTCTGTGAGCAGTGAAAACTCTCTCCAAGTGGGACGTGTTAGGGAGTTAGGTTTCCTGTAAATGCTGAGATCTTAGGAAACAGCCACAGGAAATGAACATTGCGAAATAAAATAGAACTGAAGAATTATTATGTTGATTATTGAAGCAAAATAGTTTCATCTGGGTTCTGTAGGAAAGGATTAGTATGGTTTAAATATCTGATTTGATTTTAGTCTTCCATTCACAGAATTACTCAAAAGACTTCTTAAATCTAGGTCATATTACTCAAAGCAGATTCCACTCACACTGTGGCCAGCCATTATGCTGTGAGTCTCCTGGGAGATGCTGTGCACCCTTAGCTCCTGTCTGAAGCTTCAAAAAATGGTCTTTTGTCAAAGCCTCGAGAAACATATGACATCTGCTTCCTTGGGACAATTTCCAGACAATATGTATTTAATTGACTTTCGGTGAGGAATAAATGGAAATCTAGTGGCACATCTGGTGCTGCCTTCAAATCAATTTACAGTGGTTAAATAGATTTGAACTGGCACTCACTCACACGAAGAACCTGCCATACAGCTCTTTGTTCACTTCACCCCACTAACAAGGCTATTAAACAGTATCTTTTGCCTTAATGCAGATTTTGCTGGAAAAAAAGATGACATTTTGCACATGGCTGGGCTTTGAGGCAGTTAATGAAATTAAAGCAAAGAACTCTCAGCACAGTAGGAAAGCCAGATAAGAGGAACAATCGTTTAGTCAGCACATTTCTACTCCCACAGGAGCTGAGGCTAATTATCAGGGCCAAGGCATCCGGCATCCAGAGTGGTGAGGAGATGACAGCACAACAGCATTTCTCTGCACAACTGCCCTAGTCAAATTTATTTACACATTCTGGAGAAACAATGCTTTTGAAACACATTTTCCCGGGGCAGATGGAGAA
>VXBQ01013138.1:49115-66181 GCA_013400175.1 Phainopepla nitens | reverse complement strand
GGTCAGTTCATGTAGTTGATGTGAGCGCCTGCATGGCCCAGTTCAATGAAAATGTGACTTTAAGCTGTGTACAATGGTTGATTACTTTATGTTTTGATTATCCAGTCCCAGTTCTATCACTGTTTTCTGTGGCTTCAAGTAATTTTTTCCAATATTGCCATTCATAATATGAGAAAAAATGCCGCTTTCTTACTTCCAATGGCAGTTGTATGAATAAGTTGTTTACAGTGCTTCCAAAAATGTGCTATAAAGATGGAAATTATTTCAGTCACATGAATTCCATCCACTAAGCTATCTTTTGCAAAGAGAGTCCTTCTACTGTTTTTTGCTGCTCCTGCTCATAGAGCTTCTTCCCTGTTGTTTCCTATACATGAAAAAGTCCATTCAGGCTCCACACATTACTATCTCCCAATTTTCAGATGTACAAATCCAGCTGCACCATTGTGAAAGAGGAAGAATGAGTAAATGATGGTTGCAGTCTGATCTTGGCCAGAACTCAGTTAAGATTTTATCTTAATGCTGCCTTTGGTGTCCAGGGAAAGGCACTGACCTGTGGGCCATCTTCCAGCTCGTGCCTAATTGGAATGCTTGCCCCTGGCCAACAACCCAGCAGAAAGTAAAGTCGTGAAACAGGAGAAATCTTTGAGTCAGCTCCTGAAATAGGTGGAGTGGTCGCAGGCAATGAATTCTTTTTACCATCCACTCTGGGATACATCTTTCCTTCCCAAGATTTTATTGTTTCCGTGGCTTCCTGATAGTTTTCCAGCAAGATTGTAATCTCAGCCTACAAAGCACCAGAAGATTGATTCTAGCTGAAAATGATCTGTGGTAAAGGGACAGGTTTCTGAGGACCCTACTTTTCTCTAAGGGAGCTGATTGTTTGGAACAAATGCTGCAGACATCTCCTTTGGGCTGATCATTTCTGTTTTGAATTAGTTCAGCAAAACCTACTAAATTGCTACACAGGACCACAACCTTCCCAAATGTAAATATGCCAATTATCTGGTCCTGTTCTTATACCCTAAGAATTTTTCCTTTTAATCTTTCACAGAATTATATTTTCAAAAGTACAGATTCAAATGGTTTACATCCTGTTTATAATGCAGTATTTCTGTAAACTGTGTGCTGGTCCTTTTACTGCCTCCTAACTGAAGGAGTGTATTTTTCTGTGATGAGGGAATTATTTTCACAGTAATGCAGAATGCTCAGCAGATCGTGTCAATATCCTTCTTGAGACAAAAAAAACAAAAGGAAAGCAAGCAAGCAGGCTTTTGAGGGAGGATTCAGCTTTTCATTCCCTGATTCTTACTCAAAGCAATACACATTCTACAATTCCAGCCTGGTTCTGATAAACACAGAGCACACTCTGCATTCTCAGGAACAAACATTTTCTCGTAATTTATACGTGTCTATTTGGATTGATTGAAATGATAAACTAGGTGCTTTGAAAAATGCCTAGGATATCAAGAAATTGTATGTAGATCTGGTCATACTTTCTCTAGAAGCTCACCATATGTGGTGGGGTTCCTCAGGATCCCACCCCTGGGTACCCCAAAGTTCTTTCTGAGACAAGAAATGCTGAGGGATATTTTCAGGTTTCCCCTTAGCCCTGGGGGAATAATATTGCTAATATTTTTTTCATGGTGAGTTTTGAAAGAGGATGATCAGATCATACAACACAACAACTGCTTATGTAAAGCAGAATATAAAGAAAAGATAACAGGGTCCAGGAAGGGCTGGGAATGAGTGAATAAGTGCAGTGCATATTCAGTGGGAGACAAAACTCCCTTCCCACCAGTCTAGAAATGTTTAGTAAATAATCAAATGAGCAATGTGGGCTGGGTCTAGGCAAAACCCTCACTTAGGAGCTGCTCTTAAGTACCGAACACAGTATTTAGAAAGTCATCCAGAGAAAAGATTTGTAATATGCAAACCCCTTTGGGTTTTGCTAGTTCTACCAGCTGGTCTAGAAAAAGGTCACTTCCATTGAAGCCTCTTGTAGCTACAGCAACACTGCTACATTTTAATGCTGTGGGTACTCCCGAGTCAGAAAGGTTATAAAGGACCAGCTCGTGAAATTTGTGGATCTCCAGCAACTTCGGTGGAGTTTCTTTTTATTTACATGGAATAAATCAGGCCTTGGTCCTTCTTTGAGACCACTGTTAAGGAGAGTTTCAGGAACTTGTTTCAGAACAGTGATCCAGATAGTTAAACAGATTTGAATGCATAAGAATGGAGATTACAGTGGTGTGAAAGTATAATTAAAAACTAACACAGTATCTAGAAAGTTGATAAAAAGTAGATCAAATAATAAAGTGTGGTGACAAATATTGTGAGCAGGCAGGACTTTTACATCAGAAATTCAGTACAGAGAAGTTCATTCTCAAACATAGGTCAAATTTCAAGATGCTTTCTGATAACATGGGAGGCAATCTGTGCCTGCAAGCAATTCCTCACTTAGATAATGCATAGGAAACAAAGTGATTTAAACCCCCAAGGCATCTGACCCTGTGTGCAGTTGTCTAGGAACAAAATTATGTACAAAATACTCAGTTATTATCAGAGCCTTGTATATATCGTTATTCCATAGCAATGGAATTTGCTGAAGAATCATGTTCCTCATTCTTGCTTATTATTAGTTACTATATGAAAGGGAATGAGAAGGAATTTGGAAGTTGTCAGGGAAGTCTCTGTGGTGGGCATTTTGCAGACATCTAGTAAATGAACACAGACTACAGAACAGGAAGCTGCACCAGAAGGTATAGATCACACTAGTTGCAACAGCTGTTATTAAAAGAAAAAACAAACAAACAAACACCTCTAAGAAGAAAAAAAAAGTGACCAAGAAAATGGGAGGTAGTAACTTACAAAGTGGGTAACGTTCTAGTCTATATGAGTGTTAAAATACCTTTAACAGTGCCAGCCAAGCATCATCAGTGTACTGAACTATGCTTTAATGTGAGCTCTGATCATCTGGCAGGGATGGAAGGCAAATTTGGAAAGGAAAAATTCTCTTTAGAAATTGAATAATTAATCATCTCCCTGCAGAGTCATTCTCTAACTCTGATTTCTAGTCCTACTCATCCCATAAGCCCAGGCTGCCCCTCCAACCATTACAGAAGTTTGTCATGAAAATGTAACTGCCAATAGCTGAATATGAAAAAAACATATTATAATGAGTATGAAACTGAGAGCTTTTTGGACTGTTTGAGTTAATGCTCAAATTAATTTTTTAGAAACTCTTACTCTTCAAAATGTAAATGGAAGAGCTGTGAGATTTCCAATATTCCAGAATGTTTCATACTGAGTTCTTAGGTACACATCTAACATCATGATTTTTAGTTAATCAGATCGTATGTTCAATTTAAATCTGACTTCTTTTAAAAGATTTATTTTAAATTTCAAATTGCAACTCCCATTTAGCTGGTCTAAGATTCATCCACACTCCCTTCTGATAATATTTTGTGGTGATAACAGAGGCCCAGACTGTTCTTTTCTCATTTTATTTTCATTTTGACATCTGTTTGTGGGTTACCTTTACACTGTGCTGCCTCAGCTTGGGAACAGACTATAGAAACAGCAGCCACAGCAGCACAGCAGGACACCTGTGCAGAGCCTGGGGAGCCCAAGGAGGGAAAGATGAAGGCAACAGAGCCACTATTAAGTAATCACTGTTAATCGAGCAGTGTTAATCACCAGCACTCCAGTTCAGTGAGCTTGGCACTGCAGTTTACAACGGCATGTCTTAGAATTACTTTCTCCATCTCTGCTGGAGCTTTTCAAAGAGCCAGTTTGTGATGTGTGGATGGTGAATCTGTGGCTACGTCTTTGCTTTATTCTTCTAACCATGATTTTATGAATCCCAAATTTGACTGCTGGTGTTCCAGACTAGCACAGCTCTACTGGAGAAGCTGTTGTTGTCCAGCCACGATTGGGTCAGTGTGTGTTTGGGGGACACTTGGCAGCTGTCAGAGTGAATAGAGTCAGGCCAAGAAAGCTAAAATGGGGGCATGTTGTCTTGGGAAGGCAAAAGCCAAGGGTGCATCTGATATCATCAGCAGACCATGATCAGGCATAGGCAGAAGGTATTGCAGAATTTTCAAACTCTTTCAAAATTGTGCCTAATCACAACCTAGACAAGAACTATTTGAGCCTCACCAGAAAAAGCTGAACCTAGATGAGCACTATAACAAGGACTAGGAGTTCTACAGAGCTATGAGGAGAGGTATTGAGTAGTGAATCCACTAGAGCCCGAGGGGAACCTAAACACTACTTACAGCTTTTTGAGGCCATAGGAAGAATGTTTCAAACTATCTGTATTTAAGTAGATTCCTCAGTCCTAAACAACAGTGGCAATTTTTAAAGTCTTTTTTTCCTCTTTTCTGTTTTTGCTATCCATTGGAAGAAAGTGGAAGGAAAAAAGGTCACGAGGTTCTGTGTAAAAATCTTGAGATCCGCAAAGTGCAATCTGCTGTTATGGCAAACAGTCATTTAATAAAAATCTACTCACAAACTGTTTAAAGTCCTTTAAAAACATAATTACTCTTCTTACACCTCTAATATAGGAAGTCCAGTTTGGTAACTCCCTGCTCTACTCTTTAGAAATCTGGCTTTACCTCTCCTTTTGTCAGTATCATCCTGTGCAATGAAGAACAGATTCCTCTTACCTGTGACCTTTCCTATTCGCTCATGTGAACAACATCACTCATTTAGGCACCTTATCCAGATAGGCTCTTCATGAACGTAGAATCCAGTCTCCTGAGCAGCCTAGCATCCAATCTCTGAAGATGTTCTGTGTACCAAATCAGATCAAGTTAATTTTTTTTAATAATGGTGACCCATTCCAGGAGATGTTTTATTATTTTATGTAAAATTAATTTAATATTTCAGTATGTCTGTTAAAATATCTTGTCTCTCAGCTGAGCAATACATTTGCCTTTTTTATATCTTCATGTCAGTCATATCTCATAGTTAGGCCATCAACCTAACATGCAGGTCATTGTCCCTGCCTCCAAATTGCCAACTTAAATGAGAAACTCTTATTAGTCCTTATTATTGTAGTTCATCACATTTCTATTACTCCTGACTTATAAATCAATCTTTCTTGTATGATAATCTGTTCCCCCTCCTTATACAATGTTTTACCACTATACTGAAAATGCCTCCCATGGTGTCATCAGCAGATGTCATTAATGTGCTCCTATTGTTTGTACCAAGGTCATTCATGAGGGTATTTTATAATGCTGAATAAACAGTCCTGGAGGATGTCTCTCTGCAATCTTCCTTGAACTCTCAGTGATAAATCCTCATTCTCTCTCTCCCTTACTCTCCTTGCCAAATCCTCTTGCTATTATCATACTCATTCGTATTCACATAGTCAGGTGATTCCTATGCTATTTCATATCTTTTCCACTTTAATTTATGAACTGTATGAGAATACTTTACAGAAGTCATGACAAATTCGCTGTATTTTCTTTCCCTAAAAAAAAGCTGATTGCTGTCTAAAACAATGGCAGCAGAATCCATTATTTTTCATAAACCCAAACTCTATTTTGTCCTATTTTTGCTACCTTTATGCCATGTAGAATATTTTCCTTTGCAACATGTTCTAAAGCCTTGTATACTGTACTAAGTGTACAACTGAATCATCATGTTCTTCCAGCATTCTTAAATACAGAAGTTTATTTCCCATAAAAGATGGAGAAAATAACCCCCATTTTCTTGCAGTGTCTTTGCCAGGTAATCGTTAATTTCTGATTTGCTAATATTACACAGTGATCCATTTTTTAAACAATTAAAGTTTCATTCCACCCCCCTTTTTTTTGTCTTTTGATAATCCATATGTTGTTGCTATTTTTTCTCATTTCCAAGGCAGATTATTTTAATAAGTTTTTGATTATTTCTAACATATTTTTTCAGGTAGCTGCTCATCCAGTTACAGTAAGATCCTTCCTCTTAGAGTTACAGAGTGTTTTTGCATCTCCTATTCACCAATCCTCCCAAACTTTCTCAACATTCAGGACTCTGAACTATTCAGTCCACCCTACTTCTTCAAATGGTTCTCTTACTTTTATAAATGTCTTCTTTTTTTTCTAACTCTTCTTTTTGGTTAATTACAATAATTTAATTTATATTGATCTGATGTAACTCATAATCATTAGACCCAAAATTATTTTATGCTACCGTTGTTCTATAGCCAGTTGGAGCAAAGACACAGTCCTTACTTAGTAGCACTTTTTCAGTAAATTCTTTTTAGCTTTTTAAAAGCTAAAAGCTCTCTAGCTTTTTTCTTCCTAAGCTAAAAGAAAAACAATACAACAGAAAATAATGTATTTCTTCTATTAGAACAGCACATCTTTCAGTTCATGTGATGGCCACTCTCTCAATCACCCAGTCTCTGATTTATAGTGATTAAGAGACTAATGCATTCAATATATAGTCTTCTCTCCAAAATGAAAAAACATTTGTCTCAGGTTTTTTAAGACACATTTTACCTATTCCAGTGATGTCCACCTTACTCTTTGAGGCTGGAGCCCTGCCCCTTGAATAATCCTGATCATTTCCAATGGAGTAAGTTTTGAGCATAATATTCTGAGAAGACATAAGAGAATTAGATCCTAAGAAAAAAGGCAGTGAAAGTTACTGAGGGAGGTGAATTTTTAGTGTATTCCAAAGGAGTGTGCTAGCAATTATGGGAAGAAATTCAGGTTAAAAAAAAGGATATCAGGAAAAAATATACTGAGACCAAAATACACTATATTCTGGAGACATCTTCCAAAGGGAATCTTGGAAGCAGAAAAGTCTTGGACTTTTAAAAGCAGATTTGACAAAGCAATAGAATAGGACCTACATTTTTAAGCTGGCTGGCGGAGACTTTTTCCATCTGTAGCTTCTCTATGTAGCTTCCATGTGTCTGTGCTCCCTACCTTCTCTTTGCCTCACAGATGTTCTACTCCTCATTAAATAGGGTAGTATCAGCACCCTTTATTGACTTTCCCTCCGTTTTCACTCATAATTTAACCCCGGATTTAAATTGCTGCTGCACTGCTTTGATCTATTCCACTGAAATTAATTCCAGGTAATTTTTCTCTTTGAGGTACAGTTCCTCTCCATGGCCCAGTAAAGGCAGGAAAGGAAGAAAAAAAATGCTACCTGCATTTTAAGAGTTCTGTGAATGAAAAAAACATATGTTTAATCACAGCTTGCAGCCTGTGGATAGGACTCAAAACAAAGTGGGTTTTATTCATTGTGTTCAATATCACTCATGAAGTTTAAGGCAACAATGGCAGGCAATCAAGTTTTGTAAAACTACTTCCCATATCTCTAATTTCTTTATAATCTTTCTTTGTAAATTGTCAGATTTACATGCATTGCCCCCTCAAACATAGGGCTGGAGTCATTCTTCATCTCTCAGGGTTAACTAATCCATCATTAGATGAGCCCATGCAGATCTGCATGAAATGTTTGCTTTTAAAGCCAAGCTTTCTTACATCAGCTTTTGAAATTTTATTCTCTTGGACAAGCTGATTAATGGTGTCAGTGTTGTTCATTTGCTTTGCAATGCACACTGAGCAGATGTTATACTGGCTTGTTGCCCCATGCTGAGCATGAAGGGGTAAATCCTTTGAGACCTTGCTTTCGTTAGTAGGTCACTTAGCAAAAGGTCAATAAGTCTGTTTTATACATAAACATGATATTGATTAATCTGAGATATTTTGATTCAGTTCTTCTGGGAAGGGCTTTATATTAGAAGCACAAGCCCAAAACCTGGCATGTCAGACTAGGCAAAACACTGGCTCACTGTAAGGGTAATCTTTTCTGTGAGAGTTTCCAGGCTGAGCCAGTTGTGGGGTGCTGTCATTATAGCCCACATTTTTTCTCTCAGGAGTCATGCAGGCGAGGGCTATAGCGAGAGGTAATGTCTTTTCATCGAGGCAATGAGATGTAAAATAAGAATGTTTTAGGCATGCAAATCCCTCTTTAGGTGTGAAATGGAAACCACAAACTTCAATCTCAATACAGAGGGAGAAGGGAAATGTTCTTAAAAAAATCTGGGTAAGTAGCCCTAGGAAAAATTTGAAATGTTAGTAAGAGAAAGAATAATAAGCCATACATAAGCATTTTCCTTCAACATGGGCTAAACTTCAGAAATTAATCCACTAAAGTAGGACTACAGCTGGCAGAAGAGAAACAAGAGCATTTATACAAATGTCAGAAACGTTTTGCCATGAATTTTAAGTCAGGTATGAAGTTTCCCAAAGCTCAGGAAGTATGCAGAACCAGAGCTTTTACATTGCAAAATGGAGGCTGTAAGCCTACCTTACTTGTTGTCCTGGGAAAAAGATTTTGAATATGCTACTCTCACAGATAGAAATGAAATTATTATCTCCCTACCTTCTGAAAGCGCAATGGAGTTATTAATTTTATTTAATTTATAAATGTATTAATTTTATACATATATATATAATTATCAATATATCAATTTGTTAATTCACATGTGGGGTGTTTGTTTTTGTTTGTTTTTCTCCCAGAATCATTTCTCCATCCTAGCCAAGAAGAAGAAAGAAAGTCAAAAATGTATGCATTAATCCCATACAGGCAAAACAATCAGTGGATACAAGATATGAATATTCACAATGCTCTCAGATCTTACAGCCCTCCCTAAGGCTCAGGGATTGCCTCTGAAGTGAATATCTAACACTCAGTAATAAATCTTCAAAACAGATTTTATAAAGTAATTTTTAGTATTTGTAATATTTAAATATCAGTAGTATTGTATTATCATTTTTATGGCATACAATGTTTGAATTGTAAGCTACATCAGCTAGAATGACACAATTATATTGACATGAGTCTGCTGGTCAGGAAAACCTCTTATTTTACAACTGTTCGTGTCTCACAAGTTCCTGGGAGCTTGGTTATTTAGCATATGCTGAAGAGAATGGATTGAGCCCTGGAGGTCCACAGTCACTGTCTGATTTTGAAGGGTATGACTAATATTTAATTCGGTGTTTCATTCACATCTCTAGAAAGACAAATGTAACACAACAATGACATATAAATATAACTAGACTAGAGCCTGTATTAAGAATATTTCCTGTTAATTACATGTAGATTATTTGTATTTCTTTCCCTAAGCATAGGTACCTGATTTACGTGCATGTCATTGAAATCAGTCTCTGTCTTAACAACGCATTGCAACCTGTCTGCTTAAACTATTGAGAGTTTATATGCACTAAAAGCCTAAAAGTAACAAGGCTTTTAGTTACTGGACACCTTTAATATCAGCCTCAGTTGTGACATGGAGTGGTTTCTAACAGAATTCATCACCTTCCAGCTGACTGCACCCTTCTTCTTGAATAAGTATTTGCAGGCAAGAAAGCTACTGAAAAGTCACGGGATAAAGAGAAGCAGCCCCATGAACAGAAGGGCATTTGTTCCTTCTGCCACTTCAAGTTGCTGACTTCCTTGCTCTCTCCATGCTTCCATTTGCATAACAGAGTTGATCATCTGGCCTTTATTACAGCAGATTGAATGTAAATCACTGCTGAAACATAAAATGCATCCTAGAGAACACTCTGCTCACTGACATAAAAATGAAGGTGCTATTGCTGCCTAAGGACACTGGAGGTGATAAAAGATGCACATCAATATTGCTGATTGATTCTTGTTGTTACAGCTTGCATGAGAGGCTGCAGGAGGTTTTCATGGTCATGCTGAAAGAAGTGCTTTTTTAGTTCACCTCCTTTCTCCCACTGCTGTAAAGTTGTTTAAGAGACTGGACCTCATATCTCAGTATTTAACTCACCACCAAAGCCATCCACATTTTTTATACCCTCTTGGACTGAACCAGGCTCCAAACAGGGAGATTTCATCTTACCTTGAGATATAATCAGGTAATTAATGGTCACCAACCTAATGAACAGACCCCCCTGATCTGCAACATTTTACTGAGCCATTCTGCTTAAAATATATTTATATATTATATTTACGTATTTATTACATATATATATACATATTATATATATTATATATGTATGTGCATATAAATGTATATATATTATATAATATAAAAATACATTATATTTATAATGAATTTATTTTTTATATTTATATTTATGTCTGGACACTCTTTTCCTTCTCAACATACAAGCAGCTGCAGGCTTTAATTCCTAACATTTAGAAATATACTGAAATGTACAGGTTCCATATTTACCCAACCTTTTTGACAAGGATTCCCTAACTTTTTATTTTTGCTAGAGCAAGCTGGGTTGCCATGCATCCTCTGTCAGTGCATTAACAGAATTATTGCACATACACACTTGGTGCAGGACTTCCCAGGAAAACATTGCACATCTGTGTTGCTGGGCCTCGTCTCAGGAAGCCTGTGAGTTACAACTCCAATCTTCCAGTATTCAATATGGTAATTCCTTCCCTTTACATTTGCCCATAAGATGATTTAGTGAACCTTTTCCTTCCCATCTGCTGCAACTGACTGTCCAAGTTCTTCAGGAGTCTCTCCAAATCCATTTTCACTAACATTGGTAACACTCCTATCTCATTCACAGGACAGATTGACACTACGAGGTTGCAGTCTCATCCAACAGCTCACATCTTTCTCATGAAGTCTTGCCCAAAGGACACTTCAGGGCCTGTGCAGACACAGAAGCTGTGGTGTTGCACCTCAACAGGAGTGGGTGTCATTTGCCCCTTAGACCTGAAAATACAAAGGGACCAAGGAGCTGAGTATTGCCAGTCACAAACTAGGCCTGAAAAGACAATACTATTTAAAGAAGATGCAGGGCCAGGGAGTCTTTCTTCTATCTTTTATTTTTATCAAACTTTCTAGTTGATTTGAGAATCTTTTAAAATTATTTTAACAACCATAAGGGCCAGAAATCTACCTTTTTGTAACAGCTTTTATCTCTCTCTCTTATTTTTTAATTTGGATTTTGACTCTTGAAATTCTTGCACAGTTGTTGCTTGCCAGCATCCAAGTGCTGGCAATGACAGAAGAAAAAAAACAAGTTTGTGGGCTTTTTAGTAACTGGCAATGTCGTTCTCTAGAGAAAAGAATTAGCCCTGTGAACAAAGCTTGGATTTCACATTAAAAAATCCTATTTATTCTTTAGATTTGATCAAAAGCTCTAATGTTTATGTATGTCTTTATTAGCAAAGTGTAATATTTCCTTTAAAGTTTTTAATATTTTTCAGGCTTTCTACCATTTAAAATTATAATTCTCTGCTATTTCAGTTAAATGCTACTCCAATTTGTTTGAAGTTGAATAATTTTTGCCTGCAGTTCTAGCTCTGAATTCCATCAGCACCACTTAGGGCTGTCCATCAGCAGCACATTACTTAAATTTAAAAGAAACCAAACTTAAATTTAAAAACTTAAATTTAAAAGATACCAAACTTTTCATCATTAATCTGGTATTTCTAGAATATACTTTCACATTTTGATTCTCTTCAGTTTGCTTTACTCATCACTGTACTGCTGTGGTCACAGCTCAGCTCAGTTTGTGCTGGTGGGACTGCAACAAAAGATCAGATGAAATCAAGCTGCTCTCCAGTTTCTTTATCTGGAAGAGAAAGAGCTGATAGCAACAATTTCATACCTCGAGTCACAATTTTAAGAACAGGCAAAGTACAAACTCTTGAAACAAATTATTTTCTAAGGAAATTACCAATCTCATCTGCATCTACTTCTGAAACAGAAATTTTTCTTGAAGCTCTTCCTTTTGGATCTCAGCTTCCAGACATTGTCTACACAGGTCCCAGGTTGTTACACTATAGTCTCACCTCAAGGTTCTGTTGACATCTGAGGCTCCTTTGCATTAGGCACAAATATATTACAACTAAATATTACATTGGTCGCTGACAGTGATGGATGGACATACTATTTTCTTTAGACTGGGTACAAAGCCCAGAAACGTGCCACACTTAATTCCTCTCTTTCGCCTTCTTAAAGACAAAAGAAAGGGTGCTCTTAATTATATTCCTAATCATAAATGTGATGTGTTCTCCTCAAGCATGTAAATGTATCAGTAAAGAGCTGCAGCATTTGATGAGCCTGACATCTAACATTTTTCTAGTTGCCACTGTTCAATGAGGTTGGAAGCAGAAATCAGTATAAATCAAATAATGATTACACCTGGTACAGTGACTAAATCAATTCAGAGGTAATAACAAATAAGAATGCAGGCAGAGAAGAGAACTAGAACAAGATAGGCAAGATACAGAGTCTGGAGCAGGTGCAAGTCATGAAAGATTGTTTCAACCTGGGTTTTGCATGCAAGAGAAAAAGCTAAAAGACAAAACTAAATCCTGAAAAAAATGCAATACGTTGAAGAGAATGTGAAGAACAATATCTTAACTATAAAATAGAGAGGAAATGTATGGAAATAATTGAAGTAGAAAAGTCATAGCTCCTGCTTAAACAAAACAGACACAGACTTAGGTATGCTCTTAATTCCCACAGAAGCTAAAGCCATGATTAAAGTATTACCTGTTCTTAAGTGCTTAATTAATCCTATAGTAATCATAGACTCCTCCTTCAGCCTTCACAGAGCCATAGGATTCACTGCATCCTGGGAATTTAAATTGCTCACTTTGAAATACTGCTTTTATTTAAATGTAAAAACCCCACAGCTATAAGATACAATTTGTCTTTAATGTTTTTCTAACTGTTTTTGCTTGAAGGATCTTAGTAGTACTGGGCATGATCCAATAAACATGAACTTGTTCGAGAGTAGAAGATAGTAAGAGATGCTCCCTAATATTTTCCTTCTCTATTTACAGTGTTTAAATAAGAAAAAAAATAGGGTTTGGCTTTTATTTTTTTTTATCACCAGCATCCCTGAATTGTTTCATATATACAGTGCAGTAAAAATGTAAAAAAAAAAATATTATTGGAATTTATGCTACTGATTTCCCCAGATAATGACTTTCAACACAGTAAAATTAACAGCAGTTTCCTTTTAAAAACACAAACCACTCAGCAACCAAATAACTCTAGAGTGTCAAATAAATGTGCTTTATGTACAGTCATGAGGCTCCTCTTGGAAGTGAATTAATAATGAATCTTGGGTAAATATATCATGGTGGCTTTATAAATGTGTTTCTGAGGATGAGAGTAATAATGTACATTGATGTGAGTAATATATAATCAATACCCATTTTCCTTTCTAAAAGGATGAATTTAAACCCATTCTGCAACTTAGACTTTGTTGTTATTCTTAAAAAATAATCAGCATAATAGGCAATAAAAATTGGAGCAAAGAAAACATGAGAGCAAAGAGAGGAGTAGAACAATTTTTACTGAAAGCTGTAACAACCTAGAAATCCCACATGAGATGAAAAAAAGTTGCCAAGAGCAACGAAAGTTCGGTTCTAGAACATGACCTGCAACTATAGGACTTTCACCCATAGCATATCACTTGGTGCCTTAGAATCAGACAGTCATAACAGGTCAGAAGGGTCTTCAGGGGTTATCTAGTTCAACTCCTTGCTCAATCATGTCTCATCAGATCAAGTTGATCAGGGCTAAGGGAGTCCTGAACATCACGTTCTACAACATCTTTGAGCAACCCAGTCCAGTGTTTGACCATCTTTGTAGTATATTTTTTTCCCTTTATCTGGAATATGGAATTCCCTGTGTTGCATTCTGTGTCTGTTGGCTCTTGTGCCGTCATGGTGCACCTGTGAGAAGAGGCTGCTTCCATTTTCCAGTCCTGTCATGCAGTCAGGTAGTTGTAAGCTGCAACAAGGTCTCCTTTTCTCTGAGCTGAAAATACCCACCTCTATCAGCCTCTTCATGTGCATCATGTTCTCCAGCCCCTGACTGTTCTGGAGGCCTTTTGGTTGACTCAGTTCCATGTGTCGATATTGCTCTTGTGCTGGAGGGAAGCCCTAACCAGTGACAGTACTGAGATGAGGTGTTATGAACGATCATTCCCTTGGCCCTTTCGTTCATACAGCTCAAGGTGCTGTTGGCCACCTTGGCTGCAAGGGCAAGTGCTGACACACATTCAAACTGTCCTCTAGGACTCCAAGGTCCTTTTCTGCTTCCAAACAGCTCCCAGCCTGAACTGTTGCATGGGGCTGTTCCTTCCAGGATCTAAGACCTTGGAATTGCTCTTGTGGAGCTGTCTGAACAGCAGCCCTGCCCTCCAGCTGAATTCAGCTTTCAAAATGCAACAAAAGAATGTAAAGTCTAGAGAGCTATGGTGGGAAAGAAGCCCAGCACTTAGAAGCTTCTCAAGGGAAACGAGAGAACCAGATGGAGATGATAGTTTCAGTTACCTCTAGAAGTTACTCACAATGGGAAGGAAACATTATAGAAATGCTTAGTTGGCTAAACATTCTTCTATCAGCACTAAGGAACTGGTTTGGTCTTCTGTCTTACCATATTAAAAAACCAGTATTTGTCCTGCTTTCAGAAGAGGTGCTGGCAACTTACCTTATGAGATTGGTATCATATGCTATGCTATTTGTGTTTGCTTCCCACAGGATTTTAATTTTGTATCTGTTTTGATTTGATGACAATGACAGTTCTAAGTCACAAACTTAAATCGAGCTTTTCTTACACAATTTTTTGCCCCAGAGGAGCTGCCTGGGATCTCTCACAGACCAAAATATGCAATACTCTGCAGCTGGTGTACCTAAACTCATTTTGTGCTGGAATCTTCTCAGAAGGAAGATTCTGAAAGCTGTAGTGACCATCTGGATTTATCTAATTCTTCAGACGGTTCTATTGCATGAAACCATGTATTAAGGCTTTCAAACAGTTGCATAGGTAATCCTTTGGCTTTGTAGATTCTATAAATCTTTGAGTCTTTTAAGGTGTATAACCTTTAATAGTTTGTCATTGCTTCTGCCAGGATGGTGGTGTTCCCTTTGCAAAATATGTAAGCTGGAGTCCATAAAAACCATTTGTGGTCAGGGAATGTAGCTTTGGGATAAACTTCCAAGATAGATTAGGCAAATTTGGCCTCTGGCTGCTCTCAGGAATTCTGCAAGTTTTCACACCCCATTTAAAAATTAACCCTTTCACAGATTCAGATACTCCTTTTTTACATGCACAAATAAACAGTTTAGAATAGTGGTTCTATTGCATGAAAATACCTAACACAGGAGGAAAATAAAAAAAAAATACGTAACACAGGAGGAAACCTCTGTCAGGTCCACCAGAGACTGTTACTGATTTACGTGTAGGATGTTCAAATGCTCCTCTTAATGCATGGCATCACTAAGCCACAAATTACTCAAGCAGTGATTTTTCCAGTACACAATACATACCACCAGTGATTGGTGATCTTAGGAATGTGGTCTCTGTAGTACAGAAAGGATGTTATTGTAGTGATATAACTGCTTCACGTAACCTGTGGTATGAACTTCTGTGTCTGGTGAATGGAAAACAAAGCAATGTATGTAAATTATTTTTGATTCACCTTCCATTATGTGTTGCAGGATGTCTTGGTCACTATTGCATCTTACAAGATGACTTTAAAAAGATTAATCTGTGATACACTTCCATTGACTTTGCTTTCACTGGGGTCTCTTCCCATGTAATTAAAAGGTTTCAAAAGGGGAAAAATATGAAATGTTCTAAAATCCTCACGTTTATCCTTCCCTAATTATATGAGAAGTCACCTTCTAGGAGCTGTGGCACAAGTATAGGCCAAACAAATAAAAAACATGCAACGAAATTTTGCTGTCTTTAGTCTGAGCAACCAGATCTGTTCTGGAATCTTTTGTGATTTGGCACAAGGGGTATGGATGATATGCTCAAGGAAGGAGAGGTAATGCCCTCCATGATTCTCTGTCAACAGGCTATAACAGCCTTTATATAAAACCCTCAATAAGCTGTAAGCATAGACTTGGACATAATTCAGTTTTCAGCATCTTAATAAGGAATAGTAATGTTAAAACAATTGCTAAACATAATCTAAATACTTCTTCAAGCAGCTCTGTGGGTTGGGTAAGATGGACTCCTGAGATGGTTTTCCTGCCGTTTTGGTGGGGCCAGCACTGGACACTCTTGGCCAGGAAGCAAGCATCTATTTCACAGAGCTGTTTGGGAAGAGAACAATTTCTTCCTAAAGACACGTTTTACAGTGCAACCACTGGACCTAGATGCCACCAGGGATTGACATGCAACAGCCTTTCCACAGCAGAAAAGACAAACCACGAGGCCTGCGCTGGCTGATCTTTGGAAGCTGAAGTCCCTTCTGCTTTGTGGTGAGAGATAGCGTGGTCAGTGGAGTGCTGAGTGCTTCAGTCACGAAGCTGAGAGAAATGTGAAATGTCGTCGGTGTAGATGTGGCTCCCACCCTTCCTCCTGACCTTAAACCTTGCTGGGAGGAATCTGGATTGTGACTGCCGCTGTGGAAGCATGGACATGACATTTTATCAGCACCTGAAAGTTACATTCTTTTCATCTACCACTGATTAATACATAGAAAGTGCTCCTTTTCATAATGATGATATTAGAAAAAGGTGATTCTTTGATCCTAATAGTGGTTAAAATCTCATGATTTTAAGATATGAGGGTTCAATTTGGTTTTTTTAAAGCATTAATTTCCCACGAGTGACTTCAACCTTTGGGGAAAAATTGTCCAATCACACACTGTGCGTGTTCAAAAGCTGGGGCTCAAGGGCTGAAGCTGCAATAGCTTGGGACCTCATAGCCAAGGCCTCCCACATCTAACGCCGAATTCACATTTGTGTGTGGAGCACTATGACACCAGATTATCTTCGGCTATTAACAACAGCAAAACTCGTGTTTCCAAGGACTTTTGTTTGGGTTTTTCTCAGAAATTCTGCCCCAATCTCTGCTTGGGGGGGGAAGGGGGGAGGTAAGCACAAAAAAGGTGAAATTTTCGTAGCCAGCTCGAAGAGGAAAGCGGAGGTGGAACAGAGCGGGACATCAAGGGCTGGCTGCGGGGGACTCAGTCTGGGGCCGTGAGCCCCGCGCAGGCCACCCGGGAGGGCGCGGCTCGGGCCGGGAGCGGAGGGGGCCCCACGCTCGGCGGGGCCGCGCCGGAGCCGCCGCCGCCGCCTGG
>VXBQ01013138.1:519-48090 GCA_013400175.1 Phainopepla nitens | reverse complement strand
GCTGTGTGAGTTCAGCGTGCCCGGGCCGCGGGTGACCCCCGCCCGCGGGCTGGGAAATGTTCGGTGGGAGCCAGGAGGAGGATAAAGGGGAGATTCTGCTTGCTGTGAAAATGAACTTACACTCGCCCTAGAGTTTGCAGAAGTGCATACAGGGATGAGAGTCCGGAACTTGTGACAGACAGGGTAATAAGCGTTGTTGTTCTTGGCTTGGTTTTGTTGTTGTTGTTGTTTGTTTTGTTTAGAGAAATCGACGAGCTTTCTCGTCCTGAGTATGCTTAAGCACTGTGAAAATTACGAGGCACAGTTTGGTCACTTCATGGCAGAAGATCAGAGGATGCCACTGTGACTGTCACTTTGATCATGTGCTTGGGACAGAGTGGTGGGAGTGAGTGTTTTGACAGCATCTTGAAACGCACTTCTGGGTTTGGGAAGATTAATTTTGTGGTTTTCAATTCCATTTGCTTCTTGCACTGGTCTTGAATCGTTTCAGAAACTGATCTTCTCAGAAAACTGTTTTAAGTTGTCACATAACTTTCCATCTCAGAGATGGAAATATGGTTGAATTTCAGAAATGCTGTGTTTAAATGCACAAAGGGAATAGGAACTATATGCACTCTACTGTTTTTGCGTCTAAATTAAACAATTAATTAAAATTAATTAATTGAATGGGAGAAATTCAGTGATATATCCTTAGAGCAAGGTGGTTTTGTGGACTTAACCTTTTCCTCTTACTTCCAGCTAATTGCATTTGAGTATGTTCCTACTTCCAGCTAATTGCATTTGAGTATGTTCCTGTACATGTAAAAAACTAATGCTAATAAGCATTTGACACATCTGGGTTTGTCTTCTTTTGATTTATAATGGAGCTGGAGAAGACACATTTGTTTTTGAGAGGAAATTGGGCTGTTTTAACATTTAGTCTTTTGAAGGCTGCTGTGAATGAGGCAGGCAGCAGCAAGGTGTTAGTTCATGCTGTAGGAGCATGGTGCTTGTGCTGATTTGACACGTGGTCTGACCTTTTGGTGAGCAGACTGAGTTTGTTATTCTAGGAGAAAACTGAAATAACTGTGGGGGTAGGGAAGAGTCATAATTTACCTGCAGATGACTGAGTGGAATTGGCTCACTGAGTAGTCGGGGCTGTGTTAGAGGGGGTGGGACCATGCAGCAAGTAGCGGCGCTTGCGAGGAGAGAGGGCTTTTAAGTATGTGTGAAACTTTATCTTTCCCTACTTCGGGAAGCTGCTGAAGAGCTTCTATCTAGAATTTCCAATTGCAGTGTGTCTCTAGTTAGTGCTTAAGGTTTGCTCAGAAGTCTCACTTTTGAGGAGGTGAGGAATCTCTTTATTGATAAGCTTCATTTTATTTGCTAACAAAAAGCAGAGCTTGTTTTGAGGTGAGGGACTCCGGTATGTCGAACACAGTGCTTCAATATGACAAACCACTAGAGCTTCTAAGAAGAGTTCTGCTAGTGAGAGACTGTTTCCTTGCCAAAATATTTTCATTTATCTTATTCCAGAGAAGGTTGGGGAGCCTGTGTCCTGTATCTCTGTATGCTGGCATAATTCTAATTTGGGTGAGGACTCCCATATAGAAGTGAAGCTGCTATCTGGCTCTTGAAGGTCTGCACGAAGATATTACTCAATTAGAGCATTAAATATGTGAACAGACTTCTGAGGGCATATCTTGATTGACGGTGAAAGTAACCAAGACTTGGGGAATTTCACAATTAAAGTTGCTTTTAAGCTCTTTTATAAAGGTACAACGAGTGATGTAGGTACTATGTAGGAACCTAGCCTCATTCATTATGTTAGAGAGAGTGATCCTCTCTTAATAAGCAATTGTTCCTTTTCTTTTTTACTGTTCCAGAGCTCTAAGCCTCACATACAACATGATATTTAAATCTTTTTCTGAAGATGGTGTTTTCATTTCTCACATGCTTTTCTGTAGAGCACCTTCCTGGTATGAACTGATTTAAAAATAACATTATTTTGCTCCACGTGAAGCTTGTTTTTAGTATTAGGTCAAATGGTGCTTCTCTCCTTCCAGACGGTAGCAAACTGAGAAATGAAAAAGTGCAGGTGTTGCTGTGTTGAATATGTTTTTCACAGTATTTCACTGTATTGTCTTGTAGGATTCAAGTGGAATTTTTTTCAGTCTATCATATTTAAAGTCATTCAGTATATGTAATTCAGAATTTCTTGGTCAAGGACTTGAACTTGAGTGTGTTACTGTCTTCAAAAATTATAAGCATTTTTTATTAGCTGTAACACCTTCAGAAGTGTCCTGTGCTGCATTTCATATTCTCGTGCCTTGGGGACTGTCCAGCTGATGGCTGTGCAAGTCAGCTCTTGTGATTTTTGAAACAGTTGTGTAGTGATTCTAGCTCCTGGTTGCAAGGAAATTGGTATTTGAAAAATACTTAAAGTATTTTTCTTTGTTTTTCATGTAATTAGGCAGGTGTGAATGAAAGCAAGCCAGCAGCTAGGCTTCCTGCTCTTTGTGGATTGCATTTGGAGGAACAGTGCTCTTAGCAGATGTTTAGGTTTTGACATAAATTTGGTATGGTCTGTTCATTAGCTAAGTTTAATCTCCTTTTTTTTTTTTTGTATTTTTTAATTTAGAAAAAACAGCTACAATAGAAATGGTTGCTTAGCTTTCATCAAAGTAGAAGTTGAATAATGTGTCAGTAATTCTGAAGGTATGAAGCTTGTAGGATCTGTGGAGCAAAAAGTTCAAGAAGTTTGTTACCATACAAACAAGTTTGGTAGCCATCTGTTGGGATTCCTAGGGGATAGCAGTGTACCTGTAAAAGAGGGAAAAAGTGTCTAGATTTAAAAGGAACCTTTTTTTCTGAAGCTGATTCCCCAGTGACTTGAAGCAGATTTATTTGCAGTCTTTTTTAAAAACAAATTAATGCTGGATGCTTGTTTTTGAATGTGATTCCCACATTTTGTTCTAAACAAATAGCAGCCCATCAAGATGTTATGTGCTCAAGCCTCGTTGAAGAAAGTGCAGAAAAAGTGATTCATCACTGTAACTTAAAAATATTTGCTTTGTTGTAGCAGAGAATAATAATTTTTGAATGTCTGTTACTGAGTGACCGTCATCTGAAAAGGGAAGTGAAAGAGCTAATGGCTCTGTGCGCGTTGAGCCTCATGAAATGGTTTTCCATGGCCTTGTGCTCAGGGACTCAGCCTCAGTTTTTGTGGATCATTTGTGTGTTCCTGGTTTCTCATCAGTTCCTCGGTGTGCTCTCCTCTCCTGGCCTCACCTCTGCTTGTCCCTCCCGCAGGGCAGTCAGCAGTGCTGGCTCTGACTGTGCTCAGTCCAGAATTAGGTGGGTGTTGATCCTCAGCCGTAGCCTGGGGAGAAGGAATCAGGCAAAGAGAAGATGGCTCTGGCTGTGTGTCCAGCAGCTGAGCAAGAGGGAGGGAGACTGCACTGTTGGGAAGGATGAAAAGTTAACAGAAAAGTTTTATAGAGATGAATGCTTAGGAGAAGGTTTATAGAAATGAAAGCAAGTTTTGATATATAAAAGAGATTGTTGCACAGGTTGCTGCTGAAGCAGCAGAGAGAAGGTTAAGTCGAGTTGGAAGGTTTAGAGCAATGGCTTAGTCCAGTTAGAAGGAAGAAAGTCCAAAAGGTTAAGTGGTCTGCAAATAAGGCATTGTTTCTACAAGAAAAAGAGCGTAGGCAGACAGAAAGATGTTATTTACGAAGGTAGAAGAAAACTCCACTGCAAAACAAGTTTTTAAAGTATAACATGGAACTACTAACTCAGGTGATTGGTTAGTTACTAACATAGTGTGGTAATTTTAGCAGTTTTGGTAGGTTATATGTAAATGTAAAGATTTTGTGTATGATGTTAATTGGTTGTTATGTAATAATATGCAAAACAAAGAAAAAGATAAAATGCTTTGTCACATGAATAGAATTGGACTTCAGGACACGCGGCTCGCCTTTGGCCAGCAGCCTTAGGCACTGCCCACGACCCCTGACTGCTGTAACTCCGACTGTGCAACAAACAGCATTATGTAAGAGCCGTCTGGAGTCCCTCTCTCTCCCTCCTGGAAGAGATGATTTCCTGCTATAACAGGGGCTGGCAAGGGTTCCAGCTGCCGGGGTAGCTCATTGCAGGTGTGTGTTGTCCTGCTGCAGAGAGCTCCGGGCACACGAACACGAAGCAGTGCCACAAAGCCGTGTGTCACATGGGCGATTGCCATGTGCTGCCTTGCACACCAGTGCCGGTTTCTGTTCCTGCTGAGTTAGCTTGGGTGGTGTCTCACTGCCCTTTGTATCCATTGTCCTTGGCTGGGCTCATCTGGAAGGAAGGGAGTCACAGCCAAACACAAAAAGAATTATTTTGATTAAAAAAACCCTAAGATCATTGTCTGAGAGATTTATTGTCCCCCAAATTAATATCAGATTGTTTTATGAGGAGGAGGGCTGTGCTCTAATGAACTGTTTTGCTTTATTAATAGGACAGTTTTACTTAAGAGTGCAGAGTGTTTTGAAGATGTAGTTGTGCAGTTAGAAGATACACGGATTGGTATCATTTAGTCAGGAGTGCTGAGGCAAATCCCTTTCATCCCTGTGCTGAGAAGTATGGAAGAATTTTTCCAGACCAGCGCTTAAAATTAGGGTATGCTTTTGCAGGTTTTCTGATGCTCTTTTTAACTTCCCAGCGTTGCACCTTGAAGATAGATTTAGAGAGGAGGAGCAGTGCCATAAAGAATTTTGTGGAGGAATGCTGTTCCCGAAGGGAAGTGAGCTGATATTGGAAGTATAGACCTAAAAAGCGTGAATATTCTTTGCTTTTGGAAACAAGAATTTCAGCAACGTTATTTTCCCTCCTCTTTTAATTAATGAGCTTTATTTGATGTGGATCCGGTGGGCAAAAGGTACCTCCATGTGTTGTGCAGAGCATCCTTTGTGGGAGGGTGCCTCCCAGGACTGGCTTGGCTCAGCCCAGCTCATCTGGGAGCCTGCTGAGGTCGTGCTGGCCCCATCTGTTCTGTAAAGAATGCTGGAATCACCCTTTTGTGTAAATACCCTTTGGAGCTCTCATACTCATAAGAATGTACTGCATCTTGTACTTTAGCAGTACAGTGCATGCTGGTTTTATTTATATGACTATATGTATGTGGCTATAAAAATCAACCATGACAGCTGGTGTAAAAAAAAAAGAAAGCAATGTAAGTGTTCTTTCAGAAGTTTGTATGCTGTTACTGTGTGCATCTCAAGCCAGTGATCTTCTAACACGTTAGTGCAGTCTTTAGGAAAATTATTTTCCTGCTACTGAATGGAGATGTTCAGCTTTCAAGATTTTCAAGAGTGTTTTCTTATGTTATTCATGTAAGAGAAAAATAAATGTCTCCTTTCTCTGCAATTCTGCCAGCCTGCTTTATGCTGTGGGAAACGATGCTTTAGGTTTTTAATGGAGTCACTGCTGTTCTGTGTAGTTTCAGTCATCAGCTGGTTAAGGACTGCCTTGAATGCTTCAGCTTTCATAGCTCATATAGTCAAGTGCAACCCCTGTTGGAATTGCTGCTCAGACTATTGTGAAATGTTTCTATCTTGGTTATTTTATCCATATTTTGAAAGGCTTTTAAAAAATCCATTGCTTACCACCCCCACTTTTTAGAACTGTGCCCTGTGCTTTGGGGAAACCTGGAATTTGTTTTGTAGTCAAAATATTTCCTTTTCCTCCTGCATTTTCTGATTGAGTTGCTTTTAGATTAATTTCTCTAAAACATATATTATGCCAGGGTGCTTTTATTTAAAACAGTACAGTTGAAACCATTGTCCAAGCATGGATTGTTACTAAAGTAGATTTGTTACTAAACTGAAGTTCGGGGAGGTGGAGAGGGAAGAGCGGGAGTAAGATTGATGTAGAAGGCCATGTGGTAACTTGCATTAAGGTAAAATTTTCAGTCCTGGGGTTTTTTCTACAGAGTGGTGGATTGTTATCTGTGAAGCTTGTTCACTAATGCAGTAAGAGGATGAAATATCAAATTTTGCTAGACTATATCCTTTGCCATTCATTACTGGAGGCAAACAGCTTGAGTATGCTATTCGTAGTCTATTTGAGCTTGTTGCTTTATAACCAAACACTTTGTTATCTGAAACAAAAATTATACTTGAAAATCTGACAGTGACTTGACCTTTGGACTGCAGAATAACAATGATTTTGAAAATGGCTTCTGGTGGATGCATTTTTTGTCTATTGCCTGAAAAAAAAAAAATCCCAAAAACCCTAACACCAGCCCTTAAATGGGTAGGAAGCATTTAACCCGTGCTTTCTTTTCAAGCATGTAATTTATGGTTTCCCTGCATGACAAGTTAGTTTCTCTTGGTGAAGAGCTGTAAGAGGATGACATTTCTCTGTGGTTGCTAAACTCTTCAAAAATGAAATTAAAGCAGATAGTTCATACTTGTTTAGCTATTTCAGTATTTCAGTCAATTGGATCATGAAATTGTAACACAGTCACTTGGTACTGCTTATGGCATTTCCATGCTTCCTGTTGGCATTTCTTCAAAATCTCTGTGTTTGGAGTTGTCACTTCTGTTTGGGTTATGTTCTTTTTTCCCTAAAAATACAAAAATAAAAATAACTTTCAGTGAGTTAGCAGTCTGTAAGGTTTGGACCAGCGCAGCTGGTGGGTACTGAAGCTCAGTGATTAGCTGTCTCTTGGATTTTGGTGAGTTTAGTTGCATCCTGAAAATCAAGCATATAAATGTTTATCTTTGCAAGCAGTAAGCGACAACTCACACCTCTAAATATTTTGTTGCAAGTTTGCAGTGAGACCGTGATTTGAGTTGACCTCTCTAGCTATAAAACAACTGGAATATATTTGCAGTAGAGATGTGAAATGCAAGTCCATGAACCATTAGAAGTGGAAGGATTCTTAGCAGCTACTGGCAGTTGCTTCTAGAAAAGTACATTCTTGTGAAGAAAAAGGACTCCTGGAAGCAGAATATATGTAAATGGGGGCTGACTATGTACATGTCACATGTGCTTGTTTTTAATGTTGGCTAAGGTGAGGAGGATGTGTTGGCCTCGTCACTGGTCTCTGTACAAGAGGTGTTGTGCATTGTGACTCAGGTGATCATTATTTCCCTACGGTTATTTCACTGCTGATCTTAAGAACCTCTGTTCTCAGTATCTTACTGAAAATGCTAACTTCAGTCCTCTTAGTAGGAATTCCATGCCTGTTGTTTTTGAGTGGTGTCACAGTTAGGAGGTCCCAGTTGTGTACATTGCTATCACATTAGTCAGCGTTGCTGGGGAAGCTGAACCAAGGTTGTGAACTCAGTTGTGTCATTCTTGGCAGTACCAGTAGGTGTGTTTTTAAGAATGTTTTAGAAACAGATGGGGCAGAGGGTTGTTTTTGTATTTTGTTTATTTGTTTTCTTCATCAGGTGTTTAAAGCATGCTAGCTTTAGAAATAGTTAAAAAGTCTCTTTCTCAAGATGCCTTTGCTCATGTCCGAAAAGTTTCTGGAAAGAAATATAATGCGACTTCCTGAATTCCCCTTAGTTAGAATAGTGACTAGCCAACTCCAAGTAGTCAAAGTGTACAGGAATTCATACTTTAAAGGGCCTTTCTGTTCTTCAGTACACAATGAAAGCATCATTGTATAAAATGACTTATAAACTAGGATCAGACAGCTTCAAACTTGCCGCTTTTTCTTTTTGAGAGAGGCAGTCTGGAGGTTTTTTGTGTAGTTTTTCAATATTCTTTCTTTTTTTTTTAAAGGAAATATTTCTCTGGCATTTTCTTGATGGCAGAGTTTGTCTTTCATTGGCAGAACTGTATTACAGTGGTTTTGTTAATTGTAGTATTAAAGAAAACAATCAGCTATTTCAAGATTTTTTTTTTTTTGTTCTGTATGGGTATCTTTGATTTTGTTAACATTTTTCATTGTTGTGTAAAAGTTTTAAATTAGTATATAACATTTTAACATTCTTTATGATGTGGCAACTCAAGTCAACTAATCACAGGAGACTGCCTTATTAACTGTATTCCATAGATCATGCATCATTTATGAACTGAAAAGTGGAAATAAAATCAATGGTCAGATAATCTATATGCTTTATTAAACACTCCCCTTCCCACTTTACATCTTCACTAGTTAATCCCCCCCTCTAAATCTTCCTCCCAGATTTTCAAGTTTTCCAAGTGTACTTTTAGCTCAAGGAAGAGATTTTGTTATCTAGGATTGGAATATTATCCATTAGAATGACAATCCTTGCCAGCTACTCATCTTTGGATTGTCAGTTTTGCTGTAATTTGATGGATTGTGCATGAGGTCACATGGATTCTCTTTTAAATTTTTTTCCCCAAAATGGTTTTTCTGATAGAACCACTTCTTAAAAACAACTCCTCTGATTTTCTTGTTTCTTTACTTTAAGTGCTGTCAGAGGTAATGATTTTCTACATCCTTGTGGATACTGTTAATGGTGGAAAAGGGAACTTGAAAGCTTGACATGCTTCTGAAAATGGTATTGAGCAGATGATTCTTCTGTCATGGTTTCTAAACAGGAGGATGGTGTAAACACTTCCCAGACTGATGCTGTCAGTCATCACACTAGTACTGTTTATCGTGATCTGACATTTAATCAAGGTTTGTATTTAAATGTCCTGTAAAATTATTCCAGATTTGCAAAAAGATAATTGCTTTTCATCCATAAGTACCATTTTCTCGTCCTATTCAGCAATCCATTTGTGATTTTCCTAAACTTAGGCTGGACTTTCACAAGACCTCAAATGTTGCTTAACTGTGAAGAAGAAATCTTTTCAGATCTCTTTATTGCAAATTCTTGGAGTAGAAGGAGTAGCTGTTTCAGTGCCCAGTTGCAGCTTTCAGTGCTGAAGGGTAACCCTGAACCGTTTCAGCAGTTGTGCCACAGCTCTCTTTAGTTTCACCCCAATATAAGATTAAAAATGTAAAAATACACTTTAATTAGGCTTGGCAAGATTAGCTACTTGCATGTAAACATGGGGTTTTTTTCTGGAGAGAAACCTCACAGGAACGAGGCAGGTGGCTCAGTATCTTTAGTGGAAAGCCGAATTGCAGTGGTGCAATTTTGTGCGGTTACTCCTCAGAGTTCCAAGCTTTTGCCTCTGAAAGGGTAGTGAGTGTACCACAGAGATACAGCATGTATGCTGAGTGTGTTGTGCATGTATGATTGCCTGCAGGACCACACAGGCTTTCGTAGCTGGCAGCTGCTGCATCTTCAGCAGGACTGTAGCCAGTTAAAGCCCATATCTGGTTATTTTAACTTTGCTCCAGAATGGTTAAGATACAGAGAAAAAGATCTTGCCTTGCTCAGTGTGGTGGAAAGAAGCCACTGGTGCTTAATTTTTCTTTTGCAAATCTGTGAGTTTTGTGATACCCAAGAAGCTCTAAACCACATTATCTGTTCAATTCTATTTTTATGCAATTGTGTGCAGGTGTCAAAGTACATCTCATTTATCACAAGGGTAGAAAGAGGAATGCATTAAATTGAATACTTTTGAACACTTGTGTACTAAGTCTAGTGATGATCAGTTTGTCTTTTTCTTAAGTATATTTGAAAATTTCAAATAAAGCATTTGCATTACTTTATATCTTCATTTTTAAAGAGTTGTTTTCAAGTTCTCCAGTCCTCCTACACAAGGCATCATTTCCTTCTTGCTAAGAAGAAGGTACAGCAAAGCTGATGGGCAAACTTAAAGTTCACAGGTAGTTTTTACTGAAGCCTCACATACTGACTACCTACATGCTCTCACTAGACTTTTTATGATAAATTTGGCACTTAAAAAATGGTGACTCGAACATTTAAATTTACTGTCGTCTTCCTAGTTCATCATCTTATTATTCAGTAATACATAATGCTTATTTTATTGGTTTTATTCATAGAGGGTCAAAAGTGTGACATCTTTGTTTTAAGAGAATATCTACAGGGCAAAATTAGGAATTAAATGCCTTTTAGAACAGATTGTATATTACATTTTATGATGCTAGAATGAAGCCAAGTCATTCAAAATGGGGAAACTCCAAACAGTCCCTGTTGTAATTTTGAAATTAGATTAGAAAATGATGTTAGAAATCAAGATGATCCTGTATGCCACCTACACTGGGAGAAGGAACTGCTTGTGCACAGATGTGGAGTGACACTGTTTCATCAGTTGGATGAGAGCCTTTAAAGTCTCTGTTCCTGGTGCAGCTATGGGGTGCAGATAATGACAACTGTGTTCTGAGGTTTTTAGTGACAACTGTGTTTTGAGTTGTGGTTTGTTTTGTTTTTTTTTGTTCAGGTATTCAAAGCAGGAGCTTCCTCCCTGCCAGCTTCTGTCAAATCCATGGTACCAATAACTGTTCTTACCTGCTGCTGCTGCTGTCTCCTCTCTGTCCCTACCTTGCATCCTCTGCATTGTTCAGGCTCCAGTGGCTGGTGGGCCATACCCATCGCTCGTGCAGCAGAGGGCAGCTGGGATGGGAGCCTGGGCTCTGAGCTGGGTGCAGTCCATCAGGGGTGCAGTGAGCAGCGGCTGGGGCAGGCAAGGGGCGGCTGCTCGTGACAGGCAAGATACCACCATGGATCTGCAGTTTAGGCTGTGCAGTCTCATTTATGAACTGGAAAAAGAAGGGGGGAAATGTTGAGTGTAGTGTTAATTTAGCATGTGAATTATTGGTATGATTGGAGAACTTTTTGCCTCTTAGTTGACGTATGTGAGGCTTGTGAAGTTTCGTGTGGTTCTAGTGTGGTGAGGAGTTTGAAGAACTTCCAGGAGGTTTGAATCCCATTCTGACCATGACCATTACCTATTCTCATAGTGTTTTGCATGACTGTCTGTGTGTTATTTTTCATTTATTCATCATCTGTGATGTGTAGCACTTAAAGCACTGAAACACAACAGTGTTTATTTTTAAGAAAGTGTTGGTGCAGATTGCAAAGTAAGTGCTGTGTCTTGGGAAGTGGCAGGCTGCATGTGCCAGCCAAACGAAGACGTAGAGCATGAGCTGTCACTGAGTCAGCCTGGGCAGCAGATCAGAGGGGCTTCTGCATTATGTGCCATTGAGCACACAGTCCTCTCACAGACTCCTCATGTAAATCACTTTTCAGCATGCCCGGCCTGTCTTTGTAGGCTTCCTTTGCCTGCATACTATTCAAGCAAGTCATAGCTGTCCCTGAGGACTTACATAGTTTCCCTGGCATCAGTAAGTGAAAGCTCTGCAGCACAGTCTTCCACAGCTGATGTCTCTTCTGTTCTTTTGAAGGAGTCAGTTCAGTTAGTACATGACAGCAGAGGAAGCATGTCTTACCTGCTCTGACAACTTAATAATTTTAGATAGCTTATTTTAAAATGTTATCATATTTTGGATGTTAAATTTAGGATTCCTAAGTGTTACTCTTTTGTGTAAAATTCAGTGGCTGAAAGCTAAGACTGGAGTTCCAGAGAGGATGTCTATAAAGCTGCATGTACAGATTAAAATAATAAAATGCTAGTTATCACTAGCCCAGCACGTGGCCCGTGTTGTAAATGAAAACAGTAAAATTTTGTTGTAATGGCATATTAAATTTTGTACTTTTGCTGTAAGAACAAGAATCAGTCTGTCTCCTCTCACCCTCTCCTGTCATCCCACTGCATTTTGAAAAGAAAAATGCTTGCTATACTTTTGTGCTGTTCCTTTCTCTGTTAAACCTCATCACATAATTTCATTAACTGTCTAAGGGTGCCCCACAGCAGGTAAATCAATCCAGGCTGAGGCAGCCATAGTCCCACCTGCCTTCCACTCCTTGCCTTGCCACTGGCAGTGGCACCAAGAGCTGCCTCAGAGCGTTGGGTTGAGGAAAGCCAGCACTGTGTGGTGGCAATGGGTTGGGGCACGCTCTGCAGCCAGCTTGGTTCCTCCAGCCAGTGCACCACTCTTGTGTGAATGCCCTTCCCGGGGTTGGGGTGGTTTCTACCTCTCTGGTTGGCATTCAAGGTTGTTTAAAATACACATATGGGTTGGCAGTGCTGGTGAAAGAAGCTGCTGGTGTTCCCCCACTCCCACACTGTCTTATCCCTGTGTCAGGGAAGGCACTGCTGCATGTGCATACTCAAAGGAATTAGGAGTTGCTCTAGGTTAAATCTAACAGCTGTTTTTATGCCAGGTCCCTGCCCTGGCTGGCCATGTGGCTGCATGAATGTTTGCCTCTAGTACCAGGAAGGGTGTGAGAACATGTGGCCAAAAGTAAGAGGCAGACAAGGCTTGCTTTTGTCTGTGCCTGTGCTAATTTAAAGTGCCTTCAAGTGTTTATTGAGCTGTGGCCTCGCTTGTGGCAGTGTGGGGTATTGTATGCTGTGAAACATCTGCAGTGGGATGAAATGCCCAAACCAGTGTGTTACTGAGGCAAATAAATGGCATTAAGATCAAAGTAGGCTGTGTGCTTGTTGGCTTGTTAAGAAAATTAATTCTGACAGAGGAACAGATTCCTTCCTAAAGAGCATCACTATATGGAATTTGGTGGAAGCAGCAGTGAGTTTGGAGAACTCAAATAAGGGCATTTGAAAATACTTGAAAAAGCTATTTAGAATTTGATGTCTGTGTGATTTAATTCCTCAGTGTTTCTTATTCATGGAACTCTTATGTTCTTTGTGTGAACTTTCTTGCCCCCACTGAGAAAAGCAAAAAGCAAATGCAGTGTCTTTAAGTGGTATGCTGATAAAAAGTAGGGGAATGCAGAGTACAAGTGCTGAACATAAGAGGAGAAATTATAGTAGTGTATTGAATCAGAAAGAATTGTGTATTTGAAGATAAAATGAATGCATTAAAACACCCTTTTTTGCTTACATGACTCTTACAGATTTAGTTCTACCTTTGCTTAGTTAAAAAACTTTTAATTAAATCCAGTATTTAGTCACAAGCATACAGAAAATAGTGGCTTATATGTGTAAAATCTTCTCAGGAAACCCACTGGTTAAATTTAGGCTGTTCAAAAGGCAGTACCACGTGTTAAAATGGAGGTTGGTGTTTTGATATGTATCAGTTATGCTTTATAGATTAAAATATTGAACTATCTCATGTCTTTATCATTCACTCTTCTCCAAGTAAGGAATGGGAAAGTATTCACTGGTCAAAAAAATTATTTTAAACATGTTTTAATGGTTAGAACAGGTTTAGCAGTCACTAACAGCAGCTGTTCTCAAGGGGCAAAATTTCTGATTAATTGACTTCCACAACTACATAGTATAGTTAATAATATTTTTTTTTGTGGATAATTGTAACTTAACATCCACTCCTGCATGTTCAGTATTATTTTATTAAATTCCACATTTTCTTCAAGTATCAAGATCCTGTTGATTTGGTGTGTTTGTGTTGGTCCGAGTCCTGTATTTTGTTGATGTAAGGAACTTGGCTTTAAGAAATTGTTTTCAGTCATCTGCATGATTGCATCAGATGTGGGTGTGCCATGACTGGGGGGTCATATGGACTCTGTCAGGAGGAGGGTTCATCCACGCTGCGTTCAGAGGTGCCTGCAGAAGAGATGGATCTTGCTCCTGATGGCAGCAGTCTGCCTTCCTCTGCCAGCTGCTTAAGAGGGGCCCATGTTTCTAACACAGGTTCTGGTGAAGAGCTGGGCTTTTCACCTTTGCTGTGAACTTGGTCCCCAGGACATGTGAAACTGGATGCACGTCTGCAGCCCCTCCACATGTCAGGCGTGAGATGTGCCCACGAGTGAGCCGGTGCTTCTGCAAAGGGCTTTGTCTGTCCTGCAAGCGTAGGAGGCCTGTGGTGTGACAGAGAAGTCTGAAAGCAAGCAGGAGACTTGTTCAGAGATTGTCAGCCCATCCAGGAATAATTAATTAGGGAATTGATCTCTCTCTACCATGTGTTCTCAGATATTCCATTCTCACATTAACAGAAGCAAAAGATTCTGTAGTGGTTAATGACTTGCAAGTGGGCTAAGTGAATACTGGCTTATATATGCTGCTGTAGTGCATAGAATTGTACTTTTTCTTGAAGAAATTGCTGAGTATTGCAGATTGCTCCCCTGATGCTGGATGTGTGTGTCTGTGGAGTTCATCAGTGATGTTTAAAGAAGTGTGGCAGAAATGATGAAGCACCACGTTACATGGAGAGGCTCAAGAACTACTCTTTTATAGTTCAATACAACAAGATGTGGGTTCATTGTTCTGCTAGTTTCACTGGAATTGGGATTTTTAAAATTTTCCAAATAGCTTGTGAGTGATGCTGCTGCCCTTGGCAGGCTGTATATGCCACGGTAATCTTCAGATTCTTCAGTCATGAAATGTCTGGCATTTCTGTAACCACTAGCCTAAGTGAAATACAGTTAAAAGATCTAAAATGTCCATTCAGAACGAGCTACTTTCAAAAATTGACTTCATAGAAAGATGCTGCAGTTCAGCACAACTGTTTTTCCTTTCCCTACCTTTCTAGTATGATTTGACAGAAGGTTCTTTAATATGGGTAGAGGAGTATTTTTCTTCTCATGTTTTTAAGAAAGCCTACAACAAAAGAGAGGTTTGACATTGACGTTTCTGTTAAATTGTGTGAAGCAAATTAGAAAGTTTTTCTCTCTAGCCGTGGGAAACAAGACATTCTTCCAAACTACAAGGGGTAATGTTGTCATTTTTCAGTGATGTGTCTTAAAAAGTCCCAGTGTCTTTTTAAAACTTAAAATATTTTATTTGCATTTTCTCACCTAAATGTGTTTAGTTGTTTTGGATTTCTTTTACTTTTCTCCTCAGAAAGCTGTGCCCTGTTCATCATGCACAGTGCAGGCATTGTTTCATGCTTGAGACAGCTCAACAGCAAGCTAGCAGAGAGAAGTGTGTAAATGAATGTTAGGCATGATCTTTTCTACTTTTAACTGGTGAAATTTACAGTTTAAATACACTTTGCATCCAAGAGGAGACCCAGACTTTCCTTTGATTTCCAGCAGCGTAGGCTTAAGATTCAAGCAGGTGGGGAAGAGTCAAAGATACAGAATCGTGTATATTATTGGTATTCCTGGTTTTAAGAAATAGTATTTGTGTGGTGACTGCATTGCAATAACAGGCTTATTGAAATGAGAAATAATTAACTTCTGAGCTTTATAGTTCATGAAAGGATTTTTATTTACCTTAAAATGCACTCAGAGCAGTTTATCTGCCCATGCAGGTGAATGCTACTATGATTTCATATTCAAAAGGCCACTGTGTCAGTGTATATGCGGAGTATTTTCAATCTGTGAATGAATAAGCAGTTGCTTGCCCCATCACGGGACAGGAAAAGCACAGAACTGGTTAATGGCTCATTGTTTTTGTTTAGGACATAACCTAAAACTGACTGCTGCTTGTGTTGATAATTATTTTTATATCTACAATATAAAGAGTTTTGAAATGCTAACCCCTTGTATCACCGTGAATATATTTATTGGTTTTGTTGATATAATAAATTCCATGCATTTTGTAATGTGTGTATTTGCTTGTGAAAAGCCATTTTAGTAGAAAAGGAATACTTTATTGTTAAGTGTTAACATATTAAGACTAATCAGAAATCTGACATTTGAATGCTTAGTAGCTAATAAACCAAGGCTGTACAGGTTCTGCATAATAAAGCTTTCACTTTACTTAGATTTATAACATGCCTTTTGAAGGAAACCAGGATTATAATGATATATAAAACACGCAGTTTAAGTTACTTCTTTGTTATGTTGAACAATGGTGTCTCGTGTTAGAAAAACTCTAACTTAGAAGAGTAATTTATTAAATGTCATCCAAATGGAAATAATATTTGCCATGGGAAGAAAGAAAGAAGAAAGTGTTTTGAGGCAAATTGCATTAATGAAAACATGGCTGAAGAACAGCTTCACGAACATAAGTTTTGATTTTACTAAGCAGATATTCCAGTTAACTTTTCCAAGGATGTATCATGTTCATTCCAGACTGCTAGCAAGATAAACAGCTGCAGTTTGCATCTGCATCTGTTTATGATTCTGTTTATACTTGCAGTACTTGAGCTTTTATAACATGCAGCTATCTTTCAATGTGCTCAGATTATAAGGAGAATAGTTTTTGTTAGCAGAAATTAGGTGTGTTTTCAAATAGATTAATCAGACCTAGTTAACATAATCACAGGGGTTGGTTTTTTCCACATAACTTCAGTGCATTGGACTTACTTTTCCGCTCAGTCTTACATACAATACATTTAAGAATTTTGAAATTTAGTTAAAATTCTTAAGTATATGTACAGTTTTTGTACCTAAAGCTCAGCTTACCTTTTCATATTTAGTAGAGGAACTACATATATCATTGCGTAATATGAAACACTTTTAGCTGTCAAAACAAATCTCTGTCAATAGGAATCATGGTGATCATTGTGAATTGTTACTCTTAGAACATTCACATTTCTAAACCAGCGCAGAAATTCTTACACTTTTTGTGCTACATGCAGGGGAAATGTGCATCTAGCTGCGAGTAATTGAATTTATCAGTTTGCTCTTTATAATTTGATATTGACAATACACAGTTTGTGCTATTATTTTTCCATTTGTTAAACAAATTAGTTTTAGTGCCATTATTGCTGTTTAAAATTAATACTTAAATGCTAGGTAGAAGGCTCCAGGTTGGACTCACAGTAAATTCTGAAAAATTGAGTATGTTCTCCAAATAAGAGTGAGTTACAGCATTGAAATAGTGATACAGTAGAAAACAACATATTTGCAGTTTGGTAATGGTCAGCGCTATATTTAATATGCTATATTATATTTGCTGTCCATTGTCTTTCCACTTCTTTTTCATTGTGTTGTGAGTACGGTAACTCAGTAAAACCAATGTGCTCTTGTTTTATTGTCAAGTTTCTCTGTCCTTTTCAGCACCTGTTTCCTTCTATCCTGAGGTGTTGAAGAAATGAAATGGCAGGGACACTTCCTGTACTGTCCATGCTGTTTTTTAAGTCATTATGGGTCAGTTTCCATCTCGTTGAGGAATTTGTAGTAGCTCTCTGGTCACCTGTGATGATAAGCTAAGCAATTATGATAAATAATTATGATAAATAAAATTGATAAGCTAAGTAGTTCTGGGCCCCTCAGTTTGGGAAGGATGTTGAGACGCTTGAGCACAGAGGAGGACAGCGAGGCTGGTGAGGGGCTGGGAACACAAACCCTGTGAGGAACGGCTGAGGGAGCTGGGGGTGTTTAGCCTGGAGAAGAGGACACTCAAGGGTGACCTTATCACTCTACAACTCCCTGAAGAGTAGCTGTGCTCAGGTGGGGTTGGTCTCTTTCTCCAGGCAGCAACTGACAGGAGAGGACAGAGTCTCAAGCTGCGTCAAGGGAAATACAGGTTGGACATTAGGAGAACGTTCTTCACGGAAAAGATGATAAAGTTCTGGAATGGCTGCCCAGGAAGGTGGTCGAGTCACTGTCCCTGGATGTGTTTAAAAAAAGACTGGATGTGGCACTTGATACCACAGTGTAGTTGAGGAGTTAGGGCATGGATGGGACTCAGTGATCTTGAAGGTCTCTTCCAACCTACTGGTTCTGTGAAAAGGCAGTGGTAGTTGAATGGTATTTTCTCAGGATTGCTGTGTTATTTGCATGTGAGCTACCTTGGAGTGTGGTTGGTATGGTGTGATGTGAGGCTGGGAGCTGATTTCTTTGTGTTCTTCCGTAGGTGATGGGTGCGGACACACCGTGCTGGGCCCTGAGAGCGGCACCCTGGCCTCCATCAACTACCCCCGCACCTCTCCCAACAGCACCGTGTGCGAGTGGGAAATCCGCGCGAAGCCTGGGCAGAGAGTGCAGCTCAAGTTCGGCGATCTTGATATCGATGGCTCAGATTCCTGTCATTCCAGTTACCTGAGAGTGCATAATGGCATTGGCCCCAACAGGACAGAGATAGGTAGGAGCTTCAGTTGTCACTGTTTGAGAACTGCTGTCTTGTATAGAACTTGGGTGTGCTGTTGGTGCTTTTGTTGCTTTTTAACAATAGCTGTATGCTAAAAGCAACACAGATCCTGTGACGTCTTTGATTTCTGAGATTCAGAGGAAGCTCCACTGCAATGTGGGTTTTTTCTCTGACATTTCCTAGTACCTTGCAGAGTTCTTGTAAGCAGTGACATTTCCTAGTACCTTGCAGAGTTCTTGTAAGCAGTGAAGAGGAAACTGTAAAACTAGAAGCATCTTCATTTAAAAAAATAGAGTTAATATATATCTATATATATATATATCTTACCTGAAATGCCTTTCTTTTTATATGGATTCACTCTGATTTGAGCTGTTCATCTTGGTGATGTTGAAGGATGACAGGCTTCAAAAGGTGTATAGTCCAAATATCCTCCATCCTCTGATAATGTACTTGGTTTTTGTTCTCTTCAGGAGAGTTTCATGACTAGAAGTCTGTGGTTTTTTATCAAATAGCTGCATGATGTTATCATCTACATCAAGATATATGTAGGGTGTTTAGACTCTTAAGGTTACTTTGCATAAAACTCAAAATGAATTGTCATTCTTCCTTTTCTAAAATTAGCTGCTATTATGCAGATGAACTTAATTTTCCTTTTCTAAAGCTTTAAATTGGAGAGAGAGAAAAAGATTTACTTCACTGAGACTGTTCTTATGCAATTCAAATAGTGATCCTGCTAAATGGAGTCTTTTTCTAAAGAGGCTAGTGGAGTGTTAGGTTTATTAATGCTCTTTTCCAACTGTTACCTAGGTAAGTGTGTGTGAAAATAAGTATGTGCTTGGAGCTGTTGCGCCAGACTTGGTCTAAAATAGGAAACACTGAATGCCTTAAATGGCAAGGAACGTCAAGTTCTGATAAGTCTATTACTCACTTTTACAAGGCACTTAATGGGTTCAAGTAAATTCCTGCTTCATTTGTTTCCCTTGCTTTTCAGCTGTGGCCTGCTGGTGTAGCAGCACAGTATGTTGAGGTAATGTGTGTGTTGTTCTGCTCTTAATAAATTAAATCACAGGACAAACAGTGGCAAATACAGATGAGACAGGGTTTGTTTTTTTTTTTTTTCACGTTTGAAGCAACAGACACTGGAGAGATTAAACAGTGACTTGAATTTTCTTGGGAGAAATCTGGGCTTATCCTAAGTTTTTCCATTCAAGACTGCTGACATGGTCTAACATTAAAATACCTGTTCTACGTAAAATCTGAAATTCATACCTTTTTTAACCTGAAAAGACTTAAAAGTTGGCTGGTTGGATTAAAAAATGAATTGTTAGTGGATTCATTGCTAAACAGAAAGGGTTTCTAATGAAGCTTTTAAGCGCTAGTGCTTATTCCAAGCCTGTTGAGTATTTATCAAGAAATCAGAAAGAAGATTCAAGTGCTCAGTGTTAAGTCTGTCTCTAGTATAAGTAAGATCTAGAGGAGTTGATAGATTTCAATGCAGTCAAATCACTGTCCATCTGCAGTCAGATGTACTTATTTAAGACATAGGAGTTCCCTCTCCTGCTGTATTGTTGCTGTACAAAAGCACTCGGGATCCTTGAATGCATGAGTACAAACAAAATGGCAATATTACATCTTTTGCACATACAGCTGACAGAGGTGTTACTGCAGTCATGCTTTGTCCATTCCTCATGCTTGCTTTTTAAAAGATTGACAAAAATCAGGCAAGAGGCCAGGGAAGAGTTAGAAAAATGATTTATAGTCTCAAAGGATGCCTTGCCATGAATCATAAGGTGCATCACTTTACAGTTTGTCAAAGGCTGTATGTCCATGGGGCAAGCAGCACTGGAGAGTTAATCCAAGCTGGATTTAAATGGCTTGCTCTGTGTATTTGCCTGAGGAAGGGGATAAGGGGTGTTTTGAGAGGAGTCTCGTGATGGTCACTCGTATAACAAGTTCCAGTGGCTGGAAACAAAACTTAAAAAACCCAACTTTTCTGGCTTTTATTAGAAGATACACTTGCTTTGTTTAAAGATAGAAACTGAATAAGCAACATCTAGAAAGCTCTGAATAATAATAGGAATTTATATTTTAAATTCTAAAATTTTTAAAACTACTTTGTTAGTGTTTGGCAGTGCAGTTCACGTTTCAAAGGAAATTAACATGCGTATTCTATTTATTTTTTATTATATTTGTTAAGAGCTATTCCTGCAGGATTTTGTTACTCCACTTCCTCTAATTTAATATTGTAATTTGCCTTTATTTGAGAAAGGAATCTTGCCTCTTTTTCTGCTATTTTACAGTATGATAACATACTCATTATGAGGAAAGCAACGGGAGTGATGAGCTGAAACAGAGGCAATGTTATTTACTGCTGGTGATTATCCACTTTGCTTATCCACTGCAGGATCTTAAATAGGGTTATAGATGGTCTCTACAATGTTGAATGATCAAGAAGGCCTGCAGAATAGAAGATTATTTTTTTCTTAACAAGTTAATTAACTGGTCAGTATCTTTACTAAAGCTTCTAGTTAGTAGGACTGGAGAATTCCATATTAACTGGGGTCTGTTTAACAGCCATTCATCTGTTAATGTGACTTGGTATCAGTTCTAGAACTTGATAGGGCAAATACTGTCAATATCTGTGGACTCCAGCAGTTGAAATTTTGTGATTTTTGTTCATTTTTTATGGCAAGAGAAGTACCCAGGTACAGAACCTTTGTTACATTTTTTTAGGTGTGACAAAATAGAAAGTGAGCTAAGTGGTAATGTATCTTATGGTGCTCACCTATGACATGATATATGTATGACACTGCTGAAATGCAGTGAGCTGTGCCTGCTGCTGTCCAGAATTAAAGAAAGTATGTGACAGAAACCGTGGAAGAGTCTGTGAGGAAGAAGTGCTCCATCAGCTTTGGGAAAAGGAGGACTTTTTTCTCATCTGCTTCTGTAGATCCTTCTCATTGTCCTAACTTGTTCCTTTTCCTTGAGAGATTCCTCATGTTCTTTGAACTGTGGAGGTTATGCGTGGCTAGAGGTGAATGGGATAAGGTCACATTTATATGCAGGTTTCGGGATATGAGAGACCTTTGACAGTGACAGAACAAATGTGGAACTCACAGTCTGCCATTTGGTTTTAATGGTCACTAAGCACATTATTTAGTGTCATGCTCATGTATTTGCTTTTGAATATACACCAGAACTAATGTGAGCCTACACTGCAGATGAAATAAGAGGCTGGAAATTGAGTAAGGTACTTATTGCATATGTTGTTTTGAGTCAATATTTCTTTTCCTCCTTCTCTCCACAGGAAAATACTGTGGGTTTGGCTTTCAAATGGATGGTTTAATTACTTCAAAAAGTAATGAAGTCACAGTACAGTTCATGAGTGGAATTCACACTTCTGGACGTGGATTTCTTGCAGCTTACTCGACCACTGACAAATCAGGTATTTATAATTTTTTGGTAATTTTTCTCTGCTGGCAGAATTAGAGCTGTGTAGTAAAAACACAGAACCAATTTATTTACTCCCACATTCTCACAAATTAACTTCTAAAAATTTAGTACACTTTTCATGATACCTCTGTGTAGGAAGTTCGACTGCCAGTTACCTAAAAGTTGCTGTGATTTTAAAGAAATGGTATCAAAGCTTACCTTGAGTAGCAGAGTAAAAATGTTAGTTGTACGTTATAAATCAAAGAACTGCTTCAGATTCAGGACACAATGCATTTTTTCAGGCAGTAGTCAAGGTGGCAGATAGCTAACAAGTTTTCTTATCAAGCTGTATTTATTTTATACAGAGTAACCTTGTGGAAGTTTTTATTTCAGTAGCAGCATCCTGTACTGCCTTAGCTATTTAATGACATAATCTGCTGACTAGTTTTTTGTATTTTTCTTGGTTTTTTTTCCCCTGATTTTGGTTCTTTTAAGCCTCTGAAAGAGGTTGCTGTATTTCTTTTGCATCTCCTCCCACTCACTGTAAAGGTGAGTGATATACGTGGTCTGCAAGGAAATGAAGGAGTGGCAGCAACTGCCTCAGAAGGCAAAAACCCTATTGGGAAGTTATTCTAAAATAATAGATAAAGAGTTTCAGTTTTTAATTTTGTAGGGTTTTGAGAGTTTCCTCTTTGTATTTTGGACGGTATGTGTGGATACAGAGCAGACACAAACACGAAATTTGTGGTGTCAGTCATGGATGCCAATAACACAGCATTCTAACATTTGTTCTCTGTGGTGCTTGGGTTCAGCGCTGCAGAACCATTAGATGATGAAAACACAAGCCTCTTCAGCTTACTAATTTAATTTTGTGAAGAGAGCATATGTTTCTGTCTCTGATTTATCTCTGAAATATAGCTGTAAATTAAAATTAGGCTAGACAGAAAATGAATTTTTGTAGTATTATCTTGTATCGTATTCTCAGTATATTTCCCAGTTACTCAGACAAATTAGCAAGGTTCTACTGTAATACAAAATCTGTTGCAAGAAAATTCAGTAGGAATGTGTTTATTTTCATTCTGAGACTTCTGGTTAAGCCTCAGAGGCTCAAATGTATGTATTTGTGCACTTTAAAAAGCGTATGCAAGCTTGTTGTCTTTATCATCCTCTTGACCTAACATTTTTTCTTTCCAGACTTAATTACCTGTTTAGACAATGCAAGTCACTTTTCCGAACCAGAATTCAAGTAAGACTGATTTTTACCTGTTTCCCTCCTAGTCTGTTAATGAAGTAATTTCAGTGTTTCTACTTTGCTTTGTTACATATATATGTGATGCAGCTTGAAAATTTGCCATCCAGAGAACTTGACACACAAACTAATTAGGGTTAGAGCTGAAGAATTTTGACATCTGCGCTCCCTCCTCCTGCTCATGTCACTCCCATTTGTGTTATTTACATGCAGTATACAGTAGAACCTCGTTAATTTGCACTAACACATAGAGGCTAATATCTCATTTCCATAGAAAGAATATTGCTTTTGTAAATATATTATAGCAGGTACACAACTGAATTACTGAAATTTTTAGTACAGTTACCTAAGGAGCACTAAATTATGAAATGTGCTAGAAACTGGAAACCCATTTCACAGTTTGGTGCTCATTAATGAAGAGACACAGAATGCTGTACATTCTGAAGGGGAAAATGTGTCATTTCCCTGTTGTCTCCTTCCCCATTTCCATCTAAAGCAAGGGCAATGTTTAAAGCTGCAGACTACTGTGAAGTATCTAAACTTACTTTTTGGAGAACTTAAGCCATGGCAACATGAAACATTTCAAAGTGCAATCTTTGCATTTCTCCTTCATTTTCCCAGGTTGCAAAATAGGGCTCTAGTTGTGGGTTCTGGCCTTAGTCAACATGTGACAAAGTCTCTGAATCACCCTGTTTTCATGGAACCTACAGCACTGCTTCAGCAGTTGCTGACCTGCGGTGAAGATGTTGATGAGTTTACTCCACTTTACTTTCAGCTCTTGAAGATGTAATAATTTTCATGTGTACAATATGGAATGGCCCTAGAACATGAACATAGGCTTGCTCCAGAGGTGCTGGTGTCTTGCCCCTTGCTTTTTATGAGCTAGTGGTAATTTGGCCAGTTTTTTATGATCAAAGCATTGCCAAAAGCTGTTACAAAATAGCATTACTTTTCAGATATTTTATTTAAGGGTGCAGAACAGATAGATATGCAGGTCTCTAGTTCATAAAATTAAATTCATTAATATTGTTACTTATATTACTTTGAATTTACAGGAGCCATGTGGTATTCATATTATAAAATACTGGCTTTATTAGTTCATCATATTGAGACTGGAACTGTACTTTCAGCTGAGACTTTTTTTAAGACAGTTTCAAATGTATGTTCTCCTGTTGTGTACTTGTGAGTATTTTTGGTCTGATTTGATAGGTCTTCAATTGGGAGATATCATTACGTAGTGCTACATGAATAGCAGAGTGTTGTAAATCAAAAACATAACTTTTTTTATAACAGTAAGAGAGTTGTAGGTGTGTGCATATCCTGACTTGCTTGATATTTTGTTCTCTTTCAGTAAGTATTGTCCAGCTGGATGTGTGATTCCTTTTGCTGATATTTCAGGCACTATTCCTCATGGATACAGAGATGTAAGTAAAAATACCATGGGCTCAAGTGAATTTTCGTAAAACACACGATGGATAATGCAAGTCAGTTGGCATTAGTTGTGCTTCCTGGATGCGGGGATTTGTACCTCCTAAAAGTGAATTACATGGTACTCATTTTTTAGCACTGGTGCTAAATGACAGGTACTTCAGATGTTGCCATCTCCAAGAAGTGGAGTAGTGTAAGTGGAGTCTCATGCTTTCATATGTCCTGCAGAGAAGGGTGGATCAATCAGAAGAGTGGTTTTTTGTACTTCCTGTTTTCTTTTAGTTGGTTTTCTCAGGCTGGGAAATTGAGATTTATAAAGAACCAGTTATTTTAATGATGTCTTCTTGGTTTTGGCACTGTAATATCTCTTTCAGCAGTGTCTTCATGGTTATCTTAATTTTTGTTACACATGAGAGATGAAATACTGTTAATGCTCAGCAGCTGTAAAATAATTTGCAAAATAAAGTTAATACTGTAACAGTAGTTCTATAAATTGGTAATGAGCATCTTTAATAATGTACTGTTTTTTTAAAACACTGCAAAACCCTATACAGTGTTTTTCTAATGTAAGCCTTTGCAGGTCAATTAATGAATTTGCCATAGGCTGAGAAGATGTTTGCTTTGTTTATTTTTGAGTGATTGTAATTTGGCTAGCAGTCTGCTAAAAATCACATTAAATCTCTGGATTTTATCTTAGACTACTTTTTTAATAAGCCCTTAGGTGTAGCACACAGGTAAGACAACCAAAGATTTTAGTATTAAATACCAACTTCAAATGTGCCTGTGTTTTTTTTCTGAAATATTTGAAAATCCCTGGCTACTTCCTTAAACAATCACCCCCACATAAAAATGTTCTCCACAGTGTATAACTGTGTTACACGTTCTGGTCCACAGTGAGCCCTGAATGGCTGCAGGGTAATTTTTGTAGCTAGTAACAGGATGAAATTGATTCTCTGTCTCACAAATTTGCATCATCTCTAGAAGTTCTGCTTGTGGGGAGTTTTTTGTCAAAATCTAGAATAATTGTTTTCTGTGGAGGAAAAACGAAACCTTTTCCTAAGGAAACTTAAGGAAATATTGCCCTGTGACTTCTTTTTTGTATACTTTATCTCTTAAAAAAGGCAGAGAATTTCCCGAAGGCAGGCTGTGTGGAAAGAAATTAAACTGCCCAGCACTTTAGACCAAGTTTCAGGTTGAGGTTTCTTGTGCACCTCTTTCAAATGTATGGGAACTGTTTGCTGCTTTAAAAAATACCCAAAATCTAGATTGTTTTCTGTGTGACCCCGATGTTCAAAGTCCTTGAGGGCTCTGAGCTCTCACTGCTGACATCTGGTGACCAGGGAGGAGAGAGCTGCATCTCCTGCAGAATCCCCTGCTCTTACTTTAATGGAAAGGGGAGCTGTGTTGATCCCAGACCTGTTGGCTGTGAGCTTACTCTGTGCAAACCTGAGGGATTTATTGTGATGAGTGCTGCTCACTGTGGCACCTGCAGCCTGCAAGCCAGGGAAGTGTCACTGTGACATTTGTTAGTTTGTGACATTCTGTCATCCGAGGAGAGAAGGCAAGAACGTGATACCCTGCAAGAACATTTTTTATTACTGATCTCCACTGACTTGTACAATTTACAAGTTGGCTTGTTTAGGATGAGTTGTATGCATATACTGCGATGGCTTTATGTGGATCAGAGTGCTGGATGGGTAAACCATGTTTAACCACAATTTTTGATAAAAAATGCAAACCCTTGGCTAAAAGCTACAAAATCTGCAGTGCATCACCCCTCAATTGTGAGAAAATAAACAAACATACCTTCAATGTGCTTTCTATTAAAAGGTTTTCTATGCATTTACATCTTCTGTTGTCTAATATAATTTACTGTAGGCCGAGCCTGGCTGTCTGGCTTTTTCAGAGTGATGCACCTTGGTGTTCATTTGAGGTTATTTAATTACAACAGTTACATTCTAAATACATCTGGATGAGAACACAGTGAAATGTAGGGCCTTCTTAGGTTTTTATAAATTCAGTAATAAATAAAAATGAATGGTTTCTAGATAACCAAGATAACAGTTAACTAAAAGTAGTATTTTAATGTAACAATAACAAAGATATAACTGGACAGCGTAGAATTTACAATTTTTGATGTGATGTTTAATTTATTCACTTAGTACTGTGAAATATTTCTCTCTCTCCCTTCAAGTCGTCGTCCCTTTGTATGGCTGGTGTTCATGCAGGCGTCGTGTCAAATACTTTGGGTGGTCAAATTAATGTTGTAATCAGCAAGGGCATTCCATACTATGAAGGCTCCTTGGCTAACAATGTCACCTCAAAAGTGTAAGTGTATTTCCTATAATTTCTTTATCTGTAGCACCTTAGGTCTTGGTAGCATCTCATTGCAGGATTAATTTCAGCTCGTGGAGCTGTATGTTCCCTAGACAGATTCTCTTCTCTAAGTTTCTCACACTTTTGCTGTAGTGCAATTGTTTTACCAAATATCTTTAATCTCTAAACCAAAAACTTTCCTTTTCCAAATTCTGCAAGGAGTTTTTACCTTCTTGGCCATGAATTTCTACTAATCTGTGGAAAAACAGTAATTTAATGGCAGCTTTTCAGTTTCAGGGGAAGAGGTTGTCATTGTATCTCAAGTCCCACATATGAAAGCAATCACAAGAGACTTATTTGTGTTACTATGATTAGCTTAATTTGAAAAGAAAGCACTTTAATGAAGTTTTGCATTTTGCTGGGTAGATGTTTGTTTGAAAGTCTTTAACCCAGTATCTCTGGACTTCATTTCATTTGAGGTGTTTGTACTGAAAGTGCTGCAACTTGCTGGCAGGATGTGTTAGTCATTAAGTACAGGCATATGTGCATACGTTTTAGTGGCAAGCAGTCAGACAAGAAAAATAAATTGAAGACAGTTTGTTTCAATTTTTCTCACTGGGTACTGCAAAACATTATCTTTTGTTCTCTGCAGGGGACCCTTATCTACAAGTCTCTTCACTTTTAAGACGAGTGGTAAGTGTTATTGCATGTATTACATGTTACTGTTTTCATACAAACTTTGTAAATAGAAATAAGTGTGCAGGTATTTGATTTCTTAATTTTTGTTCTCATTTGTGAGACCTTTTTTTAGTGCATTCCTCAATAATGATATTTTTTAATTGTTTTACTATCTCAGTTTGATGATTAATCATCACTACATTTATAGGTACAGTGATGTTTCAGGTAAGCCTTGCGTATCTGCAGAAAGAGATTCTTTCAGGCTAATTAAATAAATCAGCTGTAGTTTTTGAAGTGGGAACTAGTTTTTCTGTAAGTCACTTTAAATGCTGTCTTTGAGTGGATGTTGGAAATAATGTGAAGACAGTAGCCTTTCCTTAGTCTCTTTAACTTTCTAAAACTTTTGTTTTAATAACAATGTAAAAACCATAAAACCATCACGGTCTGTTTTTCATAAAGATAAAAGAAAGGGAGGGAAATAATACATGTACTTCTCAAAAGTAAACAAATACTTTTCCTAATACATAAACAAAAGGCACAGTGAATGGGGATATAAAGACAGCAGTCTGATGGGCAGGAGTGTTTGGTGATGGAAATATATAAATAAGCAAAAACTAGAAAATATAGTGCACATAAAATTATTTCTCTCTCAGACCTAATAGAAGGAATTACGTATCTAGTGTCCTTATGCATAAAGAATATTAAACACAGTGATCCAGGCAGAGTTTGCTGGGGTTTTTGTCTCTCAGAATGTGTTCTGATAGTGTGTATGAAAGCAATTAAATGGCCTGGAAATTGGAAGAGCTAGGACAAAATGCTGATCTAGACTTTGTGAATTTCAGTGAAACATGAGAAATTATTGAATAAGCTAGAGACAAGATGCAAGTCTAGATTAAAATGTCTGTAGTTGGGTTGCCTCGGAGTTAGGTGAGGGGGGGAAAAAAACCTGTGGTATGCTCACGTGAGGTTTTTCAGACTGTTGTTAAGGTCCTAGTGTGTTCCTGCTGTTGTAGTTGGTTTCATGACTTGGTATGAAATAGAATAGTGTGTTATTAATGCTAGAAATGTGATCAGTGCAGAGGAAGATGAGACTGCTTAAACAGGAAGAGCTTTGAGACTCCATAGAAATTACCTGAAGCATCACAAAGAGTGGAATGTAGCAGGTATTTAGAGACAGAGGCACTTCTGCTTCAAAGTGGCAGCATGTTCGATGGAAAATGACAGATGAGGGAAAGGATTCCCTTAGTGAAGTGATCCTGTACTTGGCAGGTGATGTACATCCAGCAGAGACAGTAAACTATTAATGCCATCTCACAGGACATGGCAAGACTTTCTCTGGGATCCAGTCACACATGGGCTCTGCCACCTGTGCCTCCCTTGAGGGATGAGTGCCCACTTTGGTGCAGGGAGAGGGGGAGTTCACAGGTGAAGGGAAACTAGGCTGGCTTGTTCAGCCTGTCTGTGTGAAGGCAGAGATTGCTCTCTGCTGATACTTCTGGGGACTGTGCATGTGAGAGGGGAAAACTGTTGGTATTACAGAACAAGAAATTTAGCCCTGAATTTAGGAGATCTTTTTCAGCCACCAGCAGAAGGCAACATGGGAAGAAACATTTAGTAAGAATGGTGACCAGAAAAATTTAACTAATTTCGGGCATGAGCTCAAGACCAGGGTTATGACATTACTTCCTACATGCTTTGGTTTTGTTCAAATTAACACTGTGATACTGGGGTTGGTTCAAAAGCCCAAGAAGTTATACAGACACAAAAAAGGAACCAATGAACCAGTAGTCTGTTTGCCATTCCTGCATCAACCAGAGATACTCTTAGACCATGAAGGTTCCCCCTGTGCTTCTCATTGAGTGCTCTGTGTGAGTGGTGACTGAGAGAATACCCATGTTACTCTTGGAACAGGCACAAATCATGGCATTCTCATGACTAGTTTGGTTCTAGCATCCCTGTTAGAAAGCAAAAGACAGTGTGTTTTGTTGGTATTGTTGTTGTGGAATACATTTAGATGGCAGTTTAATATTTGCATGTAAAGTCTTAAAGTCCAAGCAGTGTAACTTCAGTTCTCATTTTCAATCCTCACCTTTTCTGTTGTTCAGGTTGCTACGGGACACTGGGGATGGAATCTGGGGTGATTCCTGATTCCCACATCACATCATCATCTATTCTTGAGTGGCCTAACCAAACAGGACAAGTAAACGTTTGGAAACCTGAAAATGCCAGACTGAAAAGGATTGGACCTCCTTGGGCTGCTTTTATCAGTGACGAACATCAGTGGTTGCAGATTGACTTGAATAAAGAAAAGAAAATAACAGGTAAGTGAATCTGATGTGGCTTCTTAGCAGCACTCAAAATTTTTCATTACTGACATCCTTTTTTCCTGTGCTGGGCCTTAGATAAAGCTCAGGTGGCACTTAATTACCATTACATTAAATTTGCTTCCATGTCCTAGCTAATATACTGAGGAGCCTGGAGCTGAAGAGGCGCAGTTTTGTAGTAGAAGACATCTCTTCCGTCAGAATTTGTTGAAGTGTTTCCTGTGGTTTTATTGCATTCTTGATGCTTCCCTTTTGCTGCTCATTGCCTACTTGGAGGTGCAGATCAAAATCCAGTCAGCTCAGCCCACTGGTACCTGTGATGCAGGTGTACTGACTTGTGTTCCTAGGTTCTCCCTCATGGCTGCAGTGAATCCAGCCACAGGGAAAGGAGCATTTCCAGTGCGGTGGGAGGAGGCAGCAGACACAGGAGAACAGCTGTCAGCCTCCCCCTCACCTCCTTGCCTCAAGTGGGCCTTGGGCCCACAGTTGGGGACTGCAGCCCCCCAGCAGTCTCTGCTGGGCCTTACTTCAGCAAACAGGCCAAGCACTGTGGGCTTAGCCAGCTGGGCTCTGGGTTTGACCCTGCTCCTTCACAGAGGGGTGATTTTAGCAGCTGTGTTGATTTGGAGACACAGCTGGAGGTGCTGTTTCCCAGGCTGCTTTGGGTGGTTTGTTTTGTGTTCTGACTTGAACAGCCAGCTCATGGTTACTAATTTCTCTTGACTGCAGCACTGCCCGTTCCAAGTAGCGAAGCACTGAGGTGTTGGCATTTGGGTTTAGTCTTTGTGAGGTGTTGGCATTTTGGGTTTAATCTCCAGGGGAGCTGTGCAGCTGCTGTACCTTCAGTGCCAGTGTTAGTGTTTTCTGGTTTAATTGTTCAGAGGTGATTTGCTGTTGTTAATGGGCATGTTTGTCATTCGATGTAAATCAAAACTAAATTGGATTTAGGTGGAGAGCTTCACAGAGTCCAGGGCTATTAAGACGAATGTTGTGAAACATGTTCAGCTGATCAGTTTGCGTTTGTCTCTTTCCAAAATGCCCAAGTCTGTTACCTCAGCTGCACACCCTGCTATCAGCAGCATGGCTTGCTGACATTAAGCAATTTGAATTTACCAGAGACCTTTGTTACTATCTCCCTGGGGACTCTTTGGATTTTGCATTACTCCTCTAATTGCTGTGCTAATAAACTTTTCTAAAACAGCTTTGCTGTGTGAGTTGCGCTGCAGCATCAGCTGCAGGAAGCTGCATTTCTTTCAGTGGTGCCTTTAGGTTGGTGGTGCAGGAGCAGGGAAGAGCTGTGTCAGCATCTGGATACAGGAGTGGGCTGTGGTCTAATGAAGGGGATGTTTCCATTAAGAAATTGGGGGGGGAGGGGGGAAGGGTTTAGCAAAGTTGTATCTTGAAAATTAAAATACTAAGTAAGTAAAATGAGTTTACTAAGTTTCAGTCACTGTGGAAGCTTCAGACCCTGGCTCTTTGGATAAACTTCATGAAGTTAACTGGACCAGTGAAGAGTCTCCACTATGCAGCTCTGGATTCAAAACCTGATCTGTTAATTTTTACAAAGTGGTACCAGTTTTTTGTCCTAACTGGGTGCCTCAATTTTCACAGGTATTATAACTACTGGATCAACTTTAGCAGAGCACTACTATTATGTCTCAGCCTACAGAATTTTATACAGTGATGATGCACAGAAGTGGACAGTATACAGAGAACCGGGCATGGGTAAAGATAAGGTAAAAATACCACATACTTTCTAGGTATGTTCTATGGAGATTTCACAATTGTAAATACCAGTCATTTTGGTATGGTGAGGAATCATTAAATAACTTTCATTTTGAATCGTAAACAGCAGATAAGCAAAAGAAAAGACGACAGTATGCAAATATGTAAGGATTTGAACACTTCTAAAATCCAGATGTTATTTTTATTACTTTTTGAGGTGGGAATATTCTATACAGGAAACTTCTGTTGCCAGTGGTAGGCTGTCTGGTACTGCATCTCTTCAAAAATAATTCTATTTCTTTTAAAATAGGTTATATGTTTTAAAATTAAGCTTTATTTTCTTATCTTCTTGTGGTTACAGAATAAGTGTTGCAGGTTGTATAGTTTTTCTTGTTGTGTAATGTTTCTGTCAGTTTTTAACAAAATACTGTTAAGTATAAGACAACAGCCCTTGCAGAGGGAGTGTGTTCAGATTGCAGATATTTTCCCACACCTAAAAAGTCCCTAATGTTAGCAGCAAGCAAATCTTATTTTCCCCATATTTACAGCTCTGCAGTATTTAATAGACAGAAAAAAAAGAGAAAATTCATGTCTTCCCAGTGATTAGGATCAGTTTTTCTTAAAGAAATGACAGGATTCTTAGTAATGTGACTGGAGCTAGATTTTCTTTCTTTTTCTTAAAATCCTTGGATGTAATTTACCGTAGTTCTATAGGCCTGTGGTATTTCATACATGTAGCTGTAACTACTACTCTGATAGTTTTTTAGAAACAAGCTTTAAGGATGGTTACTTTGGCTGTCCTTGCTCTTCTCTTTACTCTGGGTTAAGAATGCTTCAAGGTATGATGTAGCATCCTGTTTATGAAGTAAAACGCTGGAGTTTGTTAAATTAAGAGATTTTTGAACACTGCACAGAATTGCAGTTGGAAACTCTTGAAAGAGAGGAGGAGAATATACTGTCGGGTCTAGGCCTACATGTGAACTAAGGTGACTGTTGGTGTGAAGTATTCAAGAAAAAGAGGAAAAAACCAGCATATTTTGCTGGTTTTGAGTGCCCTCTTCTGGCCATAAAATAAGATCTCAGTTAGCAAGCTGCCTAGATTTAGGTTTCAGTATTAGTTTGATGATTTTCTTTTAAAATCTTTGCAGCTATTACTTTGAGTTTGAGTGTGTTGTTCCTCTTGCATGCTCATGAAATGAAACAAATTGTGGAGCCTGAAATTACAGGAAACAGATCTTTCTTTGCACTCTGTGTGTCATTAAGGGACAGGACATGAAGAATCATATATACTCAGGAACTGGCAGCTGTAGTTAAATGACAGAAGAAAATGGTTCCATTTGGTTCAAAATAGCAGATTTTCTCTCTGTCTGCCATCACCTCACTTGATACAGATTTGCTTTTGGATGCATCTGCTTGCAGGCTTCTCCCTTTAGCATGCTTGACCAGCCATTAGGTGCTGGTCCCTGTTTTTTTGAAACATGTTTGGAATTCCTAGCATTTTTCAGGAGACTAAAAGCTTTTCCAAGATTTTCCTGTAGTCCTTTTTGCAAATACCTTCTAGTGATTTGGTAGTACTCAAGAAAAGCTTTTCTTAACTTTTCATGGATAAAAATAAGAGTAAATGCTTGAATTGGGGAAAAAGGACAAATCAGAGTTGCAGTGTTGGAAAGCTTTGTTTGCAGCACAGAGGGAAATTGAAAGAGTTTGATAATAAAAAGTGAAAGTCATGAAAGTGATTTCTCATAAAAAGTTCATACTGTATTGAACTCCGAAGGAAATTATTTTTTAATGCAAAAATTAGGGTAACAAAAAATACAAAGCTGCAGGTAAAGTTAAGTTACTTCTGTAACACTGGAAATCAAAAGCTTGACCTCAGCCTCAGAAACCTGACATGAGATTCAACTTTCAGAGCTGGGCATCTGTGTCCCAAATCTGTAACTTCTGGATGTGTTGCTTGGGCAGCCAGATGTGCCTTCTTTTGATGCTGGGCTCTGGCAGGCACAGCATGAGCAAGGATACAGTACAGCACTTTGGGCTGGGTGCATCCCCTTGAAGTCACCTCTCTATTTTGCTTCACAAAAAATTCTTTGGTGAGATCTGTAGCTACAAGCTTGTAATTTACAAAAAAAAAAAAAAAAAAAGGTAGTACGGGAAAAGTGGCTGTAAATTGGAACCCAGTGTGCTGTGGGCACGTGACTTTTGACTAACTACTCGGTGTTATTAAATTATTTCCAAAATGACATCATAGGCTTGCCCCTGCATTTACTCTGTCTTCATTTGTTGCTACTGAATATGTATATGAACAAGAAGCTTAAATTCAGAGCAGGGACTTGTTTTGAATGGATAGTTTCCTAGAATAATTATTTCAGACTGCTAGGGAAATTCTAGACATTTTGTACAAGAACTCAGCAGTGCAATACAGAAATCACTTCTCTTGTGTTCAAGATTGAAACAGCGGTGATTTGTATTGATCAGAGATGTGCTAAAAGCTCTTGACTGCTCCATGTTGTGCAGACACATCAGCTGTTACGCAGTGCAGTGCTTGTCTTTAGGAATGGCAGGGTGCTTTATTGGTTACCAAGTGGTGTGAGTGAGAAGAAAGCTCCTTGTAATATTGACTTTTTTCAGGCAAGTGCCATAATTCTGTTCTGTTTTGTGTCCACTATGATTTGCAGTGTCTGAATCAGTGCTTTCAAAAGAAAGAACTCATTTACTTTCATCCCAGGGATGACCTGTATTGCAGCAGCGCCAGAGACTTGCATGTGCAGGGCCAAAGCCCCTCTGCTGTGCACTAACATGGAGAAGCAGCTCACTTCCTACCAAAAGACATGATGGCAAACCAGTGCTCCTGAAGGAGAGGGAGGGTTGGAGTACTGGGCCAAGCTGCTCTATTGTTTTAAGCAGCTCAGGGGTGAAAAACCCGTGGCTGGCTGTAAATCTGTCAGTGTGCTTACGTTGCATCTCACAGGGACTCCACTCACTGCTTTTAAACTTCAGCCAGACTCGTTGTGTATTGTCACATTTTGATGAGTTCTTTCTCTGGAAGGATGGCAGTGAAGGAACAGCTTGAGCTCATCCTTCATGCAGAGTCTGCGCCCTTCTCTTGTGGAACCTCATGGCTCAGTGTGAGGCTGAGCAGAGCTTTCACATTCAGAACCCGAATTCTTCCGTTTTGTTGTGGCTCAGCACTTGTAGGCAGCAGCCACGAGAGGACAGTGTGGCTACACACTTGAGGGTGCCTCCTAATGTTTTCTGATGAATACCATCCTTAGACAGGCTGTGCTGAACTGCTTGGCTGTGCAAAAGCACCGTTTAATTTCTGCTTGCACAATGTCACAGCTCCTTGCTGTCCATGTATATTTGAAGAGTAAGTGCAAAATAGCAAGAAGGACCAAGTTAGAATGACTCAGTGCCATTAACATGTGAGATGTGTGTAACAGCAGGCACTGACTGGGGAGCATCAGTAGGATATTCCATGCTACCTTTACACTGCACTCTGTAGCTGTGTGCATACATGTGCACACACCTTTCTTTGTTTTATTTAGTTGTAAATGTAAAGGGGCCAAAGGGAGCAGGCAGGTGCAGGCAGCAGCATTGTTCTGGGGTGAATTGGATCCTTCACTGTTTGTTCTTCCTAAATAAAACATCAAAATTGGTAGTACTTACTTAATTGCTATTGTATTTGTAGAACATAATGTTTCTCTTTTTTTTTTTTCCCTTCTTTTCTAGATATTTCAAGGGAATACGGAATTGTACCAGGAAGTTCGCAATAATTTCATTCCACCTATTATTGCACGTTTTTTTAGGATTAACCCCGTAAAATGGCACCAGAAAATTGCAATGAAAGTAGAGTTGCTAGGATGTCAGTTTAGTATAGGTAAGACAACTGAAAACTTCCAACTGTGAATGACAAGAAGTGAAACTATTAAGGTTGTAAGCGAAATGACTAAGGTTAAAATTTACATTATGGGTATATTTTCAGTGAGTCTGAAGTACTTCTTGGCTGCGTAATCCATGTTTAACTGGTACTTCTGAGTTTATCCATAAGTTATTACACTTAATCAGGAAAATACTGAATTTAGGTGTACACAAGGTAATTTACAAAACAAGTGTGTCAAAAAATGCCAATTGCTTGCTTTCCATGTCATTGATTCATCAGGGGTTTCCTCATTATATAACATGAACAAAAGCTTTATAGCAAACTGTTCCAGCTGTCTTTCTCCTGAAAAGGAGATGTGGAAAACTAGCACTTCGAAGAACTTACCTTAAAAGTTCTTTTCTTCTGAAGGTCGTGCTCCTAAAATCACCTTGCCTCCACCACCACCTCAGAACAAGAATGACGAGAAGAATGCTGACTTCATGGATGATTTCATTCATTCAGTGAAGACTTCGCTGCAGACAGATAAAACAACTTTCACACCTGAAATAAAAAACACTACAGTGACTCCAAGTGTAACCAAAGGTATCCGCCGTTAAACAATAGAAATGTTTGGAACCCCTTACAGTGCTTTGGCATATATTAAGTGTGATTTCTGCACTGACATTTTCTCAAAACTTAACAAATTGCAGCAGATGATCAATATTTAATTTCTAATATTTACCAGTTATTAAATACACGTATGATAAAAGATATGCAGTAGCATACTGCATGCAGAAACAAAACCAATCTGCCAAGTAATATATATAATATAAATGTATGTACAGTATATATTTTATAGATATAATAGTTCCATCTTCTAGAACTTGTTCAAACTGAGTTCAGCTTTTCATCACGGAACAAATTTTGTCACAAGGGGAGGTTGTAACTTGGACTTCCCTTCTGAATTAATCAGATGTAACTGCTTTATTTAATAACTTCTTAGAACAAAACACCTTTGATATAGCAAATCTTTTCTGGAGCAGTCTTTCTGATGTGAAATTTGAAAAATGTCACCTGGCATAATCATTTTGTTTATCAAAGAAAATGGTCAGAAAAGGGAGCAAAGTCACTGCAGATGTGGGCACTGCTGAAGTGTCCTTTGGATGGCAGGGGACAGGATCACACACAGACCCAGCACAGACTGACTGATTGGGATTAACTGTTAAGGTACTGTGGGATTTATTTCTTAAAGGAGATTCCAATTTACATGGTGGTGCTAAGGGATTTTCTGCATAAATAATAGAATACATTGTTGTAATGGAAAAACCATATATTAAAACAAACTGGTTGATTTTGATGAAAAGCCCTGCAAAACCACCAGCTGTGCATGCATGTAGAAGAGCCAGATGTTAATTGAAGTTTGCACTGTGGGAGCATCCAGCAGAGTAGCTTAGCTGGGGGATCTGGTGTGATAGACACTAAACGTGAAAACTGTGTGCTTTACCCAAGTAATTTTCAAATCAAAAACTGATTTATGAGAAGCTCTTTCTGTCTGACACCACTTAATTTAATGGCTTTCAGATGTGGCATTGGCAGCAGTTCTGGTTCCAGTGCTGGTGATGGTCTTCACTACTCTGATTCTTATCTTAGTTTGTGCGTGGCATTGGAGAAACCGGTAAATGAATAGATGGATGAAAGTGCTTTAGATGAATGTTAGCCTGGTGTGTGGGAGTGAAATGCTGCATGTACTGCTGTGGGAACTCTTTGGTCTGCACTTGTGGAAAGAATTGCATTTTTCTGAGAAAATATTCACTTGACTAGCGAGGTGAAAAGAGCTTTTTGTAACTGTTTTCATTGGAAGTGCTTTGACTAAAAACTGGTTTCTCTGGTAGCAGCAGATTGGTGATGGCAAGCCAGGTTACTGGTGCTTATACATTAAATTTGAGGACCAGTTACAGCCAAGGTGATAGTTGCTGAGCATTAATTAATGCATCTTTTGATAAGCAGACTAGCTAAAATAACCCTTTTTTAATTTTATTTTTTTCACAGCAAGAAAAAAACTGAGGGCACATATGATCTACCTTACTGGGATCGTGCAGGTAACAAAATGGTTTTATGAAACCATTTACTTAGTGTTTTTTGTTCAGTGTGTATTTCAGATTGCAGTTACAGTTTCCACTAGCAGAAGCTTCTCTAATGCTAACTGAGGGAGGCATAGCAAATACTGAGTTTCTTTTCTGGACAAACTTAACTGCACTGCTTCTTTCTCTTATTTCTTTTTTTCAGAAATAGTAAATTTCATGTCTCCTGTTAGAGCTGAATGCTTCAGGGTTTTTTTGTGAGCAAAGTGGAAAACCTCTTAATTATACAACATGAGGGGGAAAAATTAATTTATACGGAATTTGATAACCATTTCTTCGGTTCTTTTTTGTCCTGAAAAAAAATCTTTCATCTTAGTGTATAAATTCTGTTAAAAATTTTGTCTTCACTGCCCTAGTAAGCATGTGGTATTTAGGTATCTCTTCCATCCTTGTGCCTCATAAACTTAAAATCAGTGTAAAGGGCAGCTGCAGCAGTTGGGGTGGTACTGCTGTGTGACTGTCCTTCACTTCTCTGGCCTCCTGTTGGAAACTTGCACACCTGTGTGTCTGCTCACTGGCAGTCTTAGGTATGTCTTACCCTTTAGACAAGGAACCTTTTAATCGCTTTTATTTGCTGCATGTCTGTTTCTGATAGCTCACAGCTCTGAGGTCTTAGGGTATTACTCAAAATAGTGATAATTGAGTTATTTACCTGCTTCAACAAAATACAGGCTGTGCTGAAAACTATTTTAGTAGCTTAAAACACAGTATATATACAGCCTTGAGTGATTTTTGTTGTTTTTTTTTTTAATCCATATGAAGGATGGTGGAAAGGGATGAAGCAGTTTTTCCCAACCAAATCAACAGAACATGAAGAAACTCCTGTACGCTATAGCAGCAGTGAAATCAGTCACCTAAGACCAAGAGAAGTCCCAACAATGTTGCAAACAGAGTCAGCAGGTACTTTGTGGCCATTTTCTATATATGTATGTGTGTATATGTATATGACATGCCAAAAAATGTCAGAAATCTGGCTACATTTAGTTATTTCCTGGTTTGGGGGAAGAACAGAGGAGAAACTAATAGCTCTGTGTGTAAGTGTATCTCTTAAAATGCAGGTTTTTTTCGATTCCATTCTCTCATTTCATGTGCTATAGACACTTGCCTACATTAATGCAGTAACTGAAAGGTTCTTTACTTGTTTTTAAACCTCATAAAGGGTTAAAGAATTCTTTTGGTTATGTTTTCATGCACTGGAAATAATTTCATCACAATTTTTTTATGTAAAAATCTGAAATGTGGCACTTGATTCTCTACCCTCACTATATGGGTTAAATGATACTTGTGATCTGGAACAGAGGGGTTTATGGATAATACCACGTGCCCTTTCCCTGGTGACCCAGGCATGGGAGGAGGATGACTGACTGCTGACGGCAGAATTGGGCAGATGTGCGAGAATTACAGCTTCACTGCAGGCAGAATTACTGTTCTCCTTCTGCCTGCTTGTCTGTTTTTAACTAGCTGGTCAGGCTTTTCACCTCCAGCTTTTGTAACTCAGATTATCTGTTGAGCTAAAACATCTCAGACTACATGGAAGCTTCCCCCCTCAAAGGACAAATCTCCACCCCAAGGACCACTTTTTATCCAGACCCGGGCAAAACAATTTTATTTGAATCTCATTGAAAGAGAAGAACATTTCAATAAGCTTCGTTTTCAGGCAAATTTGCAGCATGGGAAGTTGCAGCTCACCTGGAAGGAAGTATGAACCTGAGAAGTGGGGATGTTTTGGCTATCCCAAAGGCTTTACCTATGGGGGGGGAAGGAATCCTTTTCCAAAGCGATTGGCACTGGTGGACAGAGATGGTGGTTTGATGTAGGACAGTGATCTCTGGGAGACTGCTGACAGGTTGTATTTAATGTGATGTCGCTGTAAAACAATCCATTAAGCGTGTTTATGTTTTGTTTTGTTGGGGCTTGCAACACAGAATATGCTCAGCCCCTGGTGGGGGGAATTGTGGGCACGCTTCACCAGAGATCAACCTTCAAACCAGAGGAAGGAAAAGAAGCCAGTTATGCTGACTTGGACCCTTACAATTCCCCCATGCAAGAAGTTTACCACGCCTATGCCGAGCCACTGCCCGTCACCGGACCCGAGTACGCGACTCCGATAATCATGGACATGTCCAACCATCCCAGCACGCCTCTTGGTGCTCCTTCCATTTCCACCTTCAAAGCTGCAGGGAATCAAGCTCCTCCACTGGTTGGAACGTGCAATAAGCTGTTATCCAGGACAGACAGTGCATCCTCAGCACAGGCACTGTACGATATACCAAAGGGGCAGCTGGGGACGGGCAGTGCCGACCAGCTCGTGTACCAGGTGCCACAGAGTGTGGCCCATCCCACTGTGAGTAAGGATGAACAAAGTTAGCTCATGAGGAAGGTAGAATGATGGCTTGTTGCTAAAAGCCAGTTCTGCAAAGCTCACAGTTTCACTTTTTTAATTCCATTGTTTTGGTATTATTAGTCTTAAATAATACAATGTTGAACCAAAAGATGTGGTATGGGAGGTCTGGGAAAACAGTAATTCTGCTTTTCCTTAAGCTGTATGTACAATTAACAGCTTGTCTCCTGCAAAACCGTGGACTTTTTTTATTACTACTGTACAATTGTCTGTCAGACATGAGAGAAGAACTCTTCATGATTAGCTCCAGTAATTCATAGATGTGAATGATAAATTGGGAGGAACAGTGTAAGTACAAAAGCCAGTTATTTCTTCCTAATGGTACTATTTCTTGGGGAAAAACCCCGCCTCAATACCCAAAGCTCTTAATTTCTGTGCAAGCACTACAGCTTCTAAAATTCCTCTTTTCCTCGTAAAATGTCTGCACAACTTTGGACTTAAAAAGCTACTATCAGGACTGATGGCAAAAATCCCTTTAGCTGCATGGCCTAAAATAGTTTTGATTCTGAATTATATTATTTCAGCTTTTGTTAACAGAATTGGGAATTTTCAGCTGTGTGTTCCTCAGAAGGTTCCTGCCTTTTTGGTTAGGTTAGCCTTCCAAAACCAGAAGCTGCTGTCTATACAATCTCTTTTTTGCCTCTTCTCCTTAAGCCACTCAGTCTTACTACTTCCTAGGGATCCAGGGGGCACAGATCAAACAAACTACCTGGCAACTGCTTTTGCACTTTTCCCTGTGCTTTGAGGGCTAGTTGAATAGCATCTGCCTCCAAGTGGGACTTCCCTCATGCTCAGAGCAAGAAGCATCCAGGTCTTGGAGGTGACTTGAATTGAGAAAGGCCCTGCCCTGCCCTCCTGTCGAGTGTTCATTATTCTTGATCAGGTGTGAGCTTATACAGAAAAAGATCCGTACATACTTTTGTGAGTGCTTAAGGAAGCACACAAATATTCTAATGGTGCACAGTTTGTGTTAGACATGCATTTAGCACATATGGTACATTTTAGCACAACTGCCAAATTTAGCCTTAGGGCTTTTTTTATGATTGTTCTTACCAGAAGCATTAAAGATTCCAAAACCTTTGCAAAAAACCCCAGTACTATTCCAAAGAGTGTCCATTTCAGATGTATTTATTGGAATTTGTATCCTTTGAGTGTTCCAGTGTTGTGTACTATGAAAATATTGCATTCAGTCATTTATTAGGGTAATGTAGACTCATTTTAGCGAGGTAATCACAAAATGAAAACAGTCTGAATGTCATATTTGCCGTTTTTTATCTTGTTAAAAAAAAAAAAAAGCACAGCTTTCTTACCTAAGTAGGAGAAAACCCTACTATAAAATTGCTGTATTTTTATTCTGACAGCACTATTGGAAAGATGCTGTATCAATTTGTACATGTGAGACCCCCTCCCTACACAGTAGCCCAGTTTTATGGACTTCAGGGGTTACTGTTTGTGATGCAACTCAAAGCTTTGTTTACTGCCCAGGTCCTTAAATGCCATGGACAAGGTCTGAATGGAGACTGCAGTGCTACTCAAGGGGCTTCTGCCATGCCTTAATACCAGTGCAGTATCCTCACTTACCACTTGAAAATCTGTTTGTAGAGGGTCTGTGTATATACTTTTGACTCTGGAGTCAAAAATCACTTGTGGCCTGTTCAGCATCTAAAGTATGATAATATATAGAATCATAGAATGGCTGGGGTTGGAAGGGACCTTAAAGATCATCTACTTCCAATCCCCTGCCATGGGCAGGGACACCTTCCACTAGATCACATTGCTCAGAGCTCCATTGGACCTGGCCTTGAACACTTCCAGGGATGGGGTATCCATAATTTCTTTGAGCAACTTGTTCCATTGTCTCACCACCCTCACAGTAAAGAATTTCTTCCTGATATCTAACCTAAGCTTCCCCTCTTTCAGTCTGTACTCACTTCCCCTTGTCCTGTCAGTGCAGTTCCTGACAAGGAGACCCTCTCCAGCTTCCCTTGTGCCCTTTCAGATACTGGAAGGTTCCCACACAACCTCCTCTCCTCCAGGCTGAACAGCCCCAACCTTCTCAGTCTGTCTCCATGGGGGAGGTGCTCCCCTTCTCTCACCAACCTCACGGCCTCCTCTGGGCTTGCTCCAACAGTTCCATGTCCTTCTTTTACTGGGGGCACCAGAGCTGGATGCAGCACTCCAGGTAGGGTCTCACCTGAGCAGATGACGGCGGACACAGGACTGACGCCAGAAATGGTGGCAAGCATCAGCCCTTTATTATTCCCCAGTACAACTTTTTATACCTTTTTTCTCATTCTCATATGCATAACACCTGTGTGCCCTTTTACTCTTTTGTGGTTGGTCAATACACCATCAGCATTCTGTGCTTCTCCTTCAGTGCAGTTCACTTGTGTTAGACAGCTGCAGCCTGGGTCTGTGGACAAACCCACTGAGGGTGTGCTCAGTCCCACTGTCCCTGTCACCACCAAAGATGCTGAACATCCTCTGTGCTACCTTAAAGCCCAGTTCTGCAATTTCTGATCATTCATTTGCATTCATTGAGAATGATGTTTTTTAATTATTTGTTTAAGAGCTGGGTGTCTTAAACCTAAATGTGAATGTAAGGATGGTAAATAAGACCCATTTGTGAACAGCAAATTCCTGCCTATAATTGTACTTTTGATGTTACTGCAGCTTTTTCTCCCTGACAAAATTAATCTGCAGTCTTTGTAGTTTGGCTTCAACAGGTATCTGTTCTTAGCTATCAGAAACAACTGTGACTGAAATTATCTGAGTTGATTTTATTTCAAGGGATGGGAAGTTGTTAGTTTCCACTAAGAAGTGACAGCTACAACCAAGTTAAGAATCTTCTCCATTCTCAACCTGTACCAGTTTAGGCTTAGAAAAATTAATCTGCCATAAAAATAAATGGGTGTGTCCAAGTCAGTATAAATAACACACCTGGATTTAATTTTTACTGCAGACCAGGAATGGTAGAACTGTGGATAGCTAAAGGCTGTGGTGGTGTAAGAATTAAGCAGTTTCTCTGCAGTGGGTTATTTTTTAAGCAAACATAATGCAACTTCATTATCTGAGGAGCATGAGCTGTTAAAGAAATGGATGTTTTTAAAATTTAAACCCCTTTTCAGAAAGAATTTGGTCTTGCTTCAGACTTGTTATCTGCTAGGGCTTAAGATACATTTGAACATGTAACAGTTGTGTTTAATTGCATGGCACACTAAGAGTAGAATTTGCCTGTGTACAGTAAAGCAAAGGTACATTTCATGGGTCTCTCTTATATGTGAAAACATGTATATAAAATGTATTTCAATCTTGTTTGGCTTGAGTGTTCTCCCAGAATGTATGTCTTACCTCAGCATGTATTGTAGTTGCTCAGTATTTGTATATGTTGCTAGGACTTAGACTGTATAAATAGTGAGGGGGTTTTATATGTTAAAAAGTATTTTAAATAAATTGTACATACGTATTACTCAGTATGTTTGCAGAGACCTACCTTGTATCTAATTCACCTGCAGGCTGGAAATGCTGGGGTTATTTGTGAGTTATGCAGGGTCTTCCCAGTCTCCAAGAGTTTCCTGGCAGCAGGTGGGCTGGTCCCTCTCCCCATTCAGCACAACCCCTCCGCACTGCTGGAGAGGCTGCTGGTTCAGTCTTCAACTAGACCACGGCTATTGCAGTCACTGAGTAAAGCTGATGCTGCTTGTGCTTTTTCCTCTTCTTCATATGAATTCCAGCACTGCAGTGCCTTGTACAAAGAGCTCGGTCATAATTATTCTTTTATGAGTAAATGTAGTGTGAGTTCACAGAGTCACGTTGCAAGCTGGAAGAAACTCCTGTTGCTCTCCCAGACACTTCAGATGTCTCTTAAGACATCAAAGACATATGCACAATTAAAACAGGTGAGCACTGTTTGGGGAGATGAGCATTAAAGAATTCTAGTGCATGTGATAGTCCATTGTCAGCTTTATGAGTTGTCCGTTCCTTAGGTAACAATTAAAAGAATTGTTGATAATGTAATCAAATGTGGTGTGGCTCAGCTTGGAGAGATGCACAGCTATTGCCTTTATGAAACCACATGATCAGTAACCAAATTCTCATCTAAAAAGGGATATAAAACTTTAAAGTGGTGTCAGTTTTCTGCATAGCCAGAAGTTCATACCAAGGCTGTCTCTGGTGCCTTGAAAAAGGAAAGGAAACTGTTTTTCTGCACATGTAATGACAGTATTGCATGTGAACTGGACTACTTATGTTTAAATATCAAAAGATTAGAACAACTTTTAAGTGTCCTGTCTGCAAGCTGACCTGAACTAGAGTGAGCACACCCACAACTGTATGATCAAATTACAGCACAGTCAGAGTCTCCCTAAAACCAAACTCAAATAATGTTGAGATATTTTAGCTTTTTTACCTTTGTATGTAGCTTGATGCAAGACAGAGTCCAAACTGGTCAGGATGCAGCTGAAGGAGAAAGTGAATGGCTGCAGGTCAGGTTGCATGCTAACACAGTGCCACAATACATAAAAGTTATTTCTAGACTATGATGTCTTACGTAATTTTCTAAGTGCCTGCAGATCACTTGCCTTGCTCCTGAACATGCTGCAGCTTCATAACATTTTAGCTCTCCAAAACCAGCTTTTGGTAGCAACAGGCTGAGTGCCAGAATCCATTCTGCTCGGGAAGGTTCCTTCATTCTAGACCATGCTAGTACATGAGGCTTTCTGAAACAAGGCAAAAACATTGAGTTTTATTAGTTAAAAAAAAAAAAAAGAATCAATTCTGTATGTGTCAGGAACCTGATCCCTATCTAAACCAGCTGTGATACAAAGGCATGGATGATTAAAATATTCATTCAGAAGACACAGAAATGGGTCTGTCTCAAGCACTTCTATGCCTTCCCTTTGTAACCTCTCAAAACTAGATTCAAAGATATGGTCTATACTGCTGTACCCTCAGTAATTATGATTTTTTTTTTGCCCTCCATCAAAAGTCACACAGTCACCCAGCTGTGAATGTGGGATAAGAAGGCACTGGATCATCCAATAAAGTCACCTGCTAAAGTCAACTGAGGTGAGCAGCTGCATCTCCACTGAAAGAATATCCAAGATTAGAATCCTGTTTCTAATAAGGAGCAACTTAAAAGTATCAAAAAGTTCTCATGTTTTGCTCGTCTTCTGGGTGGGGCAAGATTTGTGGTGTTCCTCATCCTTCAGCATAATGAATACAGTTACCTAAAAGACCTAAGCTGGGAGTGATTTTTCATGTGTTGAAGAAATTCCTCTCTTGTGGATATATAACCTCTTTGTATCTTCCTATACTTGCTGCTCTGAAGCCTGCTCACAAAGAAATGCATGCGTTTTTTTTTCCTAAAGTGAGGAGTTTTGCCAGCTTTCTGATGACCAAAACACTGAGTGCTTGCAGTGGGGAGGAAAAATAATTTACTGAAACACATCCCCCTCTGAGAAGAGCTCAGCAGCCAGTTCATCTACAGGAAGTGAAATACAAGCTTCTGTCTTTCGTCTTGTGCATGTTCTCCAAAAATACCCGACCAGCTAGAGCAGAATGGAAGGTTCATAGAGGAATTCTCTCTGCTACTTTGCAGTGGGAAGCACTCAGTTGGGTTTCCTTCACCTGGCCATCTGCTTTGGGGGTTTTTTGATTAAAAAACAGCCCGAGGACTGTGCTTTTTCAGTTTTGGCTCATAGACAATACAGAAAGCATCAATTCCTTCATGATAAGATAATAAAAAGGATTTGTCAAACCTTAATGGCCATCAGTGCCAGCAGAGCACAGACTCTGCCAAGGCTTCTCGTGGATCTGCTCAGGGAAGGAAGGCAGTTGGAGGCAGGCTTGAGAGAAGTGCAGTGCAACAACTGCCCCAACACATATATCCCTGTTAATGGTTTTGGAAGTTGGTTGCACTCTCTGACCTGCCAGTGAATGCCAAATTTTGCATTTTTCACTCCTGTTTTCAGTGGAGGTTTGTAATATCGACTAAAGAGGGAACAGTTTAAAAGGTAAACCTTGTGTCAACAGTTAAGTAACATTCCTTAGCTGCCAAAGTCATGAAAAGCTATCTGCTTTGCATTTCTGAACTAAAGAGACAAAAAGAAATTTCCATAGCAATTATTAGGAGCAAGTGAGGAATGGCTACAAAGAAGACAGAGCACAGGGGATGTTGTGTGTTTTGTAGCTGAGGATCAAAAGGCAGACAAATTCTGCACATTACTTCTAAGAGGCAATACAGAAAGTAATTAAGAGCCTGATGCAAAAAAAACCAAAAAAAGCCAGGGATATTTTGTACTCCTTCACATTTCAAAGGGACCAAAACTAACCTTACTTTAAAAGGCACCTCTGCTCTATCCAGTAAACTCAATTTAAGGGAAAGATGAAAAATGGACGAACATTACTGGAAAACGTGCTACAGGTAAAATAGTTTGAAACCAATGGGGAGTGTTAGACAAAATACACTAAAAGGAAAGTGACCAGAAAAAAATAAGAACAAAGGTCTTACAGTTACCTACATGTGGAATTCTGCCATTCAGGCTAGGACAGAGCTGAGAACAGCACCACAGGAACATGTGGGGTTTATGATGTCTTTCTTTGTTGTGCCTTAACTGCGATTCTCTCCTCTTTATGTTGTTTCATCTTCTTTTGAAAATTGAGAAATCTTTCTCTTTAGGGGCTCACTGTAAGTTGTGGTCCAGGGAAATCCATCTGACAGCTCCACCCCACAGAGGATCCTGTTCTGTGGAAAAAAAATTTATAATTTATGAGAAATGAGAGTTATAAAGTAGGTATTTATTTATAGGGGATAATTTGTGGGTTTGAATTTTTGTCTTTTATTATTTTGGTAATATTTTTGAAATTTGTCATTGGTTAGTTTTTAATATTAATAGGGATGATTGTAGGAGTTGTTTTAGTTTTGTTCAATCATTAGTTGTTGTGGTCAGTTTATTTATTATTCTTGAGATTTTTTTTAATTTTTAGTTTTGCTTTTAATATTTTAGTAAGATTTTTTTTATTCTTGAAGTATGTTTGTTTTTCTAGTTACGTTTATTCTTTAAAGGATGTTTTTAGGAAAGAAGTGTAGACTGGTTGAATTTTTGAGATATTAATTTGTATTAGTAGTTTAATATGTTTGAGAGATTATTTGTAATAATAGTTGTTGGTTCGTATTTCTAATTATATACGGATTAATTTTATAGATTTTTGGTTCTAGTTTGGGTGGTGTGGTTTGGGTTTGAGAGCTTATAATTAATATAAGTCTAGTGGATTTAGTTGTAGGGATGGCATTTATTTTAAATTTAAATTAGAGTTTTACAGTATTTTGGCTTTAAATATATATATTATTATAATAGTCTTTGTTAGAGTAAAATTATGTTAATAGTTTAATTTATTTGGATGACTATATTTTTTATAGTAGATGAAATACAGATTTTGCGTGGTTTTTCGTGGGTAGTTCTGTTAATTATTTGGCATTTTATTTTGATTATGTTTTTTATAATTTTTTGAAGTGTCTCTTGTTTATAATTGCGATTTTATATATTGTCAGTCGTTTTCTGTATATTTGGTTCTTGTGTATGACTACAGTTGATAAGTTTAGATTTTTAATTATTTGTTAGTTTTCTGTGTAGTTAGTGATTTGGTTAAAGGTTTTGGACTATAATAATCTAATATTGCTTTTTAATTTTTAGACTATAATTATAAGTAGAATAGTTTCTTAAATTAAATTTTTTAAAGTTTTTGTAATGTTTTTGTTTTTTTTTTGTTTGGGTAAATTTTAGTTTTAGTTTATTATTATTATTTGGTGTTATTTTTCAGGGAGTTTCAGGAGTTTTTTTAATTTGAGTGTGGTGTATTTAAGTATTTTGTTTTTTGATTTTAATCATAGTAAAGGTGGTGAGAAGCATTTGGTATGATTTTTTGTTGTGGTTTCAAGTTTTTTTTGGTAAGAGACAACACATATAATTTTCAGGTTGTATGTTATGCATCAGTTTATTAAGTTCTGTACTTTGAGTTTTAGCTGTACTTTTTATTTTTTAAAGTTGTTTATTTAGAGTCATTATATAGGTTGTCAGTGTCTTTTTTGTAATTCGGGTAGACATTTTTTTCTGGATCTTTCATGGTTTTTC
>VXBQ01013137.1:148087-168500 GCA_013400175.1 Phainopepla nitens | reverse complement strand
CCTTAAGGCTATGTCCTCTCATCCTGTGGGAAACAGGCCAGCTGTTTGTGCCCGTGTGGGGATTGGCAGGGACAGGGAGCCCCTGTGTGTCCTGGGGGACAGGGAGCGGGGACGTGGGAGAAGGGACACCGGGCGGGACAGGAGGCTCCTGGGGGGAAAGCAGGGCAGGAGGCAGGGGCGGGCATGGGAGAGCTGCGGACCGGGGCCCTGCAGGGAGCTCCCAATGAAGGGGGGCGGCAGAGCAGTCAGGAGCCCGGGGGTCGCTCGCAAGGGTCACCCGGAGCTGCCCACGGAGCCGCTCAGAGATGAGTGTGGACGGGGGCTCAGCTGCCCCTCGGGCAGCAGGACAGCCACCACTGTCACTGAGCCCGTCAGGACAACGTCAGGGGGCCGGGGGTGTTCGCCTCTGGTTGACCCTCCTCAAACTCAGCAATGTAAACGCATCAGGATTTCTAGTTTGAGACTCTGCTTAAAACTGCGGTCATAACTTGTGTTCCACTTCCCCGGAACGGGTTTTTTTCAATGAGTGATTTCTGCTTTTTCTGGTTTTTTGCCCAAGTGCTGTGATGAGAAGGCACAATCTCCCCATTATTCCCTGTTCCCTCTACATGCACGGGCAATCTTATTTTTTTCTGAGTTTGCAAGTAGATCAATTGTCTAAATATACACAGAAGGCTGTTAATCTAGGACACACTATAAATTATAGATTGTGGCTTAGTGAATCAAACTTTTATTTCAATCCAAATTTTCAAATCAACTTTTATTTCAATCATTAGTCTAAAGAAGTTTCAAAAATAAAGATCATCATTTTCTTCTTATTTACAACTATTGATACATGTTGTCAATCCCAATTATAATTTCAATTATATTAATCCCCCAGCCTCTGGCCCGTTTTCTTGGTTAAAAGCAGATGGTAAAGTATTTATGAAATTTTAGATTTAGAAAAAGTAATCTTTGGCTGATGTACTACTTGTAGTGCTGAATGGATGCAGAAGGTCCTGCAGCTTTAGTTCCACCCTTGTTCTTTAGATACTTGTGAAGGTACAGACAAGGTGTTTGCAGGCTCAGTCATACCAAGGCTGTGCCAGGCTGGAAATGTTGCCGTGCTCTCTCCTCTTGAAGCCCACTGCTCACGAGGGAGACTTTAGGTGCTCACTGAGGCTCTGGGAACCTTTAAAAGCAGAGTTGAAGGAGCAGGGAGCACAGTCTTTGAGCTGCTTCTTGGGGAAAGCTGTCCTACTTTACAGCTGTTTTCTGCACAGCACTTGATTCTGTCTGATACTATTTCTTGTCTGTTTTTTTTTTTTTTCCTTCACCTATTCCCATTTATCTTCAATCTCCTTTTCTCCTTCAGATGCTGAAAGTGATGAAAGCATCCCTAGTTTCCAAGATGAACTTGACAAAGAATTAGGCTTCCAGTTGAAGCCTAGTTTTAATTTTGACTAGTATTAGGCTAGTGCTGTTCTCTTTCCAGGAACAGTGTAACTGAAGGCAAGGTTACAGGTAGACTAAATATCTTTTATTATAACAAACAGAGCTGGCAAGAACAGACAGCTGTCTGGCATGTTCAAACTGACCCCAGGGAAACCAAATTCTCTTAGAGCTGCCTATAGAAATATTGGAATAGAACAGACAGGACCCCAAGTTTCATAATCTTATAAAAAGATCCACACAATAAATGACAATAGTATTGGAGCCAAGCTGTTAGGAACTGAGTGTTAGGCCTTCAGTGGATTTGTGATGAAGAGAGAAATGCTGTCACCAGAGCAAACTTGCTCTCAGAACTAGGGAGGCCAGAAGGCCCAATCAAAGAGGAAAAATGAGAACAACCAGAGAGTCAGCCAGCAGTCCAAGCCTGAGGTGAAGGTTACTTCCTGAGCTGCCTGGGAAATTACTCACCCACTGCCAAGAAACAGCATTTCAAGCATTTCTAATTTTATCTGCAGACATATTCAACACTGGAAGATTGTAAGGAAAATTAACTGTATTTTTGGAGCTTATAGAAATTAAGATTTAGAACACCTGAAGCTTCTGTTCCCACTTGGGCAATATGTGTTCTTTTTAATCTACTGAATTTGAAGTAAACCTAAGGAGGAGATATAGTACATAATTTGTCTCATACTGTGGACTGTCAAGTTCTTTCTTCCAGTTCTAGAAGATGAATCATCAGAAACAACATACACATTAATATTTGCTGAAAAGGCAGGGGAGGGGTGGAAATAGCTTCCATCCTTTCTTGGGCAGAAGTTACTGCTCAATTCTGAGGTTTCTACATCACAAAGGAAGGTCAGAGTAGCCACCACAGCAAAATCTATTTATACCAAAGGAAATTCAAGTAGGCAGCTCTTGCAAGCTGATGAGAAGGCTGACAGATGCATGCATTGATCTGATATGAGTACAAAAGTAATAGTTTGAAGCATACTAGATGTAAAACTACCAAAGCAAGTCTGTGGTACTTTGCACCAGAGAGTGGTTAAAAGACCTCTAGGTGTTTTTCATCCATATCCCAGACAAATAAGACAGTGCTGGAGAGACTGCCCTCAGCCATTCTTAGGACCTCCTCAGTGACCCTGAGAGATCTGGTGTAAGAAATATGTGATTTAGGTGTAAATAGAAAACTTTCTCACACTGGTAATGGACAGATACACACGAAAGCAGTAATAAAGACCAGACTTCTTTTAAACTCACATTTGGTGATCCCTAATCCCTCAGCATAAAAATTAAGAAGATTAAAGAGATTTTGTTCGGTTTATTGCTTTTTTAACACCATTTTTCAGCTCCAGGATGACCCAGTAAGTATCTGGTACCCTGAATGCCCAAGGAGGGTTTTATGTGCATAGGGTTACCTTTGAGATTTTCCACAAAAAAATGTTTGGATACTCAAGCTGATAAAATTAATTTCAATTGTCAAAGATAGCAGTTTCTAAAGTTGGACTTTTTTTCTAGGAAGGCTCCCTCAGAATTTGCCAACGGATTTTAAAGCACTCTCTAACTGTAAATGTGAATTGGCACCATGCCTTTAAATCTAAATTTATCTTACAGCGTTTGGATAGGTGATGCCCTCTTGTCAAATCATCCTTCAGCCAAATGCAGCTTGGACTAAACAGAAAATAGGTAGTAATTCTCTCAGTTAATATGACTGCTTACATACTTATATTCAAGATATTACCTAAGATTGGAACCCAAAGCCCACTTTAATATTGTTCCAAGAATCACCACTGACTTTAAAGAGATCTTTGGGTACACACATGCCACTGATGACACACAGCACTTTATACTCAAAAGCCAGTTATGGAAGATTAAAAAAAAAGAAAGATTCAAAAGTTAAAATATCTCAATCATGGTATAAAAGAAACACAATGCTATCATAATAATGTATATTAAGTTTATTTATTGGGTGATTTTTTCAGTGTCTTATATTTGGTAATCTAAAACATAGCATGAATTGCATTATAACTTTAGAAATACAGCTCTATCAGTCTTGAATCTGGATTCAGCTTAAAATATTACTGATTGGCATTTCATTTCTATTTTTATACTTTTTACTTCTTTGTGCTTTTTTTAAGAACAGAAAAATTGGGACGTTTTTATTCCAAATACTTCCAGCCTGTATTTTCCATGTCAACCCAGTAACAACAACTCCCCAGCTAAATGCTGTATTATAGTATAATATATATATTTTAATTTTTTGAAACAGCCAGGGGAAAAATATAAATTAAAAATTACAGTATCGGCATGAAAAAAGGGGCTATAAACTAGTTTAGTACATACTCACATAGGTATGTGCTGGATTTTATATATATATATATATATATATAGTCATAAATGTATTGTATACTCCCCTCAAAAAGAAGGAAAAAGCACAATCAAAGTATTACAATTTTGAACAAGCTTTTTAAATTAACATTTTAGTAGAAATCTGCACTATTTCTAACTTAAAGCTTGGTCCACTTGTAAAAAGTTTAGTGAGATTGCTTTCAGTAACAAGGAACTGGATTTGGTAATGAATAAAACCCCTTCCAATCCTTAAGTTTCCTCCTCTGATAGGAGCCTAGAGTCAGAAAACCTGTAGAGTTTATTGTGGTCAGAGGCATAAACTCTGCAGAAGTTCAGTGCTGCCAGGTCAAGGAAGCATAAGTCACATGATGAAGCTAGAACAATTTCTCTTCCATATCTAGGCAGCATGATGTGACTGAAAGCTCATTTTGCCTCCATTCACCTTTAAATGGGTCTTTCGTGTCCCATTGGGATCATTCAAAGCACTCCTCGAATCAAAACAAAGCAAAACTCGTGCCACATTGCAGTTTAAACTTGCTTAGGAATTAAATGAAAGGTAATATTCAAGGATATGCACCTGAAAGTCAAAGTTCTCCTGCTATGTGGGTGTGAACGAGGCTGGGGTCATCTGTTCCATGCTGTGCACCCATGGCTGTTTGGGCTGATTCTTCAAGTAGGTATTTATTGGTAAAATTCTGGAACAACTGCCTGGGTCAATATTGTTACAGAGGAACCAAAGAGCTAAATCAACTAAAAAAAATAGTGTCCCTTTCAACAATCTGTGTCTGTTTCTAGCCCAGAAATTGGTGTTAGACTCAATCAGCCTCTGAAAGGGGTTCATCTAGAGCAGATGGTTGAAAAGAGTGAAAATTCACTTCTCCTTATGGTGTGCTCAATATTTAATTCCTGCTAATCACAATTCTCCTCAAAATCTCCTTTTCAGTCAGTTAATAAGATTCACTCTAATTTACTCTTTGAAGATTTTTCTCAACTGTGAACTCTTTTTTTTAGCTTTTATACCTGAATTCTCTCCAAATTTTAACCCACTTATTAAAATGCAAATACAAGAACTGAAAGCAGTGTTCTAGGCTCATTTTCAGCAATTCTATGAACAGATGTAAAATCACCTTCTTATATTTTATGCCCTTTGTTATGGACTATTTAATCATTACAGAGGAAAACAGCACACAAATTCAGAGGTGAAAAATATGATTACTTCCCAGAAGTAAATGGAATATGAGGTTGAAGACACTTTATCTACTCCTGTCTTCCTGCTGTCAGAGGCCTGGCTGTAGGTAAAAGGCTGCCTTGTCGTTTTGATTGCCACGTCCACTTACTTCCTTACAGATAGCAAAGCCAGTTTTAGAGACATTTTAATTCAAATGCTATAGCAATCATTTCCTTGACATAGAAAATAGTGGTTACCTCTGAACTTCACTCATACCAACCAGCAGCAATCTGTAATTTCTATTCTGAATCACTCCCTGCAGATATAGCCTTGGTTCTGCAGAAGGGACCTCAGCCCCTTGTTCCTGGTTCATTCATGGGCTTTTAACTGAATTCAAGCCTCTTTTGTTTTCTGCTTCCCCGACATTTCAGACGATTAGCTCATCTTTGTAATTTACCACTCCCATTTCCAGTATTTGCCAGCATTTTTGTGTTATCTGCCAGTAGCATTAGCAGTGATTTGTCGACCAGAATAAATACATCCTTTAAAAAAATGTCATTACCATCTCTGTGGGGTTTTTTAAAGTGTTTTTTACTTTTTTTCCTCATCTTTGGAAAATTCCTGATGTACTAAGTACATAAAATAATTATTTTACTTGTTGCAAGTGTTATGCTTGCCCATATGTACTAGGAGCTTGCCAGTATCATGGTTGGTTCCATGGCAACACCATAAGGGGATTAAAAGAGTTATCTGAGAGTGAAGTCGATATTATTTGTGTTAGCAAATAATCATTAAAAGCTTTAGTGTTGTTTTACCACTGGCTGAATAGTACACCAAATGTGTCTCTGAAACCCAAGTGACACAAACAATTCTTCTGATCTTCCAGAAGAGATGCTCTCTTCACTCCTGTGCTTTCTCTTCAGCCTCTGTTTAGTTCTCTGTAGAAGAATACCTCCTTGAGTGTTTTTGCAGAAATTGGGCAATCCAGCTTTGTCTAAACTGCAGCCTAATTGGGGCCTGCAGAGGCCTGGAAAGGCCTGAGTTGTGACACAGTTGAAAATAGTCTAATCTATGTTTTTTGTAAGTATACCAATTATAGAGTGTGTTAGAGACAAGTCGAAAGAATGAGCCAATTAGGCAGAATCTTGGTAACAATTGGAATGTAAACTATTTTATCATATATGAGAGAGATGCACAACAAATAAACAGAATTTCGCCATTTTCATTGCATCAGTGCAGGCGTCTTCTTCTTCTTCCTCCATCTTTGCCAGCTCCTCGTTGAAGGTACCCTGTCTCCTCTGCTGTTCCCACTCTGGAAGTGCCCACATGGTCCCATTCCAGAGGAGCCCAGGCCCTGCTGCACTTTGGTTTGTTGTGTACGCAGCACCAGGGTCCATCTGCACGGCACAGAGCACGGGCTGCAGTCTGCCCCTGTGCTTGCTCCACAAGCTTTGCCGGTCATTTACCGTGGTACTCTGCAGTGCTTCTCTGTCCTTTCAGAATATTCTCCTTTGATTTGTGGGCCAGTCAACATCTTGCATTAGAAATCTGAGTCTGCCAATCTACTATTGATTCTAAAAGATGTGATCATGCAGTAGCTGTATTATAAATGACGAAATTGCAAATATCCACCCCTATGATCAGTTCCTGACTACTTAACGTGGCTGTAATCATCGTCCTTTAAAAAAAATTAAATCATTAATCTGCTAGGCCATCTGTGCATACTCTGAACTATCCTCAAGCTGGTTTTTGTTAGTTACACAGTTTTGAGAAATGGAATTTTACCATTTTTGGAGAAGAGAGGTTGCGCTGTGAAATCCATAAACAATAATAGAAAAAGATTTGGTATTGGTTAAATAATTTTATTTTTCCTCTCTAAATTCAGCATCTAACTCATCATGACTAAGATGCTTGTACTGTTAAATACCACATGGAAGGCATTTCAAAAGTCTATCCAGTACTAACTACAACCGTTTTTCAGTCTGGGTGACAGAAATCACATCGTATAAATTTAGTCTTTGAAAGTAAGCCATGCACCTTTTATGAAGGACTTTAATCCAAAATGCTAGAAATTTTAAAGGAAATTAATCATCTTAATTTCTTAAATTAATAGGTGCAAGATTTATTCTTAAATCATGGATACTCCTTTCTAATTAAATTCAAATGTGTTTAATGCATCTCAGGAGTGTTAAGATAATAAGTAGTCCTTTTCTGGAACTTAACATCCTCGATCCCTGTCAATAATTATATTGGGTGACTAATAAAATATGATGCCAGGCATTTTTTAAATCTTTCTCTTCCTCCTCTGTCTCATTAGCAAAATGAATAGGTTTGCTCCACAGGCACCACCTAATCTGAAGAATTCAATGTTGTTCAAGGACACAGCAAATAAATTTCAGCAGGTGTTCCTTCCTGCAACAGTCATACATAAAATGCACTTTTACAGCATCTGCCAGTTGCTCATTGCTGTATAAGATTAGTGCCATTGTAAAAGCCACCAAAGGCTGGAAAACCAAAAAGGTCTGTCAGGTGTGATCTCCTGACTGGTAGAACTTTAAGCAGTTGTCCCATCAAAGACTACACTCCTCATAGAGCTCCAGTGTCCAGTAATTGATCCACAGAAGACATGGCACTCATCCATTCCACCAGTGGTCTATCAGAAAATGCTGACATCAAGAGAGTGAGTTATTCTATAACATAAGACAATACTTATTTTCAGAAACTGGACTCAGCTCTAGCAGGCCTTTTAACAAAAATCATGCCATTAATGTGAAATTAGCTAATTTGTTCTTGAGGGTTTAATTTCCTTTCTCAAGTAGACATTACATTACAGTAATTACACCTGCAAGGAAGGAAAAAAAATGGCAGGATCCTCAGTCCCTGGGATGATGTATAGTCCTCTGGCCCTCATATAAAAGCAAAAGCCATCTCCAGTCACCTGGGTATATCTAAGTATTTGAATGGAGGACTCCAGAGATTTCATTTCACTTGAAGGTGGGAGGACAGAACAAGGAATAGGTTGTGATTCATCCAACTCTTTAAAATATTTTCATCTTTCTAATTTTAGGTACTGTACGCCATAAATTAAACTCAAATGATACCCACCCTGCCAGTGATTGCAACTGCAGAGTTCCTGCACGCTGATACTCCAGCTCTGCCTATGCTACAAGGCACATATGCGACATTTGACCACATTTTACATGTGGTGTGTCACACAGAATCCCAGAATCTTTTGAGTTGAAAGACGCACATAAGGATTGTCAAGCCCAACTCCCTGCTCCTTGCAGGACTACCTGGATCTAAACCAGATAGTCTCTGAACTCTGACAAGGTTAGTGCCATAGCCACTTTGCTGGGAAGCCAGTGACCAGCCACTCTCTCAGTGGAGAACCTTTTCCTAACTGAAGTGCGATCTGAACTTCCTCTAACACAGCCTTATTGCATTTCATAAGGCACCCCTTTGAAAATCACTATCACACTGTGCCCCTTTATTTTTTCCCTCACTTTATTGAGTTGTAGCCCTTGGACTAGACAAGAGGAAAGGTCAATCTACACAACATACAGAAAAGCATGTGGCTGTACTACAAAATATCTGAATCCAAGGTTTGTCTAAAGACTACTGTACACATACTTCATCTTACTCTGTGAGTAATCACCTATTTAAATTGTAGAAATAGTACAAAGTCAACAAAGTTTCATAGGATGTATTCATACTGTTTCACATTATGTGTATTGATACCTCAAAACTTAGTTGCTTTTACAGAAACAGTATTCTTTGCATTGCTTTTAATTTGCTAATAGCTAAACATAAATTTAAAGAGTACATTAAAAGTCGCTATAAGGCACATGGGAAAACCTGAATACAAAAGGGTCTCTTCATCCTGAATATTAAAAACAATAAACCATGGGAAATAACTCTGCAGTTTGTAGTCAGTGGTAAAGCATTGCAGAGGATGTAGTTTTCATTGCAGAACCACTAATGCTGCATAGCATATGACAGCTTTGCTATTTATGCAGTCATGTCTGTGCTGTTTCTGCAGTCTGAAAGCCCATTTCCCTACCTCACACTCTGTCCTGTCATCCCTGGGGGTACCCAAGTGCCAGTACTCTGGGCATATGCTAACCTGGCATCATACCCACCTTTAAATCATAGCCCTTTGGTCCATTTATAGTCACCTGCCCCAAAATTAGCATAATTAGAATATACTTTCAGACCTATTTGCTGTCTCATTGTATCATCCACAAAGTAAGAAAACAACCCGCCTCCCTCAGACAGATCTTCTCCCTGCTTCAACTCTGTTACCTAAGTGATATTTAGTCTGGAATGCATTCAGGCTGCTAGCAAACCTGTCAGGGAATTAATTATTGACCATTGCTCTTGTCCTAAATAACACTATGGGCTATGAATACATTTGGATTTTTTGTTGTAGCGACAGAGATAGCACACCAGTGAGCTCATCATCTTCCCAGGTTCTCTTTACCCCACAGCCCACAGGAACACACCAGCAGCCCCCTGGTGAGATGAAATTCCAGCCGCACTCCTTGCCTTCCTCTGTCTTGCAGCCCCATCACTGACTCCCATATTTAACACCATCACCACACAGCAGGATCTGCTGATGCATCCCTTCATATTTTCTCACTGGGCCTTGAGTCATGCCAGGCTTGAGGGAACATTAGCTTTCCTGTCAAACAGCTCTGCAGGAAGTCACAGATTCCTTCTTTGTGGCCTAAAGCACCTTACAGAATATCCGAATCAAAAGCTATTTTGTCTCTTCAAGTTCTAAAAATTTTCACATAACTTGGCACTTGTGAATTAATCCTGCAGCAGACACTGTACAACTCCACGCTCCCTACATGTAATTGATTTTTATATTACTGCAGGCTAATAATCTTCATGGAGCCTCTGAAAAACCCAAGTGAGGATTTCATTAGAGTGTTTTGTAAAAGTACTCAAGCAAGTACTTCTCAGGCTGTAGTGCTGATCCTGTCCAGCTCTGTTCTTGTTCCATTTATTACCGCTCCCCCTCAGCAGCACTGACACAGCCATACGTGGCTGGTCAGACCTGGGGAAAATAACGGAGCAAAAATAAAAAATTTAATCAGAATGGATTCTCTGAGACAGTTCATTCTGCATTCACACAGAATGGAGTGATAAACTGAGTGATATAAACTGAGCAGAGGGAGCTACTCCAGCCATCACTGTTGCAGAGAGAAATGCTTGTGAGTTACAGTGTACACTCAAAGGGATTGAGTGATTGTGTGAATCACAAGTGACTGTGTACAATCACAAATGTGTTTTTCTGTTTGGCCAATGCCATTTGTAATACCAAGAGCAACAGCAAATGTGAGAAATTGTATTGTCCTTTTGCTCTGTAATCACAGTCCTCATAAAGGATTTATGAGTCAAGATATAACTATGGACCAATAATTTTCAGCCAGTTCTTCCTGCCCTGGGCTATGGAATAAGAAATACATATGCAGAATGCCAGCAGGACAAGTTTATTGCATTTTTTAAGAGTTCAAAGATTCATTCGTGCGGTAGATTTTAAAGTGTACATTTTCAAATAATGGAATGAATTTATTCATTGTATGCATACTTATACATAGTGTGGGTCTGTGTATTTATGTATCTATGTGTGGTATGCGTGCTTATTTTTATTTAAAATTCTCCAAAATATAGTTACTCTGCTATAGTATTAAAACAAGGTTGAACAGAAGAGATCATTGGGTAGTGTCCTTTAGAGAATTTCCTTACAAGAGCCAAATTACATAATTTGTATGCTGAGTTAACTTCAAGAAAGGTATGGGTACGAGCTTTTTTTTTTTTACAAAATCATGGTCTAGTGACTTTTCTGAAAATGGTCGTTTTGCCTTTACAGTGAAGCAGCAGCTTATATTATCCTTTCATGGGAGTTTCTGTGAGTATATATATGAAAAAAAAAATATGTTAATTACTATTGGAGGTCGTCTTTAGCTTATCATTTTGACATGCAGTGCCTCTTCAGCTTATCATTTTATTCTCCAGTTTATATTTTATTTCCTTAAGAGAAGCATTAAAGTTTGTGCCCCAAATAAGTTCTTTATTTAAAAATGGACAAAATATTTCAATAACTGCTTAATATAATACAAGAACTAATAAGCTAAAGTGTTATAAACTGAAAAAAAAATATTATAGACAAATCTGAAATATCTGCAAACTAAAGCATTTTCTTAGTTATCCTCCCCTGTTAGATGCATCACTGCATGCACAAAGTCATGTAGCTCAAATCAATGTCTTCACTTAAATTATGCTCTGGAAAAAAATGGGAGTTTTGACTACATAGAAGTATAATAAGAATTCCACAATGTGACCTATAGTTTTTACTGAAATAAATTAATGGATGGCATGCAGATGCCAAGATTAAACAGAGTAATAACAAAACATTAGTAAGCACTTTTAGTGTAATTAAATTTTTGATGTATTACAATTTTTAGTGCGTAATTATTTTTGAAGGAACTGGAAAGTAATACTGGATCACACCCTTATTCAATCTAGTTACTAAAGAATAAAGTGTGGGGATACTTTCAAATTCTATTGCAGAATAATGGTGTATTGTCCATCACAGATAATGATGGCAAGGTTTTTCTCATCTGATAATCACTCATAGTGATTACCTAATAAAAGGACAATCCCTGGTACTGCAAGAACCTCTGGTCAGTGCAGAATGTAAGCAAGCATTAAGATGTGCTATATAAAGCATCTCAGCTTGCAAGTGACCTTGAATCTGCTTCCTTATTGCTGGAGGTTGGGATTGTTCCATGGCTACGTTCCCAGTCTGCATCAAGAGCCTGCTGATAACATCAATCTTATACACGAGTCTCTAAAACTATTTTTGATGTTGGCCTTGAACAAGTCTAATAATTTCACTTAATCACCTCTGTTTCTACACAAAACCTGGAATCTAGGCTGACTTCTAATTTTTCATTCGTGTGAAATCCGGTTTTCTGTCTGCCATCAAATATCTGGAATCATAATTAGCTAAAATATGTCAGATGCCCTGTGACTCCCAGCCATCTTTATTGTATAGAAGCTCACTTTCAGCTAAGAGTAGAATAAATTCTGTTTGACTGAGAGGTCAGTCCTCAGGAAGAAAAATGGGAAGTGTGTTCATTTGCATATTCAAACATGCAAATCGAATGCATCCAATTTGCATTATTTGTCTCCTAATGAGAATGACCTTTCCTGCTGATGGGAAAAAGCAATTGAAATTAGGCATGTGAAAGGTATGGAAAATACGAAATTCCAGCTCTTTAACAAAACAGGTCAACTGCTTGATCCTGTGGGTTAAAAATAGTCAATGTCATATTGAACCCCAAATCCTGGTGCTCTCAAACACCCAGATTAGGTTCAGTATCTGAATTTTGCTACTCAGATATATGTCTAATAACACTTCTTGCCTAGCACAACTTCCTCTTCGCCATCCTGGTATGAGGAACATCTAAACAGTTCTCCCACCACTAATGTGGCTCAGGTTAACACCACAACGTCTTTATAATTAATTTGCACAACAAAATATGAAGGTGTAAAATTCAAAGATCAGGTGACCTGCCCAAGGCTTCAAAGAGGATGTTACTACATCAGGACTGAAACCAGTTACATGTGGTCTTTGGTCCTGCGTAGATCAAGTTTCTTTCAGTACCCAAGTTGAAATGGAAAGAAGCCACGATCAATTTACCAAGAAAAGGAACATTAAGATCACATAGCTGGTGTTGTTCTCCTTCTGTGAATGCCAGAGAAGAAAACAAGTCCTGCATATGGGCAGTTCATCCATAGACAGATATCATCATCACTACTAGTGCCATGCATTAATATGCATTAATGCTCTTCTCGATTAGGAAAAGAAAAGGGAAAAAATATATATGGTCAAATAGCTGATATGCTTCTCTTCCTTTCAAACTTCCTCTTTCACCTGCAGACCTCAAAACAGGCAGAAGTGTTGCCACAAAAGCAACAGATCTTAGAACTGGAAACACTCATGTGCAAGATTCAGGACTAATTAAAGAGCTCAGAATTCAAACCAATACCTCAACGTGCCTTAGAAGCAAGGGCACAGTTATTTATTTTTGTTATTGTTTCTCCTTCATTATGAGACTGCAAGAGTCTCCCATCAGGGATCAGGGCTCCACATTGTGAGGATTTATTTAAACACTTAATGAAAAAATCACACCTGCAGTTAAGAATTTACAACTGCAATTATAAGATGAAGAATAAAACTGTCTCTACAGTTGATTTCTGTAATCATAAAATTCTAAATGATACTAACATGTGCCTCGTTTTAAGTGTGTATTTCCCATGATTACTGAGAGGAATAGGATGCAGTAAGCTTAACACTGCCATTCTGGAAGTGCATCCAGACAAATGTGAGTTGTCCTAAAAATAGATTTCTTACCTTTGTCACCAGTAAACAAGGAGGAAATTTCCACTGAGGAAACACAAATTCAAGCTGTACAGATTCACCCAGCTCCCTAGGTACACACATACATTTATGTAGGCTTTATTCTTGACATTAACTTACTTGTTAGCATGCTTTGCCTTTTAGAAAATTATTGAGGAGAGCAAAGAAGACAAACCCTTTCATGACAATGTAATTGCACAAAAAAGGGTTTTGTAATTGTCCCTGTTTTCACCTGTGTTTCAAAACCTGTTTCAGACTGGGCAAGAGAAGGGCCAGCTGTAGCTGTTGAATAATGAATTCTCCCTTAAAGCAGCATGGGAAATAACTCTGACACAGTAACTTCTGTAATCTGCTAACAGTGCAGTTTCATAACTGATTTTGAGTAATCTTGCTCTGTGCTGCTACTGAAAGAAGTTTTCTTCCCTTTCCCTACCTCTTTGTGTAGCTGAATCACAAAATTAAGCCAGTCCAATTTAAAAACACTTTAGTTTCATTCTGATCAAATCTTGAATTTGGTGCATTGTGCCATGACTCCTGCTGTTAACATGGGGAAATGCATCACTTGGACCTATTCGTGGCAGATTGAGGTCGACCTAAAGTAGCTGCAAAACTGCAGGTTTGAAAGATGGCAATGACTTGAAAGGGAAGTCACTAAGTGAAGGAGTAGATTAGGGTGGTATCTAGTTTTAGGTACTGCCAGACACAAACTGTGTAAACACGGGGTTACTTAAGGTCGTGTGAGAGCGGTTTGCCTTGCTGCCATGACCTTTGCATGAGTCACCTAATGAGGAATCTCCAACGCCATTGCCTGCAGCAAAGCCAGTCATGGAAGGCAGCCTTGTCACCTCGGGCTAAGGGAGTCTGAGGCACCGATCACCCTGTCCTGATGCAGAAGCCAAAGATGAATTAGATGAGGATTTTTTTCTCTAAAAATCATTATTTCTCTCTGTTTGTCTATAAACGGAGAGCAAGGAGACTGGCTCATCTGTAGATGTCTGTCTAAACTGAGGGAGAGGAACTCTGTTGTCTGTCAGGCTTCGATCAGTGCGGCTATTTCAAAGTACTTTGAAGAGGAGTCTGTAACTAGAGATGTGGCAGGCGCAGTCCACTGCTGCACCCTGCTTATGGTCATGTAAGTAGAGCTCCTGATCAGGAACTGTACCTTAAATCAATACTATATCATACCTAATAACTTCATGCTTTATAAGAACTGGGATTAAAACATAGAATGGCAGCCAAAATGTATAAATTGATATCGTTGTTTCAGTACAAGGTTGCCGACACCCTGGGGAGACCTCCAAATGCTTGATTGTCTTTGGCTCAGACACACGCATCATGTTTTGCATGTGTAGCAAAGCCTCAGAAGAAACGCACTAAGACTTTTGTTAATAGCTGGGAGCGCCCCACTGAGCTGAAAAAGCTGCTGGAGGTTGTCTCTGGAAACGATCAGCCTACACCGTGTACCAGAGGCAGGGCATGAACAGTGGCACTGCGCACTGCCGCTGCTGTCACTGCCTCTGTGGCAGCGGCACTGCACGTACTCTTCTCACTGTCTTCACTCCTGTAAGTAAACAAACAAACAAACAAACAGGTTAAAGGTGACTTTCACAAAGTAACCGTACCTGTTAAGTTCAGGGAATTTGTTTGTTGAATTCACGTCTTCCCAGGTATTTATTCTGGAGTGTCACTCTTAAGTATTCTTTTGCTAAAGGTGCCTTGTCAGAATTAAAGAAATAGCTGATAAAGACTGATCCTCAGGGAGCAGAATTCCAACTGGGATGTTAAAGCTAGGTAATTAACAACAAAGGAGAAAGAACAAAGGGAAAAGGATCCCTTGGTATGTATGTACAGGTTTTTGATGAAAACTGCCTTCTAAATGACAATACAAATGTTCATTAGATAAGGTTGGTGTTTAGCACTAAGTCTCCCACAGAGACAATTCTTGGCACAGAAGCTTTGATTATATAAATTTCGTGTGAAAAATGCAAAGTGCCATAATGTGGGACTTTGATCAACGGTGCTATTCTGATTTACAATTTTTTTTTTTAACTATGATGGGCACAAAACAGTAATTTAAAAGCTCGTTTTAGATGCAATTTACCTCTTCCTTTTAATACAAGAAAGTAATCTGATTACATTTTTTTCAGTCATCCTTTGTGGCACATATTAGATAATTTCCTTATAGTTTAAAACTAAAAATGCTAATGGATTGGGGAAATGGGTTTCTGCTTTCACTCAGCATATCTGTCTTTTTTATGCTTGTCTTTTGGATCATTTATCTAAATAATAACCTTTAGTACCCACTCCTTCCTTCCAATGAACTAAAATATATTAATGATTAAAATCAGTGAATATGCATCTTCTCTCTACCTGAGTTTTGCCAGCTGAAGTTCCAACTTTCATCTTCTGCTTTTTTGGACGGGAGAGGGAAAGCTACAGACATCCTCGTGTGAAATACTGGTGGTTACTTTCTGATTTGTCTCAATCAAGCAGCCTAAGTGAGCTTAAACTAATGGTAGATCTCTTTCAAGGAGTATCACCAGCGAGCACTGACTCAAATGACATCGCCTGCAGGGACCAAAAGAGAGAAATTACACCAAAAACTCAGCAAACAGCTTTCAGTCAGCAGATCTGTTGGGACAGCCCCAGAGAAGAGGCGGGAATTAATCCTCCAGGGGAGGGGCTGTGGGTGGAACTTCCTCAGCCGACTAACCTGGAGATACAGGTGGATACGCTTGTGTGGCTTTAGTCTCAGAACGATGGAAGGAAACTAATTTTGTACAAAGGCAGCAGAGAGAAGATAAATGGCCAGCCCAAGGTCGGATACAAAGATGATGGAAATGTGGGAGAAAGTGCCAGAACAGATATTTTACTAGACTCTGTGTGTAGTCAGTTTTCATCATGCCTGGCTAAGCTGTCTACAGACTGAGACTTCAGGAATTGGTTAGCACACACACCCTGAGGGAAAAAAAAACCAAAACAACAAACAAACAAACACAACCACCACCAAAACCCCAAAACAAATAAAACAAATAAAAAACCCCAAACAAACAAACCACAACAAACCAACAACCAAAAAAAAAAAAAAAAACAACCCACCAAGATTCTGAGCAACAGGGATGTATCTTTAAAACACTACAGAAACCACTTTCTTCACCAGCCAATACCTTCTGGATAGATGGGACTGCAACACATCTGAAGAACCAGCAATTTCGTACTGCCTTGAGACTCTGCAAAATGCTTTCCAGAAGAAAAGTGTCCTTCCACGGACAATCTTTCCCAGCAGAGCAAATTTCATTTCTGTTGTTCTCAGTGGTGACAGCATGACGTGGGGAGAGGCAGTACCTCCAGCAGGTGGGTGCTGTGCTGGGTACTTGTAGCAGAGTCACTCGCACTGCTCAGAGGCTCTCAGTGCTTGGGATAAATTCATTCTGGCAAGAAGCTTTTATTCTGTAGAGTCAAAAAAGGCTTTGTGTTTAAAGCCACGTTCTTACATTAATCAGGCTGTTTTCTCTATTGATGAGAACAAAGAGCCACCCTTATGAGCTCAGTCTAAAAGTATTTCTGATGTTTCCTGTGGTGATAAATATTCTCAATAGCTGCAAATTACAAAAGAGCCAGAATCTACCTATGTGCATTATGTAGTCACTAAGGCACATTTTCATGGCATGTGGGAGGTGATCAGGAGACAATAGCAAACAGGCAGCTAAAGAATCGTATTCTGCTCGTTCTGCTAAGGGCTGGGAAATAATAATGCATGAATATAAAGTAATAGGAAAGGAAACCTGTTAACAAAGATTATCTCAGCAGGAAGCAACAATTCTGCATGAACTTCCATTTCCAGTGAATCATGCCATCATGCTCAATTTCATTGCAAATGTGAACCCGCCCTCGTGGCTTGTTCTCTGATGTGGGATCGCTGTCAAAACAAAAAACAGTTACAAAATGTTCCCTCAATTCCAAATTCCAGTTTGTAAGTGACGCTCACATGATGCAGAGATCTAAAAGTGAAATCTGCGAAATGGAAACTGGATTTCCTCCCTTTTCTGGTATTCAGACAACACAGGAATGTTGGAAGAGTCCTTGGCAGGAGTTTCTATTTTATTCACATTTTAGATCTTAAGAAGACTGTATTTACCAGGTACTTGAAGCCAAATTGGTAAATGTAAAATAATAAACCACAACATTCTGGGATAGGATCTGAAATATTTGTAATGCGTTTCTTTTGATACAGCATCACTAGATTTGAATGCTGTATTAGTCTATTAAGCAGATTGGTATTTCTTTAAATATTACATTTTCTTGATTATGTTATTTATATTTTGTCAGAAATATCATTTTAACTCTTTGAAAGTATTTTTACTTTAAAAACAGGTAATAATAATTCCATCCATATATTTTTTGCAAAAGTAACATGCCCATTTTCACCCAAATTTGAGATTATGGGTTTCAGCAAAACACATGCTCTTCACATTTTGCTTTCTGACGTGAATTATTGAAGAAGGTAAATATTGGCATTTTCTCTCTTTGAAGATACATGAAATTTCCCATTATTGGAAAGCTGTCGTGCCCTGAATAACAAATTACATGATGAGACACAAGGAAGATGCAAATCTTAGGGTTCTAAAAGCACCTAATATTTTCTCAAATTATGTTCAGCTGAATTTGTCTTGCATTCTGGCATGCTGCTGGATTACTGTTATCAATAAATCTATAAATAGGATGCAAAATGCATGTGAGCTGTCTGTGCAGGAATAAAGAGTGGCCCAGCAATAAATTACAACATAATATATAGTTTAAAATGTAGCAAAAGGAATGCCTTGACAAATCAATGCAACATATTTTGTCAGTGAGGATGAAAGATTCATTATGCATCAGCCTTGAGAAAGCTGAATTTCTGAGGCATGGGTCATCTAGGACATATGATGTAATCAGAGAATATGGAAACATGCATAGAAAGACAAAAATAATCTCCTGGGTAATAAAGCCATATTAAATTGTCAGGTAAAATGTAAGTCCTGTGCAGTACTTCATTGTCCAAAAGAGGTCAGGAGTACCGTGACAAACAAAATGAAACCTGACTTCCTCTGGATTTCATCCCCACAGCAGGTTCAAGACCAACCCTCTTTCTGAAACTGGGTCATGTGTGCTGGCTTTCATTTGTGCTTTTCTCGTGTCTGCTAAGGTCTAAGCTCGTCTTGAGGCTCTTTGTACAGACAAGAAATTCTTTCCTCTTCCCAGTTTTCAATGAAACTTGGGAAAATTCAGTGGTTTGGGGAACTCCAGGCATCTGCCAGACATGACTGGCACACACCCAGCAGGCTCCATAAGGCTGGAGCACAGCAGAGACTAAAGATAAAACCGACCAATTGGTTTTCCTGCTGACAGCAGCAAACTGCCATGGGATATTTAATTTCCCCTGATCACATGGATGACAGACAAGCTGTCATCAGCTGTGCAGAGCCAGGAGGATGCATGTCTGTGGCAGGGACGCAGGCCCCAGCAGTGGCATCACCTTGTCCTGAACCCTGGTGAGGGTGGAAATGCCCCAAGAGAAGTTGGCACCGGTCACAGAATCCCAGAATGGGTCAGGTTGGAAGGGACCACAGTGGTCATCTGCTCCAACCCCCCTGCTCAAGCAGGGTCATCCCAGAGAACACAACACAGGATTGCATCCAGATGGAATTCCTGCAGTAAGGGAGACTCCACATCCTCTCTGGGAAATGTGCTTTACTGCGTGGTCACCCACAAACCAGCTCTTCATCATGTTCAGGTAGAACTTCTGTGCATCAGTTCCTGCCCATTGCCTCTCGTGCTATTGCTTCCTACCACTGACAAGAGCCTGGTCCATCCTCCTGGCACCCTCCCATAGACATTTATATATATTAATGAGGTCCCCTCTTAGTCATCTCTTTTAGAGGCTGAACAGGCTCTTCTCCTTCAGCCTTTTCTCATAAGAGAGATGCTCCAGACCCTTAATCCTCTTTGTACTCTCCACTGGACTTGCTCCAGGAGCTCCATGTCTCTCTTGTCCTGAGGAGCCCAGAACTGCACACAGCATTCCAGGTGTGCTTCACAAGGGCTGAGTAGAGAGGCAGCATCACCTTCCTGACCTGCTGGCAATGCTCTTCTGGATGCATTTGAGAATCCCTTGGCTTTCGTGGCCACAAGGACACACTGCTGACTTATGGACAGCTCGTCATCCATCAACACCCCCAGGTTCCTGTAAAGAAGGCCGTGGATGTTGGCTCTGGCACACTCAGGAAGAGATACCTGAGTTTGGAAGTGTTGGAAGGGGCTTAAAACGTGGGTCTTGGCAGGTGGAGGAGTGGCCAGGGGCTGGTGTCCCTCAGCTCCTCAAGAGGCAGCGGCAAGAGCCTTGTGCCTCATGGGAGCCTTGTGATCACAGCCAGGCTGTGAAGGACAAATTGCTCCAGGCCCTGGTATAAGAGGAGGGACAAGCCTTGCATTTTTTTTCTGGAGCATTTCTGAAATCGCCCAACAAAGCTGGTGAAGGGTCTGTAGCATAAATCCTATAAGCAATGGCTGAGGGAGCTGGGCTTGTTTAGCCTGGAGAGAAGGAGGCTCAGCAGAGACCTTGGCACTCTCTGCAAGCACCTGAGAGGAGAGTGTAGCCAGGCAGGGCTCGGGCTCTTCTCCCAGGTAAAAAGTGACAGAACGAGAGGACACAGCCTCAAACTGCACCAGAGGATGTACAGGTTGGACATTAGGAGAAATTTCTTCACAGAAAGGGTGACTGGAATGGGCTGCCCAGGGAGATGGTGGAATCCCGGTCCCTGGAGGTGTTTTCTTAAACTCTGACTTAATGCCACGGTCTAGTTGTCGTGATGGTGTTCGGTGATAAGTGGGACTCGATGACCTCAGAGGTCTTTTCCAACCTAATTTACTCTATGATTCTTAAACACATACGCACAAACGAGGGGTTCTCTACAGACCGAGCGCTTTTGATCCCCTCAGAGCTGCAGCCGCCCGCGCCAGCAGGGGGCGCTGTGCCCGGCATGGCGGCCGCGCGG
>VXBQ01013137.1:121489-147929 GCA_013400175.1 Phainopepla nitens | reverse complement strand
TCGCCCGCCGCTGGGAAGCAGCGGCCCAGGCCGGTGTCGGCACCGGCGTCGACAGCCCTTGAGGTCCCCTCGGCCGCCGCGGCCACCTCGGCGCGGAAACGGGCGCTGCTGGAAGCCAACGAGGAGGAGGAGAAGGAGATCCGGCGGCTGGAGCGGCAGCTGGGGCTCGGGAAACGGCGCAAGAAGAAGCAGGAGGGGCCCGCGGCCGAGCGGCTGCCGCAGAGCTTCCTGCGGGACGGGCTGGGCTATGTGCTGGGCGCGCTGGGCACACGGGCCGGGCTCAGCCAGCTCTGCGACAGCAGCGACGAGGAGCAGCAGGAGCAGACCGAGCCGGGGCCGCGGGAGCGCCCGCCGGGCCAGGAGGAGGAGGAAGATGAGGACGAGGAGGATGGTGAAGACGAAGAGGATGGTGAGGACGAGGAGGCTCGGGAAGACGCCTCAGACCCCTCCGAGGCGGATGGCGTGGAAGGACACTGGGAGAGCGAGAGCTCGTCCCCCGAGGACGGCGGGGTGCCGGAGGCCAGCGAGCCCTCGAGCGAGGAGGAGGCAGAGGTAGAATGTTCGCCTCAGATAGCACAGACCTGCTTCCCAAAGCACATCCCGCAAGCTGAACACAGAGCGGAGTTGCATCGCCGCTGCTACGCCCAGGTGTTTGCTGCCCAGTCGGGCCACGTGGAGTGTTGTCCTGGTTCGAAACAGCCGGGCCTAGCGACAGGGTTGGCTTGAGGGCTCTGCCAGGTCCTAGGTGGAGGGGAGAGTCCCCGAGTCAGGCTGGTGGCAGATAATACCCTGCAGCACAAGGCATGTGGGAGCTGTGTCTGAAATCCGCCAATAAAAGGAGCTGTCCTGGCGTTAGAGTGTAACAGTAGGATCTCTTCTGCAAAGAGAGCTTGTGTTGCAATTAGCAGCGGTTACCCGCTGAAATGTTACTTTCTGTAAGATCTCGGAGGTTCTACCAGTATTAGGTCTTGGTGGAGAAGAGGAGGTCACACAGGTCATTTGGCCCTCATGGGCCTAAACTTAAACTGTCGCTGATAAAACTTGAGTAGAACCAAGACTTATCTTGTCAGGTTTTAATGGCCATAACTTAAAGAAAGTTAGGGAAGAGGGGCTTTGCTGTCGTTATATTTGTCAGAAAGTAATCTTTTTGCCTGCTTCTTTTCTTCGTGTTGTCCCTTTGGCATTGATTATTAAATGGTAAGATATATCCTTAACTAAATGTTTGGTACTTTTATCTTAAGTAGAAGTGTGTATTTGTATTCAAGTGTTTAAGGTACTGGTCTCATCTGATACCTTGTTTTCTTATTTTCTTTGTTAGAGTGAGAATCACAGTGCAACAAAGTATGTTCCTCCTCAAATAAGGAAAGCACAGGAGACACTCGATGACAAGAAAAAAGAAGAATTGGGAAGACTGAAGAAAATGGTGAATGGCCTCATTAATAGGTAGTGTAATAAAGAAAGGCATTAATCTTTCTGGATCAATGTGACAATGCTCATCATTCAAGCCCACGCAGCAAGGATGTGACTTTTCTCTTCACAAACTGATTTTAAGTTGGCAATCATGTCTGCTATTGTTAAGAATAATTATCTTTATTGGTATAAATTCTTCAAAGTTAGTCATTATAGATGTTGAAAATCTAGAAAATAAATTTAAGATTGGGCTGGATTCCACACAGCAGTTGCCTGCAAGTGCTACTTATAATTCAATTCACTAAGTGTCAGTTGAAGTATGCTTATTAAAAAAAAAAAAAAAAAAACTCAGAAGAAAACAGGATTTGGTTTGGTTTGGTTTTTTTAATAAATTAAATTTCTCCAGCACTACAACTGAGGAGGAGCAATTCTTCCTAGGTTAAAGTACTGCAGAATAGAAACAGTAATTAACATTCATTTCAGTTTTGGAGTATTTTTTAAATCAGAAATCTATTGGCAATTTTCATCTGTTACCTGCAAAACACAGACTAGAGTTTGTTCAGTCATTTGAAATTTGATATACCATATATGTTAAAATAGAAATTATTTTCATACTTAGTTTCTTCAAAGGCTGTGATGTGCCACAGTTAAAACTTGCTAAAACCAGGGGTTTTTAGTAATAAATCTGTTCAGTGTGACAGTAAGCAGATTGACAATGCTTTGTAAATACTGTATTTACATGTAATTTTTTTAAACTACGCCAGAATTAAATGTACTATTCTTTTTTTAGTGTAGTAAACACAGAAAAATACAAAAAGTCCCTTCCAATCATCTTATCAATCTTCAATCTTTTCTTCTTAAGTCAAACTTGTTTCTCTAAAAAGAATGGTTCTTTGCTGGGTGAACTCAAAATTGTGGAGCCACGTAAGGAGAAGAAGGAGTGAACATTGGATTTTGTTTCTCCACAGGCTGAGTGAACCAAATTTGTCCTCCATCAGTGGGCAGATGGAAGAGCTCTACATGGCCAACAGCAGAAAGGACATGAATGACACTCTGACAGACATTCTCATGGGTGCCTGTGCTACTGCAGTTGCCATGCCTGCCAGACTCATGATGGAGCACGTCCTTCTGGTCAGCATCCTCCATCACAATGTAGGAATTGAGGTAATTCTCGTGCTTGGCACAAATTTTATGTAGTAATACATATTGCAGAGTGTTTTCCTTGACATTTGGGTTGAATTGCCGTGTAATTTTTAGCTTTGTGGCACTAGCAAGCATCTTCAGTTGAGTTTTGTCAGTGTTTTGTGGCTTATTTGGAAGGCTTCCACTAGTGAAAGGGTCTAAGTCCATTGCTTATCTGATTTTATTTCCTGCATGAGTTACCACTGGTCAGTTATAAAAACGTCATTTTTTTCCTCAAAATCCTTCTGCACCCAGCAATCTAAAATTTTTAACCTTCAGCTTCTCTGGACCCAGTAATCAAAAGTTTCTAACCTCCAGCTTCTCTTCCCTTTAGTTACACTAATCTGGTTTTGTTCTCATAGATACATGAGGGTATTGTTTTTGAACTATGTATATCCAGATGAGAAAAGTGTTACAACTACAGGAATCCTTTTACAATGGAGGATAAACTTCTTTTCTAAGCAAATCATACAAATCATCAGTGACATTAAGTAGTTATAACAATTACTCTGGAATATTAAAAATTTCAAAAAGTATGGCAATTTTTGAGGGGGTTTTGTTTTGTGTTTTTAAGCCTGATGAATGATGTGAAATCCCTCGTGCCAAAGCTGATGCTCCTGATGTCAAAGGGAAGATTTTAGCTAATTTCACTGAAATGTCTGTCAGGAAACAGGGTTGTTTCAGCAGCATGTTCCTATTAAATTGCTCTTTTTTCTTCCCCCCCACATCTCAATGCAAAAGATGTATTAATGTAAGTTTTTCAGTTTGTCCTACTGTGGCCTGAATGCTGGCTCTGAAACCATATTAAATATCAAGTGGGTGCAATTACAGCAGCTTTCTCCATGTAGACTTGACATGGAATTTTTTTTTTTGTCCTTCTTTGCTGCTTCAAAGGCACTTCTGACTGCAAATACAGTATTTCTGTGAAATAAATATACAATATGCATTACACGAAAGTGTGATAGCACAGCTGCACTGAGGATGAGGTTGAGCACTGCAGCAGTTGGCCTGTATTTATAAATTTGTGTGGCCATTGGATAGTTAACACATAAGCTGGTCAAGGCTTGTCAATACTGCTGCTGGGACTTCTGGTTTTCTTAAGGTCAGCAGATTTTAGCTCAATAATTATTTAGCAGCAATGTATTCATTACCTCCCTGTGTTTTAGAGTCTATAGGCTTTCTAATCCCAGCCTTTAGCACCAGTTCTCTCTTCAGAAATAAATATATTCCAAAATTTCTTTTCCCAGCTGTACCACTGACAAACATCTAATTATTATCCCTACTTCAAAAGCAGCCTCACCTTTATGCTCAGCAACTGTGAAAACTTGGTATTTTGGGGATTTTTTTCACAGTATTATTTTTTATCCTCCTGTTAAGGATTTTGTTCTGGAATGCCAGACTCAGGAATGTGTTTGCTTTTTGACATGCAGCTTTTCCTGGAAGAATGACTAGCAGTAATAGCTTGCTAGCCTGACAGCTGGAAAGATGCTAATATGTGTCCATGAATGTTATGTAAATAAATGCTGATGTACGTGTACTGTAGGTTCATAATACCTTTTTTTTCCTTGCACAGGCTTTAAAAGGCAACTGGATGTCAAATATGAGGCTATGTAAATCTATGTATAAATATATTATAAATGTATTATGTAAATCTATGTAAGTAACATAGACTTCTACAAAAATGTCATAGCACTTAGATATTTGTGTATGTAAATGTAGAACATCCATATTGGTTGAGAGGAGAAACAATATTTCTTTAAAATTAATAGTGGCAGTGACCCAAAAATGAGTTTTACAGATGTCTGTAAAATCTACTTACAGTTAACTGCTGATTTTTTTTTTTTTCTCCTTAATGGAATCGTTGCCAGGTCGGTGCTCACTTTTTGGAAGCTGTGGTGAAGAAATTTGATGAACTCTGTAAAAGTGATGCTGAAGGGAAAGAATGTGAAAATCTGCTTGCCTTGATTGCTCATCTGTATAACTTCCATGTGGTTCATTGCCTGCTGATTTTTGATATTCTGAAAAAGCTTGTTAGCACTTTCACTGAAAAAGAGATTGAGCTGATTTTGTTTCTTCTGAAAAATGTGGGTTTTTCCTTAAGAAAAGATGATGCATTGGCTTTGAAAGAACTGATCACTGAAGCCCAGAGGAAAGCAAGCACAGCAGAGAAGAAATTCCAGGATCAGACTAGGGTATGTGTTTGTTCTAAAGATTTTATATTCTCAACAGCCTGTACTAAATATTTGGATACATGGTTTAATTTACAGAAACATTTTCTGCTACGTTCTATTCAGGCTCTAAATTACCATTGCTGTGACATTCAGTTCCTTGCATTCTTCTTGTCTGTCTTTCTGCATGAGTTCTTAGGACACAGACACCAAAGTGCTGGTGATGGGTGAGACTAGACTGGTTTATGTCTCAGGCAGTGAGCATTTTTTCTCTTTCATGATACTTTGTACACTTCAAAAAATGGTCACTGAGATGTGCTGTTTAGCAGATGAAGCTTGTACACCAAGTAATAAGGGTTAAAGCAAACACGTTGTCTTTAAATTTAGGTGTATATTACCAGCTGAGCTGCTTATTCTCACAGAACAGGCATTTCAAAGTACACTCTTCTCCTTGATGTAATAAGCCCAGAGCTCAGAATCCACGGAGCTGTTTGTTTTCTCCACAGGTTCGGTTTATGCTGGAGACCATGCTGGCGCTTCGGAACAACGACATGCGCAAGATTCCCGGTTATGATCCCGAGCCGGTTGAAAGACTCCGCAAATTGCAGAGAGCCCTGGTGAGAACTTTCTTGGCAGGGGTAGCCTTGCTATTCTTAATCCAGCAGTAATTATTTGTGTTGGATGTCAGCTTTCTTGGGGTTCTTTTGTTGGCTTTTGGAGGGTTTTTGTGGCAGAATAGGCAGTTTGTCTCGAATAACCCAGTATAAGAAGGGTAAAAATAATTTATCAGTGCAGGATGTGCACATCAGGATAAGAGGCCAGGCAAAGCAAGCTAAGTTGAATCCTACCTAGTTCTGTAGGATTTCCTCTCTTAAATTTTTTGCAGTCCTTCTGATACGCTTCTGGACTCTGTTGGTGAAAATTCTTATTTCGTTCAGAGTTTAAAGTTTTTGTTATTTGAACTGTACAACATAGAAGGCAGTTTGTCGTGTCGTTTTATATAGTCACAAGTGTCCAAAAGGAAAATCATTACTAGATTGTAAGATGCTGCAATGTCAGCATGCTCTGAATTCTGATCAAACTTCGTGACTGGAAGGTGTCTACTTCTTAGATTAGTATCTCTTTTTTCATATAAAAAAACGAAGAGCTTCTACAGGTAGATTTATGCATTTAAAAAATTACAGCATTTGGGAAACTTGTAAATTCTTTTCAGGCTACTGATTGAAACAAAGGTTGAGGAGGAAACAGGAGAAGACCTTTATGGAGATACGAACTTAAATGTTTAAAGTTGTTGCTTAAAAATAATTTTAAGTAACTAAAATATTTGTTGTTTTCCGTAAGAAAAGAGAAAAAAAAAAGTTTCAAATAAAAGCTTTGGCGTTGGTTTTTATTTTTGTTTTGTTCTTCAAGGTTCACAGCAGTGGTTCAGGAAAAGACACTCAGCTCCGTGTGTCCCTGGAGTCTCTCCTCAGTGCTGACCAGGTGGGTCGCTGGTGGATCGTGGGCTCATCCTGGAGTGGAGCACCAATGATCAGTGACACAAAAAGCCAGGCTCAGCAAAAGCTGCACGTAGGAAAGGTAAGTCCAGATTAGAAGTCTGAGGGTTTGTGATCTCTTGAAGATTTTTCATATGTGTCAGTAAGTTTGTTTCAGAGCCCACCAAAAACACCTTCATGTGCTCTTGTAATACCAACTTTTGGACTGTTCTCAGGTTTTTTAAAACATTGTACTCACGTGCTTCAGAAGAGCTGTAACTACAAATATGGTATAGCTTGTTTTTTCTTCTCCTGTGAAATTGCTAAGGTGAAAGAAGAGACTTGATTCAACAGTGGATTTGCTAGTAGGAATTCTGACAGGTTGTAGTATCTGTCTGTGGCATATATCCAAGCTGATTCCAAAAGTGATGTGATTGAGATGGTCATGGTGAATTATTTATGTTAAAGAAGCATGTCTTAAAATTAATTGGCACAATTAAAGTAGATTAAAATGTATTTCTGTAGTTGAAAAAGCTCCTGATGATGCCTGTACCTCTGGACAAAAGCTCAGGACCTTTGGATTGGTGATTCATGGTTTACTGGAGAGCTTCATTGATGGTGTTATTTAAAGCTGTATAGAAATAGCTTTTTAAAGGCAAACATAAATAAAATAGCATATAACTTTATTTTCAGATGAGCTCAAAAATAATGGAGCTTGCTCGTAAGCTGAGAATGAACACTGATATCAGGAGAAGTATTTTTTGTGTCTTGATGACGAGTGAAGACTTCATGGATGCCTTTGAAAAACTTCTGAAGTGAGTACAGCCTAGTACAGAAATCAGCCCAGAACTAAAAATAGATTGTAAATACAGCATTTCTATTCTTTCTTGAATAAGAACATTCAATTGATAATGGAATTAAAAGAAGTGCATAGCTAGGGATGCACATAGGGTAGGAAGAGGGACCAGAACCCTGGTGTAAGTATTAATGGGGACAGGCAGAGCTGACTGGCAGTCAGAGGAAAGGAACAGCCCCTGTTGTTGTCACTCCTGGCTGTAACTGTGATTTGCAGCATCTTTTGATGTGAGCAGCCTGTGTCTTTTTGCATGGCAGCTGTGTATCCCAGTGGAGTGGATGGAAGGCTGCTGCAGGCTTATTTAGCTACAGAGGCAGGCCAGAAGCCCCTGCAGAACATCTCTTGGGTTTTTTGCTGGATTGCTGTGATTTCTGTACTACTGCCACTTCTGTGACTTCTTGCCACCTTGTTAAGCCATCTCTGCCCATGCTTGCATTGCCTGGTAGTGTTCTAGCACCTCCACTTCCCTCTTGCAGAATTTATTAACTTTGGGTTTGCTTCACATTAAGACCAGTTTCCTTACCCCTTGACAAGCAGCTCTTCAGAAGAAGATGTGACCAGGGAAGAGTTCAATCTAAGCTATTCCTTGTGTTTGTCAGAATATTAATTGTGAATCTGTAGGAGCTGGGAGGGGAGAGATCAGGTCTGAACTTTTTCTGTCTCAGCCTTGTAACTCAAGGGTATTGTCTTACCAGGATGGCATGCAATTATTTAATTTGCTTACCCAACCAAAACAGGCTTTGTAATAAAGTCAACTAATATTTGATTAAATGCCACTTCTGCAAAACACAGCTTGGACTTAAGACTGTGATGGAGTCATTCCAATATCTTAATATGGCCTGTTCAATTAAAAGAAATTAGCTGCTGCAGCTCTTGCCAAGACCTGGCAGCTCAATTTGCAAATTGGACTTGACTCTCATCTGTGCTATTTAAGCTAGTACACAAATCTGAATACATACAGGCTTGGCAGAAAATCTCTCTGCAGGCTGCCTGGTGTGTGTTGGTGCTGATGTTTATACAGCAAACTCAAAGAGAGGAATTCTTAAATCTGCCCACACCTGGCAGAGTATAATGGAAAGTACACATAATTGTCAGTGAATGAATTAACTGCAGTGTGAACATGTGTTCCAGAGTGTATGATGGGAATTTGTATTTGTTTGTTTGATGTCAGTCTCGTGAGGAAGAGCATATAAAGAAATACTTCAACTGCTCTTGTTGATTCATCTGCTGCTGGTTCTGTGGCAGAGTTGAGGTGTGGTTAAGGGATAATTTAAACTATTTGAAATCCAGGCTGCTATAGTTTTTCTAGTCCCTTCCCTCCTTACTGCAAATGAAAGTAATTAGTTTGAAGCCAGAACAGCTCCCTGAAGTGGCTCAGTGATTGCAGAGGTGTCAGTGAAGAGAGAGGGCTGGGAACATCACTGGTGACAAAGAGAGTGAGACTGGATCCTGTTCATCAGCTGAAAGGCCACACCTTCTTCACAAACCACAGTTTCACTCAGGAGAGAGAATGAATGCTGTTCAAGTTTGATGGAGAGGCAATTTTTGAAGTTATTTTGTAAACATAAAGAATTTGAGAAACTTCACATCTCAGAAAATATTGAGCCACTCATGAAAGGCTCAGCTGTCCTATTGGAGTGAGATGTGTAATTCAGGATAGCAAGGATCTACCAAATTGAGTGTATCTACTAATTTGAACTGACTTTTAAAAGGGGATTTAAGAGCTGCTATTTTTGATCTGAAGGCAGTGAGAGTCTTGAGCTTCAGCTGATGATAACTAACCTACTTGGAGGCATGCTTCTGCTGGTGACAAATAACCTACTTCAGAGGCAGTTACCCCATTTACAGCAGGATCAAGATATACAAGTCCATGGGAATACTGTAACTCATGAATGATTGAATCAGTGAGGTGGTTTCACATTCTTTATCAAAGACTATCAGGCTTATGAAATCTGTACAGGTTTATGGTGAAGCTCAGCAGTGAAAGACAGTCCAGACTCTTAAATTTTAGATGTCTAGGAATTCCAGTTCTGTGAAGAAGTGAAGGTAAGAAGAGAATTGAATATCCAAATGTTGCCACTTGGTTACAACTCTAGCAGCATGAGTATTTCCTAAATAAGCAAGTCATGATAGGAATGATGATGAACAAGTAAAAGGAGAGTGTGCCAAACTAGTGATTGCAGTGTAACATCCTGAGTCATCTATTAAATGCAAATCTGATGGCTAAAAACCTGAATACTTGTAAGAAAACCTTTTGTTGCTCTGAAATCAGATGGAACTTGGCTGATGGAAGAACAGGTGGGTTATGACACAGACACAGCATTTCCAGTACTGGCCCCTTTTGGAAGAGCAGATTTCTAAATTTTTACTACTCATTAGCCTAGAAATCATCCCAGATTTTTCTGCTGTAAAACTTTAAATTCTAGGGAGTTTGTGCTCAACAGCAGTGTTTTCTCTGTTAATCTGGTGTGTCTGTGGTCACATGCAATGCAGATGTCTGGAGCTGTGTACAAAGGAGGGATATTGGCATCAAGTAATGACCAACTACCCTACAGACAGTAGGCCAAGTTCAAGTGGAGTCAAACTTGGTTAGAAAGTACTCTTGAGTTGTACTAATGCCCTGTGAAACTTGAACATGAAGCAATGAGAAGAATTTTGTTTGATATTTTTCAGATTCTAATATGATGCATTTTTCATTTTAATTGGTTTTAATGCTGCCAAGCATTTGGCAGCATTAGGAAGTTAAATCACATTATTCACAGACCAGGTGCATTGTGAGTTAGTCACCATTCCATGCCAGAGGGTCTCAGCCCTCTTCTGTGCTGGTCAGCTGTTGGGGTGGGAAGGATGTTTAGTCCTTGGCCTTCATGCTGAGGCAGCCAATATTAGATACATAGACAGACAGACNGTGCTTTGTAATCACTGACTGTATCCTCTTAGGCTACTATCATACAAAAATGAATTTCAGGTATCATGTAGCATGGATTTGATCCAGAGATTAAAAAATTCTTTTCACCAAGTTAAGAAAAACATCTAAGAATATTTTACTATCCCTGCTAAATATCACACAAGCGAAGGGCCTTGGAAATGTTTCTCCAAATAGGCTTACTTTGTAACAGGTAATATTTAATGGGATGTTTGGAGAGGTTTTAAAGTATTATTCTCAGATGTTGACTGTAGTTCTTACCTTGTGTCAGTTTTTCCTTACAAAATGATTCTCAATTTCTTGCTGAATTTTTTAGGCTTGGACTGAAAGATCAGCAGGAGAGAGAAATAGTTCATGTCATCCTTTACTGCTGCTTACAGGAGAAGACATTCAACCCCTTCTATGCATTTTTGGCTAACAAGTTTTGTGGATCTGAAAGACGGTTTCAGGTAGTGACAAATCTGTTGCTTCATTGGTTTTGTGTCATGACTGTGGTTAGGAAGAGTTATTGAATACCTGAGAATGGATGCATGCCTGTTAGGATCTTGATCCCAAAATTCTGCTAGTATGGCTAAGCATTCAGTAAGGCATACCCACGGTCAGATCTGAATAGGAAATTAAATGCTGAATGTTTTCTTCCTTCTGTTTTATGCATTTTAAAATAATTGGAACAGTCTGATCGAGCATTTCTGTTAATTAAAGGAGGGCTTATAAAGGATAGAAGGTCCAAAGGTTTGTTATGTTGTTACTCATTCAAACAGCCACTTGATTTGTATGATCTTTTTTTTACCTTTGACTCCTAGGTGACATTTCAGTTTAGTATTTGGGACAAAATCAGAGACTTAGAAAACCTGTCAGCTGCTGCCATCTCCAACTTGGTTTCACTGCTGGCTCACTTAATAAGGACAAAATCACTGCCACTTTCAGTTCTCAAGGTTGGTGTGTTTTCTTTTCAAATCCTCCTGTGTTGTCCCTGCATTTGCTAGTTCTATGGAAGGCATATTTTCTCTGTTACCTATATGGTATTTTAGCTGATAGTGCTAAGACAAACTTGGTTTAAAATTACCAAATTGTTCCAGTTGTTTATGGTAATGCTGTCGTTTGAGGAAGGGAACCTGTGGTGACCCAGCCATAGAGAAAGTCTACATTTCTTTATCTAGAGCAGTTGTGAGATTATTTCCTTTAGTGTATCCAGAGTTGGAACTGAGGCCCCTTCATTAGCAGGCTTTGCCAGTGGTTTTTGTTCTGTGGTTTTTAGCTGATGTTGTTTTTATTAGACAAGAAAGTGCCAAGTAGATTTCTTGGATTTCAGAATGAGGAGTCCACAGAATTCTATTAGAAGAGTAACTGAAATGTATTAAGCAGGCAATTAAATGGATTGTCCCAGGTACTTACAAAGTATTTATCTGATTGAGAAAGGACATCTGGTGTTCTGGTACCAGTAGACTTCTATTCCTTAGAAGGATCTTTGCTTTCATTATTGATTGGCTTTTGGAGGCAGCCTTCTCAGGTAATTATTCTGTGCTGAACTCAAGGCTCAGTATATGCAGAGCCAGTTGGTGTGCTAAAAGTTCTTCATTTAGGAGAGAAGATCAGCTGTTTGAAATATTTGAATGAATCTAAATCTTCCTCTCTTGTCTGCCAGGTAATTGAATTCAGTGAACTGGACAAACCCAAAGTCCGTTTCTTACGACAGGTGTTAAGCACACTGTTAACCAAAGCAGATGAGGAAGAAATTGCTGACATTTTTATGAGGTAAGTGATCACTGGCATCTCCAGGGAGCCCTCGTTGAGCAGTAATTAAGAAGATAAGAAGTGTGCCTGTTTTGTTTGAATTACACTGTGCCTTTTCCACACATCAGCCCTCCATCCCTTACAATGTCAGCTCTCCTGGCTGGGTGGGGCAAGCGTGTCACGTGTGTGTTGGTACAGGCTCTGATAGAGGTGCAACTGTGTTATACAAAATAAGGCTTCCAGATACCAATGTATCATTTTGGTCATAGGATTTTTGTGGGCAGAGCTCTGTAATTCCCTGTTTCCATCATTGCTGTACCACCTGTGTGCAGTGAGATTCACTCTGCCAGCAGTCATTGCTGGGATGTATCTTAAGAAGGAAAAAGAAAGTTATACTAGTGAGGCAAGGGTTTGGAGTATTTTTAATGAGATTTTAAATCAATGTTCTCTGAAAAATCTTATTTTTGATGTGGGACAGGGTTGCCTGGAGAGGCTGGGAAATTTCCATCCTTGGAGATGCTTAAGACTTGAGTGGATAAGACTTGCAGTGTCACATAAATTTAGAAAAAATTAGGTGGTGATGTTTCAGCTGTCATGCAGCAACACAAAGTAGCTTGAACAGGGTGTTTGCTTTGTTCTTTGCTGTAAGGTAATTGTTTAAATAAAGCAAGACTGGAGCTACAATATTCCATTTTATTGTTGAGGCCGGTTGCATGTGGAGTGTTTGGGCTGATCGCCAAACCAAGGTAGACTTGGTAATTTGAAAGCTTCTTCAATAAAACTTCTTTTTATAGGTTGGATTTTTTTCTACAACTCTCTTTGAAGATGATAAAATTAAGAAACTAAGACTAAATTAAGACTAAATAATATTTTTGATCTGTATCTTTACAGGATATCTGACAACCCCAAACTGGGAATGCTGCGGGAAGGCTTGAAGCTCTTCCTTACCCACTTCTTGCTGAAACATGCACAAGCCCAGAAGAGTGCTGAAGAAGCTAGCTTATTAAAAGAGAGAGTGGAACTGGCAACCAAGGCTTTAGAGGCAAAAGAACCCAAATTGAAGCTATAGTTATGTTTTTTCTAATAAAACACACAGAAAAACCAAGCTGGAGTCTTTCAGACATGAGTAATGGAGAATGAGGAGAGCTGTGTTACTCTAAAGGATCCATTTTTATGTAAACAGTTTCTTTGCTCTATGTGCTAGTTAGAGGTTTAATTGAAGGGGATACAATGCCTTTTTGAAGAAAGGGCAAATGTAGTTTTGTCATGTCCCTTTTTGGTAGAAGTGCTTCATGTTGATGGTTGGTATCTGAAGAAGAGGGTGAATTTCTCTTCTGTGATACTTTGTCAGCAGTGGTGTTCTGCATTGCATTCCAGCTTCTCATTTAAAGTAATAAAAAAGCAGCCTTAACTAAAGGCTTTTAACAAGGAACCATGGTGCTCACCTGAAGAAAGGGGCCACTAGATGGCACAAGCACTGGTGAGTTGGTTGGTGAAGAAATCAACTTTTTTCTTAAAGTGTTGGAAGTTACTCGCTAATTCTGTGAATTGGTTCCCTGATTGTTGGTCAGGAAAAGATCTTCAGTTGCATTCAGAGCTGTAGCAAAGCAACTTGAAGATCTGTCTTTGCCCAATTATATTGGGTTTAGAGATCACAGCATAGTTTTATGGCTTTTTTAACCTGTTTTTCGCAGCTCTAGAATTGGAGTTGCCAAATCACTGTTGTGTTAATCAGGTTTTTCTGGACGTAAAAAACATCATCAATATGAGTCTTAAGAAAAGAATACCTCCCTTAAGAGTTTGCTCACATTTTTCATTTGGATGCTTAGAAATAAATAGGCACATTTCTTTCTGTAGCACTCTGTTTGGTTTCTTTTGTCACCTTACCACAACACATTAAACTGCCATTTTTCTAAATGCTTTGGTGTCTGTATTAGCTCCATTTTGGCTAGCCTGCCAGGAAGGGAATGACCTGAAATTGGGTGGAGAAGGGAAGTGCTTTCTGGTATGGAATGTGCATCTGTGATCTACCTGTGTTGGAGCTGTCAGCCCTGTTTCTGTAGCCAGACTTGCCTCTGATGTCCAATGGGCCATTTACTTATGGTGCCTCCCAATTGCTTTTGATACCAATTGATCTGTCCCTATTGGGAAAATTTATTTTTTAATTAAATTGTTAGATGTAGTATATCCTCCTTGCTCAGGTATGCTGTTTCCAGGTGGAGAAGTGCTTCCCCCAGCAGCCAGGGAGCTGTTTTTTCTCACCTTTCCTCTGAGAGGATAAGGCAAGCTTTAGGGAAAAAGGTGTCCTGGGAGCAGAGAGACCTGCCTTCAAAATCCTGGGTTACATTGGCAAAGTAACAACAGAAGAGATTATTATCAAAAGAACAAAGCAAGATGCTTTTTTTCAGCCTGTTTCATACCACTGGCAGCTTTTAAGTGTACAGAAGTTAAAAATTAATTTCAGTAAAATGAATTACGATATTTTCTAGAATTCATACAAATTAACAAAGTGTGAGCAGCTGCAGAATTGATGCTATTTTGGTGTTTAAAAAAAGTCACAACTTTAGTGAGTGTGTGTAAGCATCTCCCCTTACAACCAACCATACCAAATCTTCTACTTAAGATTTGGAGTGTGGACTCAGGAGAAAATCTGTGCAAGCCCCTAGAAATAGCTGCTGTGGAACACATGGGACTTTGAGACTGAAAACTGTTCCCCCTACACTGCAGCAGCCACTTAAATAATTGCTCTTTTTGCAACAGTCTAGGTAGACCCAGCATGTCAACCTGTTGGTGTTTAATAACACACAAATGGACACACATTGCTCTAGCAGGGAGGTTGAGGCAACTTGGCTGCTGGAGATAAATTTTGACTCATCTTCCTTAGCTCGAAGGTGCCAGGCTGCCTGTCCCTGCCTGCTGTGAGGGCTTCTCGTGGTGATGGGAGCTGACCATGGCAGCATTGCCAAGTGTTTTATGGGTGTGAGCATTCACTTTCTGCAGCTGCCTGAGGTCCTGCAATGCAGGTGTTGCTGTGCAATTAAAGGAGACGGTTTTAATCTTACAGCTGAGAATTACAATTGTTTTGGTCTTTTTTTTTCCCCTACACTGAGACTTGCACTAATTATTATTTCTCCCACAGAGCTTATATGTTTTGTTCAAAATTAGTGTTATCAGAGCCATTGTTTTGTTTCTGAAGAATACAGATTTTACCTGCCTGGGATTTTACATTCAGATTTATGTCTAAACACCATTTAAAAAAAACCAAAACCAACACTTTTCAAAGAAAGCAGCACAAATAGACTGTCAGCCCACAGTGCTGATGGGTTTTGTGGGTGATTCGGCACAAGGCCCATCCTCTCACTGTGATTCAGTGAGGGAATAACTGTCTGACAGAAATTTGACAGTTCCAAGATAAATGTGAATTCCTGAGTCTTGGATCTTGTCATATTTAACAACTTTTTCCATGGTGCCACTGGCCAGACTGCCACAGCTCGACAGAGGTGGAAGGCCTGGCAGACTCTGCTGTTGATGTCCATAAGCATCTGCAAGCTGTTGCTTCAGTGGTTGTTACATTCCAAGGCTGTAAAGCATGTGTGAAAAGGAAAGCAGAGAGGATTTTGTACTTATTTATATTAAAATATAAATGTGTAATGTATTTTATAGGTGTTCTACATGTATGCTTCTGTGTCTAAACATATATTATACACAATGTATAATTTTTGCATTTGCATGAATCATACTTCTAACCCTGGGAAAAAAACTTGTCCCAGCAGATCTGGCGCTGCCAGAGCCTCTTCCTTCTAGGAGGGTGTCCTAGGTTACAATGTAAATATGTGCCCAAAGCTATGTATTCCATCACCATCTCCATGAACTGTTGAAAACAGGAGGCACAGTGTTTTCTTGTCTCCTCCCCCGGACTATCTCCTGTCCATGGGCCATCAATGCCTTGCCCCATGAGTCATAGAAAACTCCCTCGGGGAGCCATTTCTGTTTAATGGGCAATCAAGGGCCCATGGCATGACTGATAAAATGACATCATCCCATTGTGAGATGCTCCGCCCAGGGGGAGGAGCCAAGCATTCCCACCTGGATATAATCTGGGATTTCAGACAGAACAGCAGTACTTATCCACTGGTTTCCAGAGGACAAGGACCACTAGACCTTTTCTACAGGATCACCACTTCAGCAAGATCACTTCATCTGGACTACTAGCACCACCCTAACGAGCAGGGTGTCAGGTTGTATTCTGACTTTGTCAGAGGTTTTTCTTTTGTATTATTGCATGTACTTTAACTTGTTTTCTATTGTATTATTGCATGTACTTTAGCTTTTTCTATTAAATTGCATCTCTGACTTGGAGTTTCACTGGTTTTTACTTTCAAACTAGCACAGAGGGCCATAAGGTTTCTGTAAGAGCAGCAAGACCAAATGCTGGTCCTTACTGCAGGACTGCACACTGAGCACTGCATGCCAGCAGAGGCTACTGGGGAAGTTACACCTGGCTGGGACACATTTTGCTTTGTCTGCCACTGAGTAAGTGTTCAATAACATACACAAAACACAGCCCGTGGAGATTTCTTCCTGTTGAGTGTTAGTCTGGCAGCCCACGTCAAACCTCTGTGAGAAAGGGTCCCTGATCGTTCCAATAACAGAGATGCCACTTAAAACTTCCAAATTCTTCCATGCAGCACGTTTGGGAGAGTTGCTACTTAATGAGAAGAAAAGGGGTTTGGATTGGTAAAAATACAATGTGCTGGAAAGCCAAGCAGCTACAGTTTCAGCACTAATCCTTACTCCCACCAGACCAGTGGAAAGCGCAGTGTGATTTGCCTTGGATGCATTTAACAAAAAGCCGGATGTTTGATTTTTTAGCTGTGTAGCAGAAATTTTCAATTCCCCCTTTAAACAGCACGATCCACTCATAGCTATTATGGCAGCTTCGATTTTTGTTTTCTTTCAAACTGGACAGCAATGTTTTAAACTTTCTCTGTTTTCTGTATCAAAATAAACGGGGCAGTGAAGTCTGTTTTTTAGCTTTGGCCAGAGTGTTACGCTGATAAATCACACACAAGTCCTTTTGGCAGGGTTTTAACACCACACCTGAACAAGCCAAGTATCTGCAGGGCTTTTTTTCACTTGACGTTTTTCCATTGTCCCGCACGCCGGGGATGAGGGGCTGATGTCCGTCGTGCTCCGAAGGCGCAGACGCGGTGGGGCTGCCCTGCCTGGTGCTAGCGAAGGTGTGCAACCCAATACTGTGCTCAGAGCACATCTGGGATCGTTTCATTCCCATTGTTCCGCGGGTGAACTTTGCGCATGAAAAGTTACAGCCCGGCGGCAGCCGGTGCGCGACAGTGATTTCAGCTTAATAAATACGTGAGTGGCAACTCTAATACTCCAATTTTTGTTGCGCTGATTGTAATTGCAGCTCAGTGCCCAGCCACATCCTTTGTGTGTGAGTCAATATGTGATTTTTTTTTTTTTCTCCTGTAGTTGATAAAGCAATTTTGTTTTCAGGAGACAATTTGATCCATAGGGTCTCTTTTAAAAGGCTGAGTGCACGTTTTACCCAAGACTTTTTGGGTTGGACTGATTTCAGGGATTGTAGGTAGAGATATTACTCTTTTACTATATGACACTTTTTGTGATTTCATCTCCTGGAGGAACTTTCCTTCACCCTCCAGTAAAGCATAGTTTAGCATGAGTCTTGCAGGCATGAACGTCACAGCTGCCTGTATGAAACAGCTGTGCTATCCCCGAATTCTGGTGTGACCTACAGCCTTGCTTTAAAGCTAATTACAGTAGCCTTCCCCGAATTTAGATGCATGCACAATTCCAAACTGGATACCACGTGGTTTCCCTAATAACACTTAAGGGAAATGAATGAGCCTGTATCAAAGATAAGCTTAGGAAGAGCCAGCTGGCACCAAAAATTCCTTAAAACTTGTGTCCTAGGACAAAACTGTTAACACACCAAAAACAGCTCACCTTGTGTGAATTGAGTGGAATTCATTTCAAAGTGAATTAAAAATGACTGAGTAATGTAACTGGAATGAGAGGTAGAGAGCAAAATTAAAACAGGGACCATTTCTGAATTGTTCCTGATAATCTTTTATGGGTTACAGTGAAATGGTTGTTTCACTTTCATAAGTGAAAGATTTCCAAGCATTTCACATTTTTCATTAAAAACTCCCTTATGGACTTTTTTATGGTTCAGGTGATAAGAGTACCCTCAAATCTCTCCTGGGAGCACAGGCCCTCATGGCTGTGGTGTGGAATAGCAGGGAATATTGTTGGAGGCGCTGAAGTTCACTAGGGAGCAGCCATTTGTTACAGCCAGGGGACAGAACAATATGTTTTTCTAATATAGAGACAATAACCCAAGATATGCTTGGTGTCACCTCGAGGAAAAATAAGTCACCTTGATTGCATTTTCTAGGCTTGCATCTTCAAAAAATTATCTTTCCTCCTCAGCCAAAGCCTCAGGTTCTGAACGGAATTTTTTTTTCCTTACTCTGTAGTTCAAATCATCCTTAAAATATTGGCTAGATGGTGTTTACTTTCCAAATTTCCCTACCTAAATGGTTTGAAACTGTGTGTTGGTCCCTTGGGGATATTTATTATGCCAGGGATTATGCAGGTGCTGTGTCAGGGATGAGGAAGTGGTGCAGAAAGGCAGGGACAGCACCTGAGAACCTGAACTGTTCCTGTGACGATAAAATCTGTGGAGGGAGGCTCTAGGGAGCTCTTTACCAGCACTTCAGAGCTTGAGCAGAAGGCAACAGATGGGCTTGAAAGCTGCTGTGGGTTTCAAATCAGTTCAAATCCCCTGTCTCTGCTCTGAAACCTGTGTGGGAATCAGATCTGGAGAGACCCTAGACCCATCCATGCTTCTGGGCTGCCTGGTTCTTGGGAAGCCTCACACCGGGTTTGTGAGTTTAAGGAGCCTTCAGATGGCTAAGAACTGGAGAAGGAAACCTTTACTTCTGGCCAGGTTTTTGAGTAACACTTTCCTCGAAATGGCCTCCTCCAGGGAGGAGCCAGGGCTGCCCAAGGCTGCTGTGGAGCTGCCAGAGGCACAGGAGGAAAAGGTTTTGCAGAAGAGCACATTTATGACTTTTCAACATTATCCCATTTTCATCTGCTACCAAAGTCGACCCTCAAATCTAACCTGTAGAAGTAATTACCAGTCCTAGAGATAAAGATTTGGAGAAAAAAAGGAGTAGGGGGTTCAGGTATCTTGCCATCTGTAGCTGATGGAAGAGGTTTCTTCCTTCCACCCCAAAGCCAGAGGAACTCATGAGGTTTTGGGTTACTGCAGGAGTGGCACATTTCAGAGGCATAGACAGGGCATCTCACCTCTGCAAAAACCTCCACCGTGGGCTTTCCATCACCTGAAACCTGTGTTACAGAGTGGAATCTGATCACAGGCTGAAGAGTGAAAACGTGGGTAAAATTCACAGGTTTTGTTACAGCAAACCAAACACTTGGATAGCTGTTATTCCATCTCCTCCCCAGTCATTGACTGAGGTTTCCAACAAAAACAAAAAGGCAGAACAAGGTGTGAAGACCTGCCATGTCATGAGGTGGAGGCTCAAGAAAGGTGAAGTAGCTTACATACATTGTCTAAGCAAGTTACCTGCAGAACAGAGCTGAGTGCCCTGATGCTCTGAGCAGGAGTGTAGGGGCAGCAGATCACTGCCTCACATCACCCAAATCTGCTTCTCGCAGCACCCCCAGCTCACCCTCACAATACCATGTGAAACGCTCTTAAACAGCTTAAAAATCCTCAGGGTGTGGTGAAATAGGCCCTTCAGAAAAGCCCGGGGACCAAGAGCATGGGAGGAATGAGGGGAGTGAAGAGATCCCTGAAGGAGGGTGAGAGCTGCAGCAGGAGCTGGGAGGGGAGAAGGAGACAGCACAGACAACGGGAACCACTGGCTGACGCTGCTGAAGTGTCATCTTAATTATCCCTGGCAAAAGAACAGTGATTAACATCGATGACTGTGGACAACCTTTATGTAATTACTCATTAACATTTCTAAAATTGCACCTAGCTGCTACAGCAATACATGCTTTATAGATTCATCATTTTGAAGTCCAGAAAGAATCATTAGATGGTCTAGGCAGACCCCAGCACACTGCCAGCCGCTATTACACTGCAGAAATCAGCCCCGGAGGTGGCTGGGCAGCCTCTGCTTGGCTTCCACGTCCTTTCCAGAAAGGCCATCCAGGGATACCAAGCAATGGACAGCCTGCCCCATCCCTTGAGGTGTTCTAAACTGAGATCACTCCCCTGCCCCAGCCTTACATCAAAATCCACGCTGGCTGCTCTTTTTTATTATTATTATTTATGGAAATGATGCCCACAGCCAAGCAGGGCTGGATGTGGGTGCCTCCTCTCTTCCCGCAAATCTCCTCTGTGAGGGAAGAGAGGAGGCAGCTGAATCAAGAACTTATGCATTGTGCATCCATACTTCCCCTTCATACATGAGTCCCACCTGCCAAAAAGTACCATTGGCCAAGAACATTAGCAGAAGTCCTATGAATAGTAATTTAAAATAGTGGATTAATTAGAGGAAATTGTGATCTGCTTGCAAATATCCTGCAGGTAGTAAAATGGAGCTAAGCCTTGCAGCTACAGAATTCATTGCAAACCACAGCCTCTGCTGAGTTTTACTAGAGGAAAATGGCGTTGCTCTTTACTCATTTTAGAGACCAGTCCCAGTTAGACTAACTCAGAAAAATGTGGGTTTTTTTTTTCCAAAAGGAAGCAGAAAACCAATTTTTATAGTAACTTGTGATCAGAGAAAAGCCACTCTGATTTCCTGCATGTTGCAGGTGATCCCACTTCCATGCAGACACTTCCGTTTCCACCTAGGACTTAGTTAAATTAAAGTTCTTCTGTCCTCAGAGTAGGCAGAAGACAGTAAATATCTCCTGAACCCACTGCGCTTGTAAAGAACTGTTTGGAAGAGACATTACACACCCCTCAAGGCAAGAAAAATGAAGCAAAAGTTCCCAGAAAAGAAAAAAACACCTCTTCTTAATGTGGGACAACCTCAATCCACTGTTGCTGTGATTCTGGTTGCATGAGTATTGGCAAAAAAAAAGAAAAATCTGTGTCACGGTTGCCGAGTAATTCTCAGAGTAACGTGCAGTTGGTATTTAACTCTGGCCAGACCAGACCTGACCATTTTCGGGAGCAGAAAGATTGTAATTTGGCCGCTGCACGACACCCAAGGAGCTTGGGAGCTTCAGCCCTTCCACTATTTGTCCTGTGTGTTGTTCCTGGGACTCAAACAGCCGACCGAGAAGCTCCCCGCACATGCCAGGAACGACGCACGGCTCGGGAATTAACAAATCACGTCGCTGCTTTGACAGCTGAAGCACGGCGCTGAGCCCACAGCGCTCAAGGAGAAATTTGGGAAAAGACGAAGGGCATCTTCGCTGAGATTCACCGACCCGGGGCATCTCTGGTGCCCCCTGGAAAGCCTTAGCGCGGCTCCCGGCGGAGGAGGGGCAGCTGTGGCAGGGTCCGTGGAGCAGCCGGGGCACAGCGCCAGCCCTCCCACGCGTGTCCGGCCCCCAGGGGACAGGGAAGGGTGCGAAGAGGAGGAGGAAGAACCGTGGGACGGGGTCTTGCTGAGAGCTAGAGAAACCACTGGGAAATGGAACGTTAATCTCGTAGTTTTGCGTGGACGGAACAGTTTGGACTCCCGAAATGATCAATAGTCTTTCTGCTAGTGGAGTGTTTAATTCGCAGCAGTTTCACGGAGGGTTTGAGGGAGATTATGTATTTATGGTTTCCCATTTGAAAGACTTTTAGCAGGTTTACCTCCAACATATGGATCCTGTTTTGGTTCTTTTGTTTTAGCACTTAATGCTTGTGAAATTGCGAGTTAATGACATCCATGCCTAAACCATGTTGCTTTTTAAAGTGAAACGTCTACCAAAGGTTCGTGTTCATACTTACCATTTCTCAAGTACAGCAATGAAAATTTTAAGAGGTTTGTTACCTACTGCGTCCGCGTAATGAAAATTGCGAACAGGGGTTTGGATTAAAGCCCCGCCCGTGCTGGGTCTTGAGGCAACGCCGCCCCACCAACACCAGCGGGGCAGCCCGGGGCTGGGGCTTGGAGGCACTCCGGGTGCAGGGGAGCCCTGCACTGGCAGGAAGGCCGGCGTGGGGGGAGCTGGGCTGGCAGCACGAGGCTCCTGGGGCAGGCTGAGGGTGAGGAGGCTGGGTGCGGGCACACCCCGGGGCTGGGCGGGCTCGCGGCTGCTAACGGGGCCCCTCCGGTGTCCCCCGGCTGGGCCCTTCCCCGCCCGGGCCGCGGCGGGAGCGGGCGCGGCGCCTCCCCGGGCCGGGCGCTCCGGGGGCGCGGGGCGTGTGTAGGCGCGCGTTAGCGGCCCCGCTAATCACCCGGGGCCTTTGATTGCCCTGCCTCTGGGGACGAGCCTCCGCACTTCAAAAGAGCGTGGGAAATCCTGATTAAAAGGCTTTTCTCCCCCGTTGGGACCGACACCTTCTTTGAAGCCCTTCCAAGCGACAGCGCAAACGCACCCAGCGCCAAAGGACCGTGTCTATATTTTAAGGGACTTTAATTTCTCTTCCCCCCTCTTGCTCTCTTTCCTCCTCCTCTCCTTTCAGTTTTGGAAACACCTGGTAAGTTGTAAAATGATTTACGAAGTGAAAGTGTTAAATGAGGCCACCAGCTGTAAGACTGACAGAGCTTTATGAGTTTTATTAGGTGCCCTATTATGGAAAATAAACTTTAATCCGCCCATAAAAACAGAATCTGAAAAACATATTTGCCCTTGTAGTCTGGAACACTGAAGGTATTCTTGTGAGACGCTGGGCTTTAAAGAGATTAATTTTATTGAGACAGACACAATACACCGGTAGGACTTTGATACCGAGTCCGTGAATAGCTGCGTGTACCCGCAAGGCTGGTTTTCGTGGGGCTGAGGCGAGTTTGGACACACACCTCTCGGGCGTACAGGATATTTCTGGCCCGGTGGGGCACGTCTGCCAGCTTAATTAGTGGGTTTTTAATTGGGAATTCATGACTGAGGAAGGATCTTTATTGTTGGGGCAGCGGGTGATCTCAGGTAGCATATTATTATTATTATTGTTATTGTTATTGTTATTGATATTGTTAACTGTTGGTTTTGTTGGGGTTGTTATATACACTATGCATTACATTTAATTTATTGATAATTTTTTTGAGGTAGTAAGGTGTTGTCCAGACTGATACGGTCCAAGTGTTTTAAGGTGCAAGCAAGAGGTAAATCCTGCCGGCAGTAACTCGGATTTGCCGCCGGGATTAGGGCGGCGGAGCCACCGCGGCCCTACGCGGCTCTTGCGCGCTCCGGCTCGGCCGTTCACCCACGAAGATGCAGCCTCAGCCAGCGGCGCGAAAAAACACAGAGATACCAAAGCCTTTATTTTTCTATCTCCTCGAAGCCTCCGCAGCCTGTGGCCGAAAGGAAATCGTTCACAGGTTTGAATCAGAGCCTCCGACGCGATCGTTTCCGTGCAAGGCGGTGAGTATCGGTCAAGCCCAAACCGGGATTATGCCTATCAAGTGTTTTGACACGTGGCATCCGCTCAGATTAATGCTATATTGTGATTTTTGGCGTGGCGCCCTGGGGCACTAGTGAGCTGGTAACTACCCGCGTTATGCCTGGGTGCCGCCTCCAGCCGACCCACCTGGAGCTCTCCCTGAGGGAATTGGACTTTTCCTTCGTGCATCTCATCCCATAACCTCATGCCTCCGCCAGCCTGTGTTTCACGGGGCGGATTTTTACAGAAGCCGTTAAGGGGCCACGCTGCTGCCTCACAGCACGGGTTAAAGCGACTTTGTAGAAAATACCTTTATTAAAATTATTAGTATCTTGCTTTTCAAGGGCACAGGAGCGGGACAGCTCTGTGTATCAGAGCTCCTCACTCTCACCCTCCGGGGCTAGGAGGGGGAGCAGTGCCCCGCGAGCGGTGGGATGCGGGAGCCGGGCCCCTCCGCCCCCTCCTTCACTCGCGGGGATGAATTGCCAGACGTGGCCCCGAGCGGGCGGGGATGAGCCAGTGATTATATTTAAATTCGCTGTAATTGATTTGGGGAAGAGCCTCGGTGACGGGGATGAATTGATCTGCAAATTTATTGGCGAGATAAATCGCGCGGTTATCGAAAACGCCGCGCTCCGCCGCCGGCGAGGCCCATGGGAGCGGGCTTGTCCCGTCCTCGGTACCGGGCCGGACGCGGGAGCGCCCCACTCCTTTGGAAGTCGAGCCGCCCCTTGAAAGCGGCGCTGCTCCCTCATTTCCTGAGCTCCATCCCTCGGGAGGGAAGGGCCCCCGCCAGGCCCCGAGCTCCCAAAAAGCATCGCACGGCGGGGACCGCTACCGCCTCCCCGCCCCACAGCTGTGGGCCCAGGGGCAGCTTCCCCCTCGAGGGAGCATCAGGAATATCCTCTCACTATCAGACATTACACGGCAGTTGGGGCACTGGGCTAAATTCGGGCGAGGAAGCGGTTCCCCGCTCCCTCCCCAAGCACCGGGCTGCCTCGGCAAGGGAGCGGCGAGCATCCTCCCCTCACACAGCGCTCGTACACCTCCAGTAAAAAACGCCGTTTATTTTTTCCCCCCCATCTCACGGGTGGGAGGACCTGGGGAATAATTTAGCATGCATAAGTAGAGGTAATTTTTTTTTTTTATAAATACGATATACAAAAATAAAGACAGTATTGAGATTTCCAGCAGTTTTAAGGTTCATGACATAAACAGATTTCCCGATATAGAGTAAGAACAAAACATTTCCAATACTCAGCGAAAGGAACGCGGTTCCAGGGGGCAGGGATGGGGGGTGGGAGAGCTCAAGTTTTGTCTGGTTTCCAGTCAATAATAACACTGTATTCAAGATAAATCCTCTTTCCCCGCCCGGCATGCGGAGGATCCTCTTCTCCATCCCTCTCCGAGCAAGGAGAAATCAGAACAAGGGGGGAGCGGGACCGGTGCCGGCCAGGAGCGGCGGGACACCCCCGCGGCGGGACGGCTGGAAGGAGCTGGGCGTGCGGGGGGGCTCACTGGGGCTGCGCCGGGGCTCCGTGGCGGCCCCGGGGCTGCGTGTCCTCCTCGTCCGCCTCGGAACAGTCGGAGGAGTGGTACGGGCAGCACCTCCCGGCGGCCGCCGCCTCCTCTTCCTCCTCCTCCTCCTCCTCGTCCTCAGGTTCGCTGTCGGGCAGCTCCCGCATCCTCCTGCCGGCGCTCTTCTCGGGGGCGGGCAGCAGCAGGTCCTCGTCCCCCTTGTCCTCGCCGCCGCCGCCTTTCTGCTTCTCGGCCTCCTGCGCCGCCTGCTCCTTCGCCTTCTTGCTGCGCTTCCACTTCATGCGCCGGTTCTGGAACCAGATCTTCACCTGGGGCAGACGGGGCACAAACACATCCCCTCACGCACCGCCCGCCAGGGCGGCCTCGCCCGCCCGCGGCACTCACCTGCGTCTCGGTCAGCATGAGCGACGTGGCCACCTCGAAGCGCTTGGGCCGGGAGAGGTACTTGTTGAGCTTGAACTGGTGCTCCAGCTCCAGCAGCTGCTGGCTGGTGAAGGCCGTGCGGGGCCGGCGGCACTTCCCCAGCAGGTTGGACTGCGCCTGGGCTGGGAAAGGAGAAGGGGGAGCGCGGAGGTGAGCGCGGAGCCGCCCTGCCGCGGCCGCGCATCCCCCGCGAGGCAGGAGCGGCTCTGCCGGCGGGCCCGGACACCGACACCCACGCTCCAGGCCCTCCGGATCCCGCCGCGTCAGGGGACGGCCCACAGGGACCAAAGGAAAAAAAAAAAAAAAGAATTAAATGAAATCTTTAAAATAAAGGAAAACACGTCTCTTGATTTCCCCAGAGCCTAACAAACGCGAGACAATAAACCGAAGGCAGGGATCGCGGGGAAGGGGCACGGGGCTCTCTCCGGGGAGCGGCAATTTGCTCCATTTAATGTTTTAGTTAAACCTGCCGCACTCCCCGCCCGCCCAGAGCCGTTCAATTAGCGGGATTGCAGGCGGCTACGGCTCCCTCCGGCGGCTCGGAACCAGCCCCGGGACCGAGACCGGGGCCCGCTCCGCGCCCTGCGAGCGCCGGCTGCCCCTCGGAGCGCAAATCAGCAGCGAGGACTAGAAAACTGTCTTGGAAACGGGGGAAAGAAAAAAAAAATTTAAAAATAAAAAAGGAAAAAAAAAAAAGGCATGCTTTTCGCATTCAAAAAAATTACAATTAAGGATTTATTAGAGGGGAAACAAAACACCAAAACAACAACAAAATAAATATTCAGCCACGAGAAAGCGGGAACTGAGCCTCTTCGAAGGCCCCGGCACCCCTGGACATGCGACCCGGCAGTGCTACTGCCTATTTCTCAAAGTATTTAGACACTTTGACTTATTTGGTTTAGAAAACTAAAAAAAAAAAAATTTGTGAAAGGGCGGCTCCCGCTCCCCGACCGCGACTGGAGACAGGTCGCTAAAGCAGCGGAAAGAAAAGGACAGTGTCCGCGACCGGCCGCAGCGCCCGGCAGATTTTCTCACCGCGGTGCGATTTTCCGAGAGTCGTTTTGCTCGGTTATTTATTCCCCTCTGCCCCTTGTTTGAGAGGTAGGGCTCTGACAGCTCTCCTAATTATTTTTTCTTCTTGAATGCTCCAGTCTAAAC
>VXBQ01013137.1:78361-108736 GCA_013400175.1 Phainopepla nitens | reverse complement strand
GGTCAGTAGTGGTCAGTGGTGGTCGGTGATGGTCAGTGGTGCTCAGTGGGGGTCAGTGATGGTCAGTGGGAGTCAGTGATGGTCAGTGGTGGTCAGTGGTGCTCAGTGGTGGTCAGTGATGGTCGGTGATGGTCAGTGGTGCTCAGTGGTGGTCGGTGATGGTCAGTGGTGCTCAGTGGTGCTCAGTGGGGGTCAGTGATGGTCAGTGGTGGTCAGGAGTGGTCAGTGGTGGTCAGTGGTGGTCAGGAGTGGTCAGTGGTGGTCAGTGGTGCTCAGTGGTGGTCAGTGCTCTGTGCAATCAGCCGCCGCTGCGCTCAGCAGCTGCTCACAGAGGAGCAAACTCCTGACAGTCCTGGCATTAAATAACCTCATTTTCATTGCAGAACCGACTTTGCAAAAAAATTTAACGTGGCAAACCCTTTCAATCCACACTGCAAGAAAAGGCTTTTACTTGGCTTGACAAGAGTATTCTCAAAGCTCTGTTTCCTCAGAAAGCTGTACAACATTTGCAACTTATTTTTATTCAGAACAAACACAAATGTCAGAATTATAGGGTTTCCCAAGAATCACAAATGCTGCTTCCTTTAAGGCTCTGGTCTCAGTGATCCCTGGGTATCAGATGGTACAATTTAAGTTCAGATCCCAGTAATGCCCTTCTGACGACAAAACAGTTGAGGAATTAAATAATGCATTTCCATGGACTACAAGGCTATTTTCTCAATGGTATTTTCAAAAGCAGAATCCACATCTCTCTAGATTGAAGGATCATATTGGAAAAAAAAGCTCAGCTTTCGAACAGGTTTGTAGTTTTCTTAGCTGGGTTTATATATGGTCCTTATATTGACAGTAGTTTTTGATTAATATAGTATATAACATTCCTTATTGCATTAGTTGAATTAATTATACAGAAACATTTGGCCACCTGGACGTACTATTGATGAAATGACATTTTATTGACAAAATGACAATTTAATACTGAGCTCTCCTAAAGCTCTCTGCTGAATAGGTTGTTTCACCAAGTAGAAGAGGGTCTGTGGGCAACTTGGAAAATCCTTTTGTTTCCCCCAAAGTTTCTCAGGGGGCTATGAGTACCTCAGGATTGCTACTGGAAGTTAGGACAGGGCTGCTTTGTGTCCTTAAGTCTAGGCTGGATGGGGCCCTGAGCAACCTGATCTAGTGGGTGGAACCCCTGCCAATGGCAGAGGGGTTGGAGCTGGGTGGTCTTTAAGGTCCCTTCCAACCCAAATCATTCAATGATTCTGTGATTCCATGACTCCAACAATGGATAACACACACAGGAGTGGTTTCATCCACAGCTCCTGCTGGCTGAGCTCAGTGCAGTTTTCAAAAAGGTACCCCTGGGTCCTGGCTCCAGCACCTCCTTTTGGCAGGGGCCCTGCTCTGGCTTTGGACAGTTCAAATTATTTTGGTAAATGAGTGGAACTGAGGCCAGGTGACAAAAACGGCTATTAAAGAGAAAAAAGAGCTGCCTCCACCTGCATGGCTTGCAAAGAGCCCAGGTTTGGTGCCCTATCCACATGTTAGAGAGAGGAGTGCTCAAAACTTCCCCTTCTCACCACTCTGGGGACAGTATCATCTTGCTGTGTGGTCTCATATAAGCTTTTGTTTAGCTTTTGTCATGCCTTTGAATCCCAGACTCTAAAAATCAAGCTGCACTGCAAAATGATAGATTTAAACTGGGATTTTTAAAGCTCATGAGTGACTTTGGAACAGGAGTCCTATGAAATTGCTGGGTCTTCCATCATTTGGGCACCTTAAAAAAAAAAAAATCATATTCTTTATCAGGACCTTAGTTTAACTTCCTTAAAAAATTGCAGTGTAGAGGTGGTCCTGATGATGGAGAATAATATTGACTTTCTGTAGCTGATAGCAGAGATGTGAGTGGGCTGGGAGTTTTCCAACCAGATGTTTTTCTCCTGGAAAATGCTGATTTATTAAAACTGAAACTTTTCATGGGAACATATCAGTACTGATTAAATTTTGTTGAGAGAGATTGCTAGGGCCTGAGCCAGAATCTCAGACTGTAACAAAAAATGAAATCCTTGAACGGGGGATGGCCAGCAGGTCAGGGCAGCCATCTGGAGCCTGTCTGGGTCAGGTAGAGGAGCTGAAGGGCTGTGAGTCTCTCACAAAACTGACAAAGCCCCATGGCTATTCCTTACTCCAAGGATCATCTACTGGTTTTTCATAAAGCAAAAATCTCTCCAGCTTATTGCTATGTGGAACACGAAGAGTATATCTTGCCTTGGTTGTTGTGAGAATTAAACACTTGCAGTGCCTTCGAAAATCTGATCTATCAAATTATTAGTATTGCACTATTAATACTAATTTAGAGAGGAAAGTGCACTGCAGGGTACAATCATCAGGAACAATTTGAAGGGGATGGGTGAACGTCAAGTCCAAAGACTTAATCCTCTGGAAGCAAATTACCGGTAACTGCATTATGGTGAGTTAATATCAGTAAATGTTATTAGTGTGAGGATTTGTTCCCATGTCAAAATGATGTTAATACAATATTAGTGATGCAGGTCTTTGGTGTCAACATAAGAATATCAAATGCAAGTGGAGGAAAATTGTATTGGATTGTGGAGATGATGGCTAATCAATGACACAGAAAATCTATGGAGAGCAGTTCACAGTGACACAAGAAAGCAGCGTCTGCATAAATCAGTGCAGGCCAATGGACACTGAAAGGAAGTTTCCATGCAAGATTAAGTGGACATAATTATCATGTCAGGACTACATGAAATAAGTGCTGCAAAATGAGGATGATACTGTGATGCTGACATTTAGACCAACCAATGTCAACAGAAATTGCTCTGACGAAAAGAACCCAACAGGGCTCGTCCATACAAACTCTGACAGCATCAGGAGCAGCTCCTGGGCTCCATCAGGCCTGGGAGCTCCTGTGGTGGATCAATCCCTGCAGCATTTGGTGCTGAGCAAACACAGACCTGCACAGCCCCTCCTGGCCCAGAAAGCTGCCACAGATGGGGACAGCAGATATCTGTAAGGGGGACATGGCAAGGAGAGTCCAAAGGACAACTTGGGCAACGTGGGGGCAGCAGCCTCTGAATTGGCTGGATTTTCTGTGTGCAAAGGAGAGAGGTGAAGGATGAGGAAGGTGATGCCCTGGGGACTTTAGGGGTCACAGAGAAGAAGGGGAAGGGGCTAGAGAACTGGTGTGGGCGTTGGCTAGCTGATGCTGATGGGAAGGAAAAGCTGATGTTGGAGTCACTCAACATCTTTTCTAACTAGGTATGTGTTTAAGAAGGTAATCAATATGTTTAAGGGAGATGAGTTGATATGTCCCATCATCTTACCTCCTTGCAGTGTGAAGTTTAGGGAATATTCTTGACTATGTCCTGATCCACCTGTCCATCCAACACTGCAGCCCAGCTCTGTCACATGTCCACTCAGTGCAGCCTGAAGCCCAAAAGGGCATCACATATGTGGGACTGGATGACAGAACCCAGAAATCTTTGTGAGGCAGCTCGCAGCCATCACAGGTACTGCAGGCACCGACCCTGGGAAGGGCAGGAATAAACCCTGCTCCAAATAGTGCCCTTGTGTAACACCTCCTCCCTGCTGCAGGCTCAGCCCAGCCCATGCACAGTCCCTTCTCCCAGCAGGTCCCCTGAGTATCTTGGACTCAAGGAGTTCTCTGCTCTGGGTGGAAGTGGGTCTGCATTTTCTACATTTAGTGCACATTTACTGTACATTTACTGTACATTTACTGTACATTTATTGCACATTTATTGCACATTTGTTTAGTTGAGGCCCAGTGAACTGAGTCTCAGGGAATTCAGTGGGAATTCTGCCACCAGTTTGACAGTGAATAGGATCAGGCCCTGTGTCTGCAGAGCAGTGTAAGTGTCCTAATGTGCTTAAAGTGTTTATAAAATTACTTAAGTCAGGCACATATTTCAGTCCAGCCCATTAGCCTTTCATATGTGTTTGTGCAGAGCACAGTGCCCAGGCAGACTGGCGGCTTGTAAATGTTAAATCAGCATAAATATCACAGCCTCCACGAGGCCCATTCACGTGGTAACTCACAGCAGGATTAACATAATGCAGGGAAAGAAAATATTGACATTTTATAAATCTGTATCTCCGTAACGCTGCATGAGAAGTGATATCTGTGATACTAATGGACACCTAATTAATGTTATTACAATACTTACAGCTCACTGAGAAGCTGATGAGAGAGCCTGTAAAAGAGATAAGATTAAAAGAGAGAAGAGCAGTAGTAATTTCAGCGACATTTCTGGCAGCAAGCTCTGTAACTCCTGCTACAGTCACTGCTGGCATTTATGGCTTTGTGGCTTCAGGGGCTGCTCCTGCAAGGGTGTTGGATGGTAAAGGGAAGCAGAGGGTGCTGAGCAAGACAAGTCAGATTTGGGAATGAATCAGAGGGATTTTGTTGCTGGTGACATTAGTGGCTGCTGCTCAGAGCTGTCTTGACAGAGCAGAGGGAGATGGAGAGGAACTCAGTGACCGACTGTGACAGCAATGATACAGGGAAATGCTCGAGGAGGAAAACACAGAGTCCTTTGCTGGCATGGTCTCTTGCAAATGTGAGGTTCACAAGGTTTTGTGGGGTCCAGTTAAGTTTCTGTTTTGTTGTCTAGTTAAGTTTTGTTGCTGGCTTCCCAGACCTTGCCATTAACCAGCAAATTTGGTTCAGCCACAGTGGTGACAAACAGGCAATGGCTTAGCCTTGTGCTGATCTGGGTGAGGAGCTGCTGAGTAGCATTTGAAGAAGCATTCCTGTAACTTGGAATTGTGTCACTCCCTGCCATCCTCAGGGGCTGAGCAGGGGCATTTTGGTGGAAAGGAAGGCTCCAGCCGTGTCAAGCTGGGCTCCAAGCAGGCAGGAAGGAGTGGACTCCATCCACAGGAGGAATACTGGGGATCTACCAACATCACGGGACATTGTGGTGGAGTGAATGGGAAACCCTGGAAAAACAACATTGAAAGCCATTCTCGGGCTGAACCACTGGCAGTGGTCAGAAAATGGAAGTGGAGGATGATGCTTTTCTCTAAGAGCACTGCAGGATTTGCAGTGACATTGATTTGTCCCCGGGACATATAGACTTGCCTTCTTTGTTCTTCGCTGTTTGAAGGATACAATATTTCCTGGAAGTGCAGCAGGTACATTGATATTGACTGTGTTCCAAAGAGGGCCTCCTTCCTCCAGCCTCTGGAGATGTGGGCACTGGTTGAAACACTGACCTTGCTGGAAAGCTCTGTCCTCCAGCGCTCATGTGCATTTTCCTGCCTGCACACACCAGCCAGAGTGCCACTGTCAGAAAGGACTCTGCCAGGCTGCTGCAGGGGAATACAAATAACACACAGCAGTGCCAGAACTGCATCGTGTCATTAAAGGCAGATCCTCAAGTGAAATTGCTGTGAGTGCACCAGGAATTCTTAGGACGTAAGGACTGATGTGTGATCTGCAGATACCTGCAGACACTAATCCTCTGCTGCTTACTTGTCTCCAGCTCCAGGGGTGCTGATTTTGCTTCCACCACATTTGAGCAATTAGTTTTAGTGGCTAGGACATAATTTGTATGTTGAATAGCCCAAACTCTTTAATACAAGACTGTTTGCCCCCAGAGGGGTTTAGAATTTTCCTAAAAGATGGCAAAGAGCCACTATGCTGTCCTGAATCACAGTCTAGTTCCAGAACAATCAACTCTAAGTTGTTCAAGAAGGCTGGGTACATTAAAGTGGCTGTAAATCAGCATAATGAAAACAACAGCACATACAGAAATTCATTACATATCTGATATGCTGGGGTGTTATTTTTTTATTTGGTTTGTTTTGCAGCATAAAATTCAGCCGAAGGATGTGAAGTTACAAACTGCTTCCACCTCTCTAATAGTAAACAGAAAGCATTTTTAAAAACAAATAAATAAAATAAACACCTAAATGTTTTATTATAATAAAGTTACTTGAGGCCAAGAGTTTAATAAGGAGAATTTATAAACATATCATTTCAGATCTTGGAAGGATTTCAACATAATTTGCTTGTGGTATGGTAAGTGAGGTGAAATCCATCTACAAGTCTCTCTGGAGTAATAAATACATGGAAGTGTCTTTTTATATTTGCTATGAATTTACTGTAGCACAAAAATGCTCTAGACTATCCAAATCAAATATGCATGACTTTTGGGCAAGGAAAATACTCTTGATGCACTCTGTTCTTATATAAGTTAAATTCTGTTTCTCCACAAAACACAAACCTTATTCTCTCTTAACTATTTTTACTCCAATGGTGCTACTCAGAGGGTAAGGTTTTGAAGAATCAGGCCCCAGGGCCCCAGCTTTCGGCAATATTTTTGAACATGTTTTCATCTAAGCTGACAGGGTAAATAAATTATAATAATTGAGACTTCATTTTATGTCCATTTGTAAATGAACAGAGATTTTTCAATTTATCTAAGTAATTAACCTTTATCAGCACTGCTGGCTGTAAGGCAATGACGATTTTATACACAAATAGATACCGGTGATTATCTGTGGGTTTTTTTGGGCTTGGTTATCAGGCTACTCTTGAGCAAATTCTCTGTTGTGCAGGTGGGTGTGGCTGCAAAACTCCCCACCACTGTCAGCAGCTGCCTCTGCAGGACAGTGAGAGATGGGGCTGCTGAAAGGAACAACTCTCCTAGAGCAGGACAGTTTTTCATTCAGAGGCACTGCTGAGATTTTCACCTTTGCTGCATTCACTACTGGAACAGAATGAACCTATTTAACAAAACACAGGACTTTTAAACCTTGCACAACGAGTAGTTAAAAAAAAAAAAGGATGGCCATTCAAAGCTTCTGGTGAAGTTTTATTTAGGGGAGCTGCTAGTCGGTATATATCCCTTGTCCCACCCCAACAGAAATACTGCCCTCTGTACAAATATCTGATTTCAGGCTCATTTCCTAGGGCCTCATTGTTCACTCCAAACAAATTTCCTCACTTGGGACAGACAGACAATGCCTCTCCAGTCTCTGCTATTTCATCTCTTTCTATCCCACCCATATGAAAAAAAGGGATCAAGAAAGGTAGTAGTTACCAAGGCCAGCCCTTTTCTTAAACCAGTGGTCAGAACTTTTGTAGGTGGCTCCTGGGAAGGGGATCTGCTTGCAGACACCCAGGCTGGAAGCAAAACAAGCCCCACTTTCCATCTGCAGTTTTGCAATGATCTGGAGGCTTACCCAGCAGTTCAGATATTTTGTCTTTGAAAAGGTTATTGATTTGTTGCCTGTGTGGTCTTTCAGTTTCTGTTTTGAACCATCTGTTCTGATTAAAAAAAAAGTTTAAATCATATTTAAGAGTAACTCTAGTCTTTATACATTCAGAACCTTCCAGTACCAATACTCAACCATAGGAGAAACACAACTACATAGCATCAAATAAACATATTTCTGGGACTTAGACTTTTATTGAATGAAACCAAAGTCTCAAGAATGAACCTTCTACACCAGGTTTACAGTAAAGTTGGAACTGAAGGTGATGGGCAGATTCAAACTCTGATCATGGACTGGGCTGTATAAGGAAGCTCAGTTCTCCTGCATGAGCAGCCTGTAAAGCATGAAGGGATACATCCAGAAGCAGGAGGGGCTTGAAGTCTAATGCAGAAAAATATTTTTTTAGTAGATCTGGCCAACAAAAGTTCAGTCAGAGATTACACAGATATTTCTGATCACACCCTGGGGGCTGAATCAAGAGCTTCTCAAGGTCTTTGACAATCCTATTTTCTAAGATCAGAGAGTACTTCCAGGCTGAACTGCTGAAAATCTGCTATGTAATATAATTGATTTTAAAATGAGCTATGAGTTATTCTGGCCAACCCAAGAGAGAGAAAATGTCCCTTCTGTTCTCCTGGCTTACAAATCATAAGCTAGATAATAAAATACAGATCATGACAGGATTGCTTTTCCCTCTGTTTTGGAAATGAATGACTTTAAAACATTGGCAATCTCCGATTGCCTATGGACTCCCAAGCCCGTGTTTAAGCACATTAGGTTCTTTCCATTGTGCAAGGCAAGGTAAGCATTTAAATGTTTTGGGTTTTGGCAAGCAGGGAAAAAGAATCATAAAACCCTACTATTATTAAACTCTTGAGAAAGCAAGCAACACAGTCAGCAAAATGTTGCAGTGAAAAGGAGCCACTCCTCAAGAGGAGAAGCCATGGCAGAAGAGGATCATTGAATTTACTCTGGGACCACAGGGATCAAGATGGTGGCTCTGTGCCAAACCCTTAAAAAGTGAAGAAGGTCTGATGTCCCATCAGGCCTAGAAATGGGAAGAGTGGAAAGAAAAAAAAAAAAAGAAAAGTTGGCAACGACAGAAAGTATGCATGAAAGGAAAACACTGCAAAAGCTTTGAAATCAAATCCCTGGAGAAGGATGGTTGCACAGCCTCGTTTACCAAGTCCAAAGGACGAAGTGGAAAAGCTCCAGTGTGGTGTGATTAACAGTGGAAGTTGCTGCTGTCAGTGAGGAAGAGGAACCAGAGCACCTTTTTCGGGATCTCCGACCTCAAAAACCTAAACTTTTAGTTTGCTCTTCAGGGACAGGATGGTGTGTGGCTTGTGTCTCTGGAGGAAGTGTGTTTTCTGCCTTCGTTCTGAGTCACCTCACGATGGTCAACTTTTGCCAGTGGGATACCTCATTTTCTTTAGCAAAACTGGCTTTTCCTGTGAATCATTATATTTGTCCTGCTCAAAGTTTCACCTTGCCTATCTATCAGCCATGTGGCACATGTCAGAGAGAGTAAATACTTCATGAAAAATTACTTTATAATTTGTGAACATGAGCTGAAACTGCTGACCTAACCACGCAGTGACAGCTCCCATGTAATTTCTGAATGATCTTGCAAAAGAGTAAAACAGAAAGTTAAATTTGTTCAGCAAAATACTGCCTACAAATTCTCATTTCTCCTGTGCAGAAATACCCTCTGTTAGCACAGTGGATGTTACCTGTGACTGGGGCAGGCAGATCTCATGGCTGCTCTTTATCTCCCTTGCCTTATCTGCGGATCAACGCCAACTTCATGATTTGAAGTGACTTGAATTAATCTTCCTAGGTTTCAACGGGTTTGGATGGAATTCCATGAACTTAACATGCCTGATGGTCCTCATGCTAGCTCAGGTGACATTGCAATTGCTTTACCAGTGATTTATGCACAGCAGTTGCCTCAGATACGAGCACCAGGTCTTCTCCACAGCCCTTGTTAACCAAATCTGGCAGCCACCAGCACTTGTTTGGGTGAGAGACCTGGACCCTTTCCTCTTGTGGCAAGTGAGTCCTGAAATCAATCTTTTTTTGTTCCTCTTTCTGGTCAAAAAAATTCCAACCAGAAGTGAGGAAACATTTTCTTCTAAACTGATGTGTTTCTGCCAAATACTTCGCTAAGGGTTTAATTGACAAGTTCCTGTTCGGTTCTGGTGCATCCTGACATCAAACTCAGCAAGAATTGGTGCTCATTTGTGCTTGCTCAGCAAGCACAGACCCAAACCAGAAGGTTACAAACTGGTGCACTCCCAATGAATATCATCAATTCCCTTATGTATTGTATCAGTTAAGATAGATAGTTAAATTCAGTTAAGTTGAGTATAGCTTAATCAGAGTCATTGAGGAAAAGCAGCCACATAACCTGTGCAAGAGTCAGGGGTTCTTCTTTTGTTCTGCTCACACTGCCTGGGGTAAAGCAGCCCTTCAGTCCTCCTGACAGTGTTAGAAATTAATATAAAGTGAAGACATATGGATTCATTCTCCTCCCAACTATTGTCAAGCAACCTGGGAGCAATTCCACTAAAATCAGTTCTTATGGTCTAAAGGTCAAAAGCTCAGGATTTTTATAAAATTTGGCCTGACAAAGAAAGTATTTCTTTTGTTGCTGGCTGCTTCTGATTTGCTGGGTTGTCTCTGTGGTGCCTAGTCCAGTATCAGTGAATGGTTTTCTTTCTGAGCATTTTCTCCATAAATTTCAGAATATCCTTACTGGTTTATGTTTTCAATGTGAGCTGAATGTTTGGTAGCTGGGAAAAAAGTCTCTGCTGCAGAAGAATGGTGAACAGTTGCAATGGGAACATAAAATGGCCAGCTTGTGATTAAGGAAGTGCCTGTGTTCAACACTGGGAAATATCTGACTCTGAGTTTTAATAAAAATCAGTCAGTCAAAAATGGTGACATCTGCATGAGACCAGTGACTCCCATATCCCTGATGTAGCCAAGTCCATGACCTTTCTCTAGTGAGGAAGTGGGGGTAACCACTGCACTTGGAAGTGTATTTGTGGATCTTAAAAGTTATGGAGAGGAGCGGTCACTGCTGCTTCTGAAGAGAAGTTATCCAAACCCTCCTGCATGAAGGACTTGATTCAAAGCCCATTGAGTTGGACTGGCAATGTTTCTGTAGAGTTCCCTGGACTTGGCCCAGAGCTCAGAGCAGGCAGGACGTGCCCTTCCTTGGGCTCTGCTTCTGAAGTGCCCACACATGGAAACTTCTTGGCACAGAACTGGAATGGGCCTCTCCAAATGTTGCCTGAGCATCTGGCTTACTCCAGGCCCTGCGCTCATCCTGGGCACTGTTACACAGCAGCCTCCTGCTGGCTTTGGGGAACAAGAGGGAGAGGTGGAGGAGGGACCTCGAGGAGTGTTCCTGGTGTGAGCACCAGCCTTTGCTCCCTGCGGTTTCACCTGGACATTCATTTACCTGCTGTGACAGCTGTGTGTGAACAGGGACACTGCCCCCATGCTGCTCCCCCTGTCCTGGTGAAGTTCTCAGAGGGTTTCTGGAAAAGCTGTTGACCTTCAATAGCCAACACTGAGAGAAAATGTTTGCACAGGCCAAGGCTCATTTTTGTTGGTTCAAAACTGAGCCCAGGGCTCCCTGCAGGAGAAAGAGCAAGCTTGCTCCGTGCCTAAGTGTTGGCCTGGCCATTTAGCTAGGAAGAGTAAAAAACGTTACAGCCCACCTGGCCAGCATACCCCAGGCTTGATTCTGTGAGAATTCACTACAGACAGTTGCTAAGCCCATGCCCATGTGGTTAGAAATATCTCTGAATGCTCTCAGACCTGGTTTTTAGTTCAGGATACAGATACAGCTGTACTGTCAGGGACCTCATTCTGTGGGGTCTGGTTCAGTCCCGACATTAGGATGCCAAAAAAAATGAAACCCCTGAGGCTTGCCCTCACCCTTCCAGTGTGATTTAGAGAAGTCAGGTGAACCTTGTTTCAACCTTGTTCTTGGGTTCTAAGTGGTTGTTTCATTTAGGACATTTGACTAAAAGCTCTTTTCATGGAACCAGCTTCTGCAGGAAAGATGCCAGAAATTAATGAAAGATGATAAAATAATAAAAGAAGTAATACATTAACTATATTATCCTTGCACATTTGGGCAGTCTTTTTCATTATATCCTCTTTATGGACATCCTCCAGCAACAATTGAAGAGCTTCTTTATTGCTGTTCTGTGACTGTTTTGGTTTCTAGACATTAACAAGTTATTTAAATGCAAAAGTTCTCTCTTGCTCATCCATTTCCTACAGGTAGATTTGATTCAAATAACAAAAAAACCCCCTGCAATACGCTGCATTTATAAAATTTATGTGTGTGTAGGAATATTCATATCAAAAGGAATTTCGATCTTTGACTTCTTTTTCTCTCTCCTTCCTGCAAACACAAAGAGATGCAAATATTCCTTATATACAGGTTGAGTAGCACAGTACTGTGTAGCCCCATTTTTTTGATTACCAAGACAGGATTTTCTGAGCAGAGAAACCAGAGAGAACCCACCAGCCCACAGGGCAGTGATTTCTCAGCACCTTGGACACTGCAACCTCTATCCCTCGTGGGCTCAGTGGGAATCACACCGGCAGATTCCTCTCACACAAATTCCAAGGCCCACTCACTCCCTTGGGGCTAATTCTTCTGACAACAACACAAACACCAGTTTGGAGGCACCATTCAAAGCTTGACTGTGCTTTTGTACAGAACAGAAGTGGTTCTCCAGGCAATTCTGACTGCTGGCACCAAAACAGTGCATCTGGTGGGAACGGCTGCTTTTGGAGCCCGGATTTAACAGGCAGGCTGGATTGTTTAGAAACAAGAAAGGCAGGAATGGTCAAGACCAATGAGAAAACGGAAGGGGGATTGCCTGGTATGTTATTCATTTGCTCCACTTCCCCCAAATGCCTCCTGACAACTGCTTAAGAAAGGAAACAGCAGAACCAGGTCTGGGAGGAGGTGATTCCTAGGCTGCCTATGAACCACAGCTCTGTTTGCTGCAGGGTATGTTAATGTCCTACACAAAAATCAAATGCTGCATCTGATTTTTCATTCTGTAATAACCCTGTGGCTACAGAGGGTGATGAAAACTGCCATTTTACCCACCTGCACTTCTTCCAAAGGACTTGTTCCAGATCCATATATATATATTCTTAAATTGTCAACAATCAAAAAGTAATTTGCCATCCTAGAAAAAGAATGTCAATGAATTGTCAATTCTTTATGTTGAGTAATTGATTAATTGGCACATTTATCTCTAAATCAGCAGCAATAAATTCTATCATTTTTAATCTTGACCTAAAAGTACTAAACCACTTCTAATTGCCAGTGTTGCTGCTGTAAAATGACTTATTAAACTGCATTCATATCGTAATCTTTGTTGCTTCTGAAAAGTCTAATTGAAGTCACCTCAGTGACTCAGTGCCAAGAAAAGAAAGGACCTTGCTTTTGCTTTCCCTCAGGAATTATTTGGATAGGTAAACCTGATATTTTCTCCTGTCTGTACTGGACACTGGCCTCTGACTTTAACTGTTGTTGCAATGATATTTATGGTCTGCACTGAGTCCCAAAGTGCTGGGTGTTTCACAAACCCAACACTAGACAGTTCTAAGCCCGAGAGTTGAAGGAGAATATGGAGAAGCAGATAAGCACAAAATCATGATGAAGCACCACAACAAATATCAGTTTCAGAGTATGAGAACTTTCACAAAGTTTTCACCAGGCATCAAAGCAAATGGGAGTTGTGAGGAGACATTTAATTTTATTTTGCAATTTATGCAATTATTTTCTAGCAATTCAACTTCACAAAGACCCTGGAAGTCAGCTTTAGCCTGACCTTTGTATGCATTCCTAGGAAAAGGGATAGAGCCCAAAATCCCACCATTATGGTGAATCATAAATCCTGGGGGCCACGGGCAGCTGGGATTAATGAACAGTTGAGTGGCCCAAGGATTAGGATGACCATGTCCAGGTTTCCTTTGTTCTCATGCCTCCTCCATGCTGAACACAGCTCAGCCTGACTGGCTAATCCAGCCCTCTTGCACTATCATCATGTACAAACAGGATTTGTGAAGTGCAACTTTAACCTTGCGAAAGACAGAGCTTTCTGACAAAGAAGCAGAGCAGACCATCAGGATCCAGACAGGCCTCTGAAGCTGGGGGAACTGGGGATGTTTTCTGACAGACAAAAACCCTCCACCCTTTCTGCGTGAGTTATGCAAACTGATGAGAGACTTGAGTGGCAGCTTCAAGTTGTAAAACCTAAAAAAAAAAAAACCCAAACCACCTAAAAAGAAGTAAAAATAATAAAGGACCCAAATCCTGCTGGATTAAGCTGAGGCCCAACTTCTAAACTTTTGGGAACTAAGTCGGCATAAAACCCATCTAACAAAGTTACAATGCTTTCCATCCCAGGTTCTTGGACTCTTGTTCTGGTTTATTCATTATCAGCCCAAGTTCTGTAGCTGCAGCTTTATTATCCTTCTAATTCCACATATAGTTTGCAGGTGAAAAAAAATTTGAAACTGTACCAGATGTGATCTGAAAGAAACACACACACACAAAAAAAAGAAGCCCAGACTGCCATAATTCTGTAACCATGAATTTAGATTTTGTAAACTTTAGCCTGCTTATTGCACATGACAGTGTTACATTGTAAGGGGCTCTACTGCCTCAAATAGAGTCTCCAAGAAGCCTTGGAAGACTGAGAAGGCTTGTTTTATCACAGATTTGGTTAAAGGAATCCCAAACAACTAGAAAAACACCAAACTTATTAATACCCAGCATGAGCAACATGAACATTCCTTTTCCCTCCTTATTACAGCTTCCCATGATGCCAAGGACAACACAGGGAGCAGCTGAGCTCTGTAGGATTTTGGAGCCAGGTACTGGCAAGGCAAAATGAAATAGAGAGAGGAAGGCAGCAGCTCTTAGCATGGGCTTCTCTCAGCAAACGAGGGGCAAATGCCCGTGGGTGTAGGTGAGCCACAGGTGTTCTTAAATACAGGGGAGGGAGAATACAGGGCATGGGGACGTGGAGGACAGGGGGATCCTCATCTCATGGACATCTGAGGTCTGAAAGGACAGAACACCTCCTCCCCATGCTGGGGACAGCCCCACGCTTTGCTGCTGCATGATGTGGGTGCTGGGTGGGAGACAAGTGCACTGGTGCATGGTAACCCTGCTCCTGGGGGTCAGCACCAGAGCTGAGGGCAGAGGGCTGTGGCTGAATGCTGACATTCACTGTTGTTTCCTGACGCTTTTGAATCAGTGAGTAACACAGTTAACACTTTTAAAAAGTGTTTCAGGTTTTGGTGTTTTTCTTAGGAAAGGGTTTTGGCGGGGTTTCTCCTATGCCATCTTTGGTTAATTTGCAGGGAATCTCCCAGCTATAGCAAGTGACTGAGTGGATGGGACAATGAGCTCAAGAGGAAATAGGGCTGTGAAGCCAGCCAATTTAATCTCCTCTATGTAAAACCTTGTAGATGAGAAGGAAACCCCAGATGATTGCCATCTTTCATTAGACATTTCTGTCATTTGAAGTTTCCTCTACATGGATTAGAAAGCATAAAAGTATGGAGTATTAATCACAACTAATTTGATTGTTAAAATGACCTCTATAATTTCTCAAGGGTTTTCTCTGCTTTCAGAACACCCAATTACTCCATCTTGTACTTTAAAAGCAACATGAAAATTCCTCTTAAGAACAGCTAAAGAGCACTGAGAGAGTTTGTCTTGTTTCTTAAATAAAAGGCTCCTTCTACTTCATTATTGCCTTAAAATTAGCAGAGGTTGTTGGTCATTTCTGGTTTTCATAGATGGGGTTGGGTAATTTGGCAGGTGTGTGCTGTGATTTCTCTGATCACAGGTACCAGGGTGGGAGTAATCTGTCTCTGAGAGCGGGTTGATGTCTGATACACCAAACACCTACAACTGCAATGAAACCACTGTGAAAACCAACCCCACCAAGGACCCACCTGACAGATCATCTCCACAGCTGCCAGCCTCTTGCCTCTGGTGATGTCCTGACTCACCAGCTGCAAGGCACCATGGATTGCTGACTCAGCCATGAGCTGGCTGAAGTAGTCTGAAAAAAAACCATAATAGCATACCCCCAAAAAAATTTCTTGTGAAGCTCAGACTGCATAAATGCCTCAGATTTCCTTCCTTGTCATGAAAAAGAAAAAAAAAAAATGCAAGTTCAGTTTAAAAGAGAAAATTTAAGTAAATCGTTGTGTAAAGGGATAATTCCTGGCCCTTACTGAGACTGTTTCAACCCATTTCCTTCTTCTTCTCTTCATGTGTGCCAGGTAATACATCATGTAATGTTCACATCCACAGAGTGATTTGTACAATAGTCAGATATCAAATGCACCTAAAATAGCTTAACTGGAAAAAGCCACAATGGGACAATGTGAATTTTTGGCACCAGGCCCTCTGCACCATGGAGTGACTGTTCATGGGGAGGAGTGGGATTGCTGGTGGATTTCCCTGGGTTTGTTTAAATGGTGTCAAATCCATTTCTCATAGTGTTTTTGCCTTCAAACCTGTGGCTGAGCATCTTCACCATGGCCCTGGAGCTGCTATATGAGGTAGCTGTACTGATGTAGCAATGATGAGTTCAAATTCCTGTGGGAGGATCCCCCCCATGGAAATGGAGGAAGATGTTCCTCTGAGCCACTCAGAAAGATCTCTTGAAAGACCTTGCATGGCTTAAAATTCTAACAAAATCCATAAATTGTTGAGAACTTCTGATTGCTAGAAAAGTGCTATCCTTGGTTGATTTGAATTTCAAGTTTTCTCCAGTGCCGTGGGAGCCGTAATTTTGAAACCTGGGAATCACACAGAGCCAGGACAGAGCAGGGAGACAGAAAAAGGGCAAGTCTGGGGCTCAGACTGCAGTGAGGAGGCTGTAGCAGAGGGGCTTCTTTGGCCAAGAGTTTAAAACTCAGTGAAATGCTGAATCACTCAACTGGCAAAGCTGAAGTGACTCCTCTGATAAAATCTGTTATCTCTGCTGTTCTCTGTGTGGCTTGTCCTGGAAGAATACAGTTCATATCTTATTCTTCACAAGTCCTGAATACAAAACAAATTGTGTGATGCAGTATTTGCCATGGAAAAAAGCTTTATTACAAACTAATTTTGAAAGTAATTTTTAGCAGATACATTTTGGGAAGACTATTACAGGGCAAGCTCTGGAATGTGAAACCATGGTGACTCTATAACAGCCAAAATGTAAACCTTAAAATAGTCCCTGTCCTAGACTTTAGAATAATCTACAAATGGATCATTTTTCAACCTACAGACTTCAGAAACTACCTTCAGACAGATCCAAAGAAGAATTTTATTTGCCAATAAAATTTTCCAAAGGAGCTGTTTCAAAAATGGTTAGAACATAATGTAATGGCTTTATATAACATTTTCATCTAATGGTTTTGGTTTCCTATGACTAAGAGTTTGGGACAGAGACATCTTATTATTCATGTATTAGAAAACAATTTCATTCCTATTTTAAAAACAAATGTCCATATAAACCCAAGTGCTGGGCTGCCTTTTAAATATTTGTCATCAAATCCATTAATCCTCCAAACCCTGAGTCCATTTGTGATTAGATTAATCTGTCACATTAGACAGCATCCTTTCTAAAACAGTAATCAGTGGGACATTAAGTGATAACACCCACATGATGACCTGCAGATTGCAGAGGCAAAAAGATATTAGTGAATGAACTTCCAGTTTTTCTCCAAACTGATAAGATTTTTAAACTGCCAAAATTTAAAAATAGCATGCTGCCACTGCCATGAAGATAATTAAAAAGGAACAATAAATCCATGGAATTAGAGATGCTGCATTAGCAGATTCACAAAACCGGAATGTACCTTCAGTCTGTGTTTTGCTACAGCCCAGTAGCCAGATTTCACAGCAGTAAATCTCTGAAATGTTTTTTTGTACCTTTTAACAGTCTTTTTCATATGGATGCTCCAGTACAGGGTAAACATGACCAAACTCTCATATTTTAAAAAATAATTTTATAGAAAAAATCACCTAATAATAAAAAGAAAAATAATGAAACCCCCAGAAGAAAATTTTTATTTTCTTATATTATACAAGCTACCAGACAAATGCATTTCTAAATTTTCAGCAAACTCACTGTAGTCAACTGCAGCTTTCTGTAGCACAAAAATGACTAAATTCCTGTTTTAAGGGCATATCTCAATTCAGCTATCAGTAGAGAAACACCTTGGTGGCTTCACATCAAATGTGCCTCCAAAGCTCCATTTGTAATCTTGTCAAAGAAATCAATTGTACAAGACAAATAATATGAAAAGTCTTCAAAGTTTTTTTTTAAGCACAAGGAGACTATTAACTGTAAAGGAATGAAATTTGAACAGCTAAATGAAATTAATCCTGTTTTAATGTTAAATATTGAAGACTAACATTGTACTTCTTTTGGGTGATGAAAAACTTCATCATTTGCCAGCTATGGTCTGATACTAGGAGGGGTCAATGCTTATAACAGCTATGAATTAATTTTATCTTAGTACAGTCATCACTACAGAGGCAACAGAGTTTATTTTTCTGTAGGTTTTTTTTAGTTAGCTTCACTTGAGCTATTCTGTAAACTGACGTTCAAATTGTGTCCATATTGTTCTGCATTTATTCGTTTGTCCAGCAAAGACAAGTTTTATATTTCATGGCACTCCTTAAAGTTGATCTGTTGAGCAACTTCCTTCCCAGTGAACAAGGAAATACTTTTCCTTTTGGGCTACTAGAGGGTTTGTAAGAAGGCTGGTCTGGCTGAGCAGAGCTGCTCTGGGCTCACATCACCTTGGCACTGTCTAACTGCTGAGTGTGGCCTGGGCTCCTTCGGCCTCTTTACCCCAGGGGCCTCCTCAACCTCAGTTTAAGACATTATCCCCCTGAATTAAAAGTTTCTGTGTGTGGATTTGACTATGACTAGAAACGACATTTCAATGATGACATCACCTAGCTTTGCTGTAAATACAAGCCACCTGTCTATTTTCCTTTGATTCCAAAAGTATTTGTCACTCGGTTGCCTGATCACCAATAATCAGGGCTTTTTTGAAGCTTTTTTTTCACCGAAGAAAAACGAAACACCAATTTTAGGAAGCCTCTAGGTGATCTACCACGAACAAAAATAACTTGAATTCTTGACATTTCTCCCTCTTGCCTTGTTTTTCCTTACCTGTCACTTTGTATGTTTTTATAGCCATACTTTTTGTTTCCATACTGCAATTTGATCCTGCACGTTGTAGCAGTGCGGGTCATTGGTGAGCATTTCCTGATCTGCCTTTGCTACGGTGATCTGCTCACCATATTTCATTATCAAATGCCAGGTAAAATACATTATATAGATATTGTAGGCAGGAGACTTGCAAGGTTAATGCAAGTACAGCAATAAAAGCTCTTTGAATATAATTATACTTTTCACTCAGCTATTTTCTTATCCTAGTGACCAGGGTTATGCTATGGAAAATATTACTCTCCATCAGGCCTTGTTATTTGACTTCTTGAGATTAATGTTCTTAAAATCAAAATATAATTTACAGAAGATACCATGTCTTGGAAAATTGTTGCCAGAGATACTTTATTAAGTAAATCAGCAATCAGCAGTGACACATTGCTGTAGTGTATCAAGAACTGTCATTTGAGCAGGAACAGTCTGAAACTACGTAAAGAGTTTTTCTTGAGTTCAAAAGTTAAACATACCCATAATATTTGGTTCCCTTGTCAGCTTTGCATACTTAGATAGATAGTGTACAGAGCAGGGCCAACAAATGCATGTCAAAGGCTGTATAATTTTTTGCATCCCAGGGTGTTCTGTTTGCTTCTGTGGCTCCTGAAGATAGCAGATTTACCTAGGAATTATGTCAGTTCGGTGCAGAGTCAGGAACAAAAGTCATCCTGGCAGTTTCTAAAAATAACTTAATTACAGCTAACAACTACCTGATATTCAAGATCTCATTATTCTATCTCTATTGTCTGGTAAGTAAATATCTGAAGATTATCTCTGGTGTAGAATCTGGTGACTCCCAACCATGTTAAACACGCCACATCATTGTAACTTAAGAATAAATAAAGTGGAGGCAGGGGATTTAGCTGGCTGCCAAATAAATAACAATAAATAGCATACCCACCTGAAAATTATTAACACCAATTCTAAGCAATAAGGAGATCAGATTCATGGGCCAGTCTCCTTTTGAAACAAATTCATGACCTTCTATTCACTGAAAGTTAACTTTTAAATATACTTTTTCCAGGAAGCCTTCCAAAGGCAATCTACCCTGGAAACAAACCCGATTTAAAAAAGCTTCACCCAAACAAATGAAACTAGCAAGAGCAGGACAGTAATTGACTGCACTTAACCTGTATATATATATATATATATATTTTTTTTTTAACTTTCCCTCTTGTTGAGGCATTATGGTATTTTGGATGATGAAGGAAAAATCGAAGTCAAGTTGTCTGACATAATCTGTCTGCTTTGCAATGTTACATTTTCCTTAAGATTACTGTAATCAGAGTTTAGTGAAGAAAAACTTCAGTCAAGCAGAAATTGTCTAAGCTGAGATGCTCTCTAGTGCCTGCTCAGCCTGGGGCTTGTCTTGAACAATTTTTCTTTCAATGACCGTGACACACACATCAGGAATTTGCCAAAAGTAAAAAGTTGAGAGACACGTGATACTGAAAGGAATCTGAATATCCAGGACAAAGAAAGTACTGAAGAACCAAACGTGCTGGAATGAAAAAACTGACTCTAAATTTCATTGTGCAGAAGTGTCCTGCTTTAGGGGAGCCATCAGGACTTCTGCTGTAAATTGAACTCACCAGCTGAGAATGTCTGAGGAAAAGGAAGACAAGGATGTACCAGTGAATACCAGGACTATTAGGAGACAGTACTGTTATGGAGAGATGAGAAAAGTGAATGAAAATGCATTCACAGAAGTACTTCAAAGAGCACAAGGAAAGTTTTAATTTGACAAGGGAGACCTGCTCTGCAACTTCTCACCCAGCTGTGGCCAGATATCCTGACAAAAAGTGTGAAGAAGGGCAAAACTCTTTGTATTTTCTGCCGGGTTGTTTTATTGATTTAATCATCTATATTGAATAGTCAGAAAAGAGCCAGAGCCAGTTGTACAGGAAATAAACATGTGGATAGGAGAGAGAAGAGGAGGAAGAGGAGGAAGAGGAGGAAGAGGAGGAAGAGGAGGAGGAGGAGGAGGAGGAGGAGAAGATCTGGGATCATCCTTTCAATAGCAAGAAGCTGATGGATTGACTCAGCCTGTTTCTGGCAACCTCACCTAACTCAGCAGAGCAAGGCTTGCTCAGCCTAGAAAAACCGGGCAGGGCAGGAAGGAGATATTGTCTGCCAACATTCAACCAGAAAAGACAGAAGCCAGTGCTGTTGCAAGAATAAATGGACACAAACTGGCCATGAACAGAGTTGGGCTGCAAGTCAGAAGAGTGGTTTTAGGCTCCATACCAGCCATATTCAGTTTCAAATGGGATTAGTCAGGAAAATGAGAAAGACATAAACACTGAGGGACACCCAATAAACACTCAAATAAAAAACTTCCAACAGAAAGCATCACTTTTTCACCCACAGAGCATTTATAAGCATGCAGCAACAGGTTCTGCTGTTGGAGGATGTTACAGGGGCCACAAGGATAAATGGACTCAAACTGGGACTGGCCAAACTCCTGAAGGGGAAACACATCACTCTCTGCTTCAGTCTAAGCGCTCCTAGGATGGAGCTGCATAAATTTATGCAAAGGATTATATGTAAGGAATGTGTGGTAGCAGGGGACCAGAGTGCATGGTGCCAGATGCCTTTTCAAGTCCTAGATCCAAAGTGTATGGGTCACTGCAGAGGCAAATGAACCAAATTCCATGTCCTATATTCCACAAGAGACCAAAGGAGCATTCTTATCTAGCCAAAATATTTCCTTGCTTAAGACTAGGGTATCAGATAGTGCTAAACAAGCACAGCTTGTAGGCAAGTTTTCCATTTCTCGGTTAAAAATATTTCACTTCTATTCTCCACCATCCATCACTTTGCTGTTATTGATTTCAAATGCTGTAGAGACTAATTGGTAAGCATACAAAATTGAACTGATGAAAGTGAGTATTTAATTAATAAAAAATGCAGTTTTGTAGATCTTATATCCGTTATTTGATTCAAATAATTTAATTTTCATATTTGTTTGTATTTCAGAGATGCATAATACACAAGATCTAGCAAATGGTTGTACCTCTGTTAGAGTTCCACAAAATACTATATTGCCGAGCCAAAATACTCAAAAATTGTGAATGAGATCCCAACGATCAGAACACATCCTTAAAAATATATTTCGAAAGGAATCAAGAAAATTCTGACTACAATAAAGTCAATGACAAACCTTTTGTAAAGTCAATGACAAAATCCATATGGGATTAGTTTTAATTGCCTTTTGTTTTTTATGAGCCTTCACCTACTTGCCATTTGCAGTCTCTGTAATCAAAAAATTAATTGTCTTCTTTAACTGACTGATGGAGTTTTCCCATAGTCTAATAAGTCTAGGAGTTGAGGCAATAAGAGTTCTCATAAGGTTTGTGCTCTAATTAATTGTCTCCAGCCAACTGGAGAACAAATTTTTCTTTTAAACTCATCCTGCAGGAGAAAGGTAGCGTCTGACAGGGAGATTTGATGAATTGGACAGGAGTGCCTGGAATTAGGGGCTGGGAGCGTGGTCCAGACAACCCTGAGAAGGTGGAAGGACCAAGATGGGAAGGAGAGTGGGGTGCAATCCCAGCTGAGCTGTCCTTGCCATTGTGCCTCAGGGAGAGGTGGGTGGGAGCAATGATGTCTGCTCTTGGGACTGTTCACCTCCTTCCTTGTAGCTGCCACCTCTTCTGCCCTGCAGAGGCAGGAGCTGCTGGTCCTGTTCTGCAGATGGCACAGGCAGGGGTGCAGAGGGAGCAGAGCTGTCAGACTGTGACTTCATCTGTGCCTGCTGTCACCCCTGCTTGCTGGGCTGCATGTGGGATGGAGGGAGGCAGAGGATTACCCCTGGAAAATGTTTAATTTGAGGCCACTTATTCAGTTCACTTCAAGCTTGACACCTAAAATGATGGCAGTGGATTGATGTAATTTACAGATATCTTCTGCTGATGTTCACTGACTTTATCCTTTAGACTTGACTGGCTTCACTCCTGGGAGCTGCTTCATAAAGGAATGGTGATAGTGGAGCAGTGAAGACCTCTCTTGAGGCTGGAAAAAACTAATGGAAAATATCTGGAAATATCTGCTTGGAAGATAAGAGCTTAGCCTGAGAAGAGAAAAAACCCCAAGAAAGAGGAATGACAGGAGGGGGCCGAGAGGGACAAAAATGTTTTAAACTAAAAATAAACCTCAATTCTGAAACTTAAATGATAAAGCTGTCTATTAAAAAATAGTACCAGATTACATCTTTACAGTGCCAAATAATTAATAACTTTTAATAACCCTAATAAATTTGGATTTCATCAAAATCTTGTTGCATGTCATTGACTGTTTCAAGCAAGGACTATGAGTTCTTAAGGGAGACCAGCACCTGTATTAAAATGTACACTGCTGACATCTTTCCCAGGTACATCAATTATAATTAAAGTGTAATAAGAATGCCAGGATGGACTTCTCAGGCACTTTCATGCTGGAGACCTAGCATTTAAAATTAAATCCATTAATTGTAACTACTGTACGTTTGTGATCTCTCAGATAGCGTACAAACTAATTCATTGCTTTTGCAGCCATGCCAGTCTTTGTTAATTAAGGTTTGTGATTTATTTAATTTGAGCAGGAATGTGCCAGAGTGCCCCAAACTGGACTGATAAAAGTTCATTAGTTCCTACTGTTTAAGACAATTTGGAATCTGATAATGAAAAATGTTTCTAGGTGCCTGACAAAAATTGATTAGCAAAATGGTCTCTAATTGTTTAAAGGAAAGCTCCATATTTTCTTCAACCCACCCATCTGAAAGTTCATGTGTTAAGAAGCTCTTCTCACTCTGAAGTGGCTCTGAAACACACTTGAAGATAAAAGGCTGATTTAAAATTATTGCTGGCATTGCTGAGAGGAGGAGGGAGCCACTGTGCTGTCACCATCTGGAAGGCTTTATTTCTTTCTTCTCTTTTCTTACACAGCAGCCAACACCACAGCCTCTGAGTGAAAGTCAAATACTAACAAAAGGGTTTCTCTAAAAAAGTATTAAGGTAGGAGTTTCTCTGCTTTGCAAGTGTGAAAGAGAGCTGAAGAGTGGGGGACTGATACGACCAAGCTGTGGCTTAAAGGAGACACCCCTTTGTCACCAGAAATATCTCAGTAGTAGAGCAATAATGCTGACCTCAGACTGGTGAGTCTCACAGTGAGGCTGGCACTGGAAGAGTCACAACAGTGATCCCAAAAGGAAGCCAGAGCAAGCAGATGAGATGTAAACAACCACACACAGCCATTAGTTTGGTGAACCGAGTCGGAGTCAGAGAAGAGCTCAGGCTGGAAGGGACCTGTGCACAAAGCAGGACAGCAGATTGCTGAGCACACTGTGCAGCGCAGGTTTGAACATCCCCAAGCATGGAGGTTTCACAAGGTATCTCTCTGCATCTCATCCAGAGTGATTCAGCACCACCAGCATGAAAAGTTTCTTCCTAATACCTAGCTGAAAATAATCTAATTTCCCTCGTCGCAGCTTGTGTCCATTGCAACTTGTGTCCTCAAGATGAGTTTGGTTCCACCTTCACTATACACTCTGATTAGATGTAATAAAATGTGGGGAGGTCTTTCCTTCAGATTCCGGTCTCAAGGTTGAACAAACCAAATCCTTTCAGCCTCTCCTGGTATCATACAGTCCAATCCCTCATTGTGTTGTTGGTCCTCTGATGATTTCCTCCAGTATTTCAAAATCTTTCTTGCCCTGAGAAGCCCAGAATTGCACGCAGCTCTCCAGATGCACTCTGAGAGAGAGGAGAGTGCAAAGAGGGCAGAGAGAAGTTCCATCAAGCTGCTGGCTATGCTCTGGTTCATACAACCTGCTACACAGCTGCTTTTCTTTGCTGCAAGGGCACACTGGCCACTCATGTTCAGCTTCTTGCCTAGGTGCAGCCCAGGCCCTTCTGTGCACAGGTGTTTTCCAGGTGGCTTACTTGGTCATGATTATTTTATACAGCAGGTCAGGGGAAGTGCTCAGCTTTCACACTACCTCTCCTGAATCCTGTGGCACCTTCATCTCTTCCTAATGGCACTTTGAAAATCCAAATTTACTGGAAGAAATCAAAAGAAAAATGTTATTTCTGTGTCTTTTTTTTACAGTAGATGTTATCTACAGTCTTTAAAATTGGTAAAATGGGAATTATTCAGCAGTCTCTGACCCTTTTCTTAACATCCTTCTGTGACACTGATAATAATCCTGAAGAATTTTATTGCTGATTTGTCATTTAGGTCTTAAAATCTGTTTAGAAGTGCCTAAGCATCCTTGCTCCTACTTTAATGATGAAGGATAAATTTTTTATTTATTGTTTTATTTTCTTTACTGGCTTGTTTTCAGTCACTTGGAAAGTGAACTGACTGCAGCTAACTTCAGCCTTGCACGTGGCAAGTGCCCAATCTCACAATGAACTTTGAGTCAATCAGCACATCCAGTGACCTGAACCCTTCAGAAAGGAGGAGTTTAGAAGAGGACTCTCTTTGTGCAGAGGTCTAGATGAAGAGGATAGACCAGATGCTTAATATTGAGACAGCTAAAATTAGATTACGCTGATGTCACTTATAAAGAAATGCAAGAGTAAGCAGGAGTAAAATTCAGGAACTTTATTCTAAGGCAGCATAAACTGTCTTTACTGAATTCTGTGCACCCATGCTCATTTTTATCAATGGCGAACCTAAATTAATGGATCTGAGCCATGAAAAATCTAAAATTAGGGAAGATCCTATACAGCTCATATAGGACTAAGCTAAAACACATATGCAGAAAATTAATCTGGATAACTTGAAAGATACACAGATGTAAATCAGAACAATTTTTCAGGATCCCATGGCTAGCTGTAGTAAATTCTCCAGAATAATTTTAGATATCAGAATACTATTGCTTCCTCTTATTATCTAAACTGATTTCTGTGGTTTTTAAATTTTTTTTTGCTTTCTCATAATTATTTTTTGCCAGATCATAATTTATGTTTCTTGAATGAGTCTTCAAAGTATGAATTTACCGCTGCCTTTAATTTAATTTAATTTTTTAAATTTTAAATTTTGAATTCTTTTGTGAATTCCTGCATGAAAACACATCCATAAATCCTTGTATCAATACATGCACATGTAAGTATGCTTGTGTGTATGTGTTCTTCTGGACCACAGGGAAGCTCAGGTGACCTGGTTTAAAGAAATAATCTGGTCTGTTTTTTCTCAAACCACACGGAAGATCTGACTTCAACAAGGTTCTTGTTTACATGGGCACCAAGGGTGGGTGAAAATACTCCAAGCAATTTAAATAGGAAATTAAATGGAACATGTTTTAACAACAGCTAGATGTGTCCTGGCCCATAGCACACATGTTTTTCTCAAGATAAAATCAACATGTTGGAATTTCTTGGAATGCCGATTTTTATAATGCTTATGTTTAGGGAAAGCTTCCAGGTGTATCAAAGGCAAGCCAAAGATAGTAAGGTAAATATGAAGTTATGTTTGTGTTCACTTGAGGGTAATTATTCTTTAAAATTGGACTCTCAATGACATGTAAGAATCCTGAATGCTCTATTCCTATTAAAATAAATAGTTCAGGTTTTAGGCAGACTTGAAAAAGATTATTCTAATCTTTAGTGTTTAGCTGAACATCTTTGCAGCAATAGTATTCAAATTAAATGTTTGTATTTTAAAATCCCAGAAAACAAAATAGGTAGTATAGTTAACTAACATTTGCCAAATAACTTACTAATGTCTTACAACTATAGCTCTAAAACTATAACAAGCCCTTACCCCCAGTGCTCCTCAGAAGACTGGATTCTGAAAATAAACAATCCTGCTCCATCAGAAGCTGGGAATGAAATGTAGGCACCTCTTGGGGGGAAATTTTGCAATGTACCTATTATAAAGGAGCTGAGACTACAGGCTAACAACTTATTCATCTTAGAAACTGTGGACATAAGCTTGCCCATCTCTTCAGCTCAACGTGCCTTTAGAGGAATAAGGTGTGAATACTGAGAGAGGTACCACTAGTTTGACTTTTTTACATCCTTAAGAGCAGGGCAGCAGGCAACCAACAGATATTTGAAGATTTCTAATGGAAACACCCAAAATCTCACTGAACCAAGCCAAAAAACATGGAATGATGGCCCCAGACTGGAATCCAAATGCATCACTGTAGTTTGCTGAAGTGATTAGCTCTGTAGTACAGAATGGAGCCTGTCCATTTTTCAAAACTGGGCCAAAGCCTTGAACTGTTGTTTTGCTAATGTAGATGAGCCTTTAGGTCTTAATAGTTCCTCCAATTACTGCTGAATCTGGCCTTGGCTCAGGAATAAACTCCTTGTATTGAAAAGATTTACTACCCTAACTATATCTGTATCTCAATTTAATGAAAATGTTAAGGATAATTTGATGGTCTCTTGCCAGTGTAATTTTAAATAAAATGTCTTCATTCCTTGGCAGTGTCTATTGGCACTCAGGTTTAACTAAAGGAAGTGCTTAAGTGAAGTGCTTTTTACATTATAGTCTTGCCAGTATCTTCTCTGATAGAATAGATTTAATTTTCAGTGTTTTACCCAGAGTAAATAAATTTTAAAAAAAAATTACCTCCCACCGTCACTCCATATGGTAGCAAACTTTACTAAAAGCATTACTAAAAATCAGATATTGGCCTATCACAGCATTTGGACTAATCTCAAGCCTCATCTCCTGTAAATTAAAGCATTTCTAACTTATTTACTGTTCATTTTTTATGCACTCTTGTAAAGATTCTTTCAGTACCTTGGGAAATAATGTAGAATGTAATGAGGCGCTGTCAGTGCATCTTAGATTTTCATCTGAGTTCAGCAAGTCAGCAAAAAAGTTTAGGACACTTTATTATAATTGCATAGGGAATGGAAAGTAATGGTAAGGTGGTGACAATTTGGCCATCACACCCTACAGGACTGAGCAATTGCCAAATACAGTCTTGATTGTTTACCCTGTCTAAATCAGGACTGTGTGTACAGAATGAGGCCAGAAGGACAATGCATCACAACTTAAATTGTTTGGGGATAGTCTGAGAATAGAAAAAAGATAGTAGATATAAAACAGTGCTCATTAAAAGGGTAAAACACGTGCAATATTTATTTTCCTTCTAAAATTTAACTTTAAGTATTGATTTGTTTTAATATCTAGAAATAGTATTTACAAAAATAAAAAAATCTCCCTGGCAGAGGCAGAGTGTGCTGCTACTTACATTAAAGTACCAGGAGCTCAGAGTTTTAAAAGTTCATAAGTCACCTCAGTAATGTTATCCTTGGCACCCAGCACAACAACTCAAGATGTTTGTCACTTTTGGGAAGGAATGAGTTCTCTTGTTATTATTGCTACCCACCAAATCTTCATTCCTCTTTTTCCTCTGCTCAACTAGAGACATTCAGAAGTGTCAAAAGAGACTTTTAGAATATGGCTTTGCTCCGAGCCAGTGAAAAAGGAAGATCTTACGACAACCATATGGGCACCACAGATTTTTCCTGTTCCTTGGTACCTAGAAGCAGGCCCTGGAGACACTGTACAGATAAATTTCTCTGTAATGTGGTTCGAATCACACTTAACCCATATTTTCTACAACTGTGACTATCTTTGTGCTGCTGTTTTAATTTCTATGGTATGCATTTACAAGAAAAAGATGGTATTTGCACACACTTAGGAAACTTGATTTCAGGGAGTCAAGAAAATGTTGAGTAATCACATCTTTTTAATAGACTGCATCTGCTAAACACAACTTCTCTGGGCATTCTGTTCCAGTGGCTCACCACCCTCACAGTAAATAATTTTTTTCTAATATCTACTCTGAACCTACTCTCTTTCACTTTAAAGCCATTTCCCCATGTCCTGTCATTACATTCCATTGTAAAAACTTTCTTTCCATCTTTCTTGCAGGCTCCTTTCAGGTACTGGAAGGCCACAATGAAGTCACTCCACAACGTTCTCTTCTTCAGGCTAAACAACCCAAATTCTCCCAACCTTTCCTCACAGGAAGGGTGCTCCATCCCTCTAATCTTCTTGGTGGCCTCCTCTGGATTCAATCCAACAGGCTGATGTCCTTCCCATGCTGGGCATGCCAGAAACCACCAAGACTTCTCAGACACTCAACAGCTGAGCCTGTGTCATTTACCGGCCACTTCTGCAGAAGGTAATAGCCAGGGTCAGCAGAAGATTTTGTGTCCTTCTGACACTGAAGCTGGAACAAGTCAAATGTGTATCAGTGAAAACCCTACTTCACAGAAACTCTGCTCCCTGTAGTTTCATGTTTCTTTGGCTTCCTACATGAGGAGGGATTGCATCCCTAAGCTATCTTTGGTACTGATAAAAGATGGCACAAAGTCCTGACCTAACAAGCTGCTTCTGTGCTAATGAAAATTAATTAATTAACTCCTAGGGACACCTAGACTAGTCCATTTTTGTATGAGACTCATAAAGTTTATCAATGCCAAAGTCAAATTGAAAAGAATCTTGCCATGTTTGGAAAAAAAACTTACTATCATTTCAATACAGAGTGCTGGGATATTTCATCAGCAATGCAATGTGTTGAAACTATGAACAAACATTTGACGTGGTATTTCACAATATCCTAAACCCCATCTGCATTTGTAAACAGTATTTAAGGCAGCCAGGCTTGCTAATACTGAGATGATGTTATCTGGGGAAATACCAGGCTAATGCTTACTCTTGCCAAGCACTCATTCCTTTATGAAAAGTCTGAAATTTTAAAATTTAGACTCTTCTGAATCATCTAAATCCAATGAAGTCTGAACAAATATTTCATTTGCCAGTCAGCTTGACAACGGTTAAAGAGCATTGTGCTCTTGGTATGAACAGCTGCAAAGCACATACATCCTCTCCTGATATGGGTGCTTGCCATTTGTTTGTTGTGATATGCCAATGTGAGAATTCATGAGTTAGAGCTCGGGAAATCAAATTTCCACCAAAGGCAATGAAAGCTGGATTTGGTCACGTATATTTATTTACCACCTTGAGCTGCAGACTGAGTAATTGCTTTTTGTTATTGCTGTTGTCTGTGCCACCTCTGTATCTGGAGGGATGCAGTCACTATGCTTAAAAAATGGAGAATGGGCCCAGAAATGTAAAGCAGCCTCAGGTGTAGTTTCACCATTCAGGTCTACTGCTTTTATATTACAGGCTTTTTCTCTTTCCACTCTTCATCAGCTGAGGTCCCATTCCTGAGCCCACCTCTATGATGGATTTCTCGGGTGTATTTTCATGGCTGTGTGCATTGATACGGCTACACAGAAGCCTGTACTGGGTGTGTTCAGTCTTCAGCCTGATCACGACGTCCTTGCAATGGGGCCACGTCCATCACATGTCCATCTCTTCCAGGAGAAGAGGAGGATCACGGATGACCTGATCTCTCCCTGTAACTCCCTAAAACGAAGGTGTTCCTAAAAGGAACTGGCCTCAAGTTACACAGGATGCTCACGTTGGACAACAGGAGGAATTTTTTCACAGAAAAGGGCGATTAAACATTGGAATGGGCTGCCCAGGGAGGTGGAATCACCGTCTCTAGAGTTGTTTAAGAACTGGGCGTGGCACTTAGTTGATGGAGGTGTTTGGCCAAAAATTCGGCTCTATGATCTCAGGGGTCTTTTTCAACCTTATTTATTCTGTGATATGCTTATGCTAATAAAAATACAAACCACCTATATATACACATGTATGTGTGTGCGTGTTAACAAGTGTGTTCCCATAGCCAAATGACGCTGAGGAGGGCAGCAGCCCTATGCCAAAGCCCGGCTGGACCCTCAGCTCGGTTCTCGCCCTCAGCGCGGCCCCTCTGGGCAGGATGCGGCCCCACAGC
>VXBQ01013137.1:0-78102 GCA_013400175.1 Phainopepla nitens | reverse complement strand
GGGGAGCAGCCCCGCGGGGGCGGGCGGGCCGCGGGGCGCCAGCCCGGGGGGTTCGTGCGGCCCCTCCGCTCGCCCTGCCGGCCGGCCGGGCCCCGCTCCCCATGGGATAAGCTGTAAACATGTTCAGCTTTGAAGGGGACTTCAAAACAAGGCCCAAGGTGTCTCTGGGAGGAGCGAGCCGGAAGGTAAGGAGCGGCGCCCGGCCGTGCCTGTGTCGGTTCCGCCGCCCCCCGCCCTGTTATCGGTGCTTTTACCGTCGGGCCTTCAGAAATGGGAACAGCGATGACTAAGGCTTACTAGAGGGAAAAACCCTCCCCTCCTGCTGATGTGTGTATCTCTGATCTCCCTGCCTCTCTGTTGCTATTTTTTTTTTCAGCATAATCAGGCCGCACCATCACAGGTTTGTAGTGTAGTAAGAATTGTGGTAAGCCAGGAAATGAAATGTCTCCTTGGCTCGTCCCCCCCGCCGGCGATCCGTCGATCCCGGGGGTCGCGGCCGGTGGCACCTCCCGAGCCGTCGCTCTCCCGGTCTTCCAGGAGGAAAGGACTCGGAGACCTCCTGTCCTTTCCCTCCAGAGGGAATGTCTGGCGTGGACCTTCCTGGCCGGAGGGCTGTGGGACGCACGCAGCCTCGCACCACGCGAATATTGCTGGGGGAGGTTCGTCCGCGTGAGCCGGGGCTGCCGCGGTGGTCTCTGTCGAGTTTAGGTTCGGTCGATTTGTCGTGCGCAGGGTGAGTGGGAGTTAATTGTCAGCTGTACCAGACTATTGGATCTCCCTGTGTTTATTGATGGGGGGAAAAGAAAAAGCGGAACGATTTATTCGGATCTTGCTGATTGGACAGGGTAAGCGTATGTTTAGTCGAGCACTGAAGGGCACAGGACTTCCGAAGAACGATAGAAAGGACAAAGTGTTTTTAGAAGTGGCCTGATCTGTAGGGGTCACTTTTAATTTGCTGTGAAATACAGAGTCTCCCCGTTGTCATTGGAGATGACTGTGTGGGAAGCTAATGAGTGTTTCTATTAGTATTTTTAAATTTTAATTGGGTAAGAAAATAAGTCCTAAGTTTTTATTACTGTGCACTAAAAGAAAGTTGGATACTTGGAAACTTTAAAAGTTTGGCAGTACAGTGAAGAAATGAGCAAAAATACTGCAGTATGTGGTATTAAAAGCAAAGTGAAGTTCGCATTTTGGTGTATTGACTTACTATGAAGTAAGTCAGTTGTGTACAGAACTGGATTTAAATTATGCAGCTTTTCCTCTGATTCATCTTCTGTTTATCTTAAGACATTTCTGTTCATTAGGCCATGTAAACTGGCATTACATGAGTCGAAATGCCATGAATACTCCCCAGCTTAAGTAGGAGTTGGCAGAACATGCCCTGTCCTCAGCTGTACACTTCAGCTACTTTGCAACTTTTGACCCTGGCTTGCTCATAGTGTTTCTTGCTGAACATGTTGCCTCCTACAGAAGTAAACAACTGTCATAACATCTTGTGTTTTACACGCAGCAATTAATGAAAATGTATCAGAATTATGTCTATTATATGAGACAAATTTATTAATGTTATACAGGTGTAAATTTCCAAGGGCAAATATTAGCATGTAAAGGACTGGAAGCTGAAACTGATGCATAACCTTCTCTGTGTGCAGCAGAGGTTGTGGTTCATGATGAGATTGATACTGACTGGTGCAGAGATTTCATGATTTTACATTGGTTCACTGAGGTGCTTGTGCTGCATCAGTGCAAATCAGTTACATGCAGCTTTGGGCATCATGGTACATAGACATCCTAGAGTGTCCTTGGAACAGCTGCTTATTTTCAGAAGCTGAGTACAGTACTAATGAAATAATTTCTTCAAACTGTACTAAAAACTACTTCTGAATGCAGTTTAACCTGAACTTGTGTGAAAACATACCACAGCAGAGATTGGTGTGGGAAGTGTTTATGTGGGTTCCATCAAATGCATTCAGATTTTAGCTTTTATGTTTCTCAAATCCTGTACTGCACTGGTGCATAGCTCTAAACTCCATATAGAGTGTAGTTAGCTGTCTTCACATTTTGGTTAGACAAAACAATCCCTCTGGGCCTGTTGTCCAAGGACACCCTGTAGCCTCAGGCCCCAAAAAGTGTGAGCAGAAGTGATTTGTGGAGGGGAGCAAACTGGGGCTGTAATGGGGGGATTAATGCCTGATATGTAAATAGACCACACTCATATCTGTCTGAAAAACTCATGGCCATTGTCCATTGGCTCTAGCCCCTTGGGGAGGCTGCTTCTGCCCTCAGTGTACCTGAAGGCCCTTCATTAAATATATCTGCTTTTATCTTTTAGCTCTGTCTGGTCTCTGTTTCTAGGTAAGCCTGAATTAAGCATCACATGGGTTTCTCTTTATTTCACATCACAGGCTCTTTGGGATCATGTTTCTCATATGTATTGGCTTCATTTTTACAGAAAGCTGAATTGTAAATTATTTCCTTTCAGCTTTTGGTACACATACTAAAAAACCTCCTTTTTCTGACGAATGCCCTTGCCTTCTCACATGGTGTATAACTTCAGAAAGATCAATGCTGTACCTCTGCCATGCTTTTGGTAGCTAGCTGCATGCTCGGTGCTGCCTATTGTGATTCCTTTGGTGGAAGAAAGCACAATTCAGAAACAGTGGGGCCATGCAGGCTGGTTGATGCTGAGAATAAGTCTGCACCCAGTTTGGGGAAGTTTCCCACTGCAGGACAGTGACAGAACCTCCCAGGGACGCCTGTTTGAGGAGCCACTCGGTGCTGAAGGTGCCAGTGGAGCCTGATGAGGATACAGCTCCACCAAAACAGTCATCAGCAGCACTGTTAGAAGCCTGCTCTTGCTGGTGGAAGTGCAGCTGCCAACAGTAGCTGTGTTGGTCCCAGCTCACGTGTGCTGACGCCTGTCTGGCACCGCCGTGTGTGTCTGTAGTGTTCCCTTGGCCTCACCAGGGCTGATTGCAGTGAGGTCTATCAGCAGGAGCACAGGGAGAGAAGTGAAATTGGGGACTTGCATAGTTGTGTCAGTTAGGCACTGAATCTAGTGTGCTTTCTCATCACTAGCTTGTAGGGTGTTCTTGAGTTACAAAACCAGAGAGCTTCAGGTCTGGTTTTGTGCTGTTTGCATCTTATATTTGTGTGTGTTATGGTCTGAAATGTGTAGGCTCTTGAGAGCCACTTCAGTCCACCCATATCAAGCATCACTTGTTTTTGTTCTAGTCACAGGCTGCAAGTTTATGTTCTCAAAATCACTGCCTCAGTGACTGATCCTTTAAGAATATTATTGTAGCATTACAATAATGCATTTTACAGAAGTGTAAAAATGTCACTGGTATTGTCAGTGCATGGACTTTTCCTTCCATACGTTTCCTTTCAAGAATCTGCTGATTCATCTGGACTGTTTGCCCTTTTTGGGGGTATAGATACAGAATTTTATTTACAATGTGATAAGCTAATTATAGAGGGTTTTATTTATTTATTTTTGTTTTTGGGGTAGTTTATCATCACCTTTAAAACATGGTTCTTTGCTTCACGAGACTCTTCAAAAGAAATTTTTAAATTTAGTTCGATTGTAAGTGGCAAACCATATTTTTGTGCTTTTAAAGTAAAGTAGCCTCCAGAAATGAATGCTGTTGTTGGAGTTCAGCAGGGGAACGTCTGGAATTACTCGTGGACGTTTTGTAGTTGTTGCCTGGAAGGCTGTGGCTGCAGAGAGGCTGTGGTGTGTCGGGCAGGAAGCGCGGAGCTGTGCATGAGGAGTCGGCTTGGGGTGCAGCTCAGCTTGGCCTCACCCAGCCCGACTGTGCAGGGGGCTGGAGCAGGTGTCCCCTCACCTGGCTGCCTCCCAGCTCATCCCCTGTGTCCCGTGCACCGAACAGGTTTCTGCTAGTGGGGTGTCACCAGGCCTTCTGGGGACAGCTGGCAGCTTTCACTGATGTTAGCGTGAGGGTGGGCACAGCACAAACCGGGCCCAGTGTTAGGTACATCAGTCACTTCAGTAGTTGTAAGGAAAATGGGGGGTAGCAATGCTGCAGTACATCCATGCAGGGGATCCCCTGGCCAGTGCTGAGACATACAAGGTTTTGATCACTTTGTGAAATGTATGAATGACGCCTTGGAATTCTAACAGGAAAAATGGGTAAAAATATATGAAGTCACATGTACAGTGTCAGTTGAGCTATCTAAATCATGCTTTTACAAATCCCTAGGCTGTTTAAAACAGAGTTTTTAAAAATTGTAATGCATTATGAGATGATTTAAAAAAACCCTCATTTTCCAGAATTTGTAATGTAGATGAGTTAGCACAGTCATGAAAGTGAAAGCAACTTCTTTGAGTTTGGAGTTCTTTTTGATCTTTGGCTTTTTTGTGGAAGACATAGAAGCTTACTAATAAGCAAATACTGATGACTCCATCTGTATTTTAAAAAGTCTCAGTAATTTCTTTTAATATGGACATTTTTACTAATCAGGGATCTTCAGTTTACAAAGTTTGTTTATATTTTAATTTAGCAGTAACTTATTTGCTTTCTTAAATTAGTAGCATGACATTAAACATTAGATTCTTATTTATATTTCCCTCTGCTTTCAGCTGAAGTGCAGAGGTAGAACTCCAGAGGCACCTTGTTTGCTCTTTGCTGTCTGTATTCTACATGTGAAGTAACTTCTTGTGGAATTAAAATTAGGATTTTACAGGCAGTAAAATTGCCAGTGTATGGAGAGATCTGCTCTTGTTGGGATTGGTTGTTGTGGTAGATGCCTGTAGGATATAAGCACTGATGGGATAGTTAAAAATCAGTTTTGTTTCTCTCTTACTGATTGATTGAGTTGACAATTTTAGGAAGGAATAATTTCTATTTTATTGTAACTTATTTGACCCTACTCCATGCCACAATGGAAGTGAAATGATGGCAGGGATTTGTAGTATGGGAATTCTAGATTGGAATTACAAATGGAGTGTTTATTTTTGAACAGTGGGAAAGAATTGCAGTGCTTTGCTCCCGAAGACCTTTGTCCCTGTGCAGGTCCATACCTCACTCTGAGTCAGCTGTGTTTCATCCAGACTCTTGCAGTGTCACAGCCTAAGTCTGGAAATACTCTTGCAATTTCAGATCTGTGGCGTGGAAGTATGAGGAGAGCATCATGCTATAAAATAATAATGACTGCCTGTCAGTGGGAAACGACACAGTTAATGCATCCTTGAATCTTAGGCATTTTTTTCTCTCTGTAACATTTGAAAGTCTCCTCATTTGAAAGCAAGCTACAAAAGATGGAGTTGTAGTTAGCTGACAGCAGTGATTAGGCTGTTAGTTTCAGTTACGTGCTATTTTTTTTAGATTCAAAACAAAAAAGAATTCTGCTTTTATAAATACATTTCCCCTGCTTGTTCCTGAGAAAATGATGAGTCATAGAATGGTTGGGGTTGGAAGGGACCTTAAAGATCAGCCAGTTCCAACCCCCCTGGCATGGGCAGGGACACCTTCCACTAGAAATGGCTCACCTACAGCTCTGTGTACAACACATATCTTAAGAATCACGATAGAGACAAACTGAGCATGAATGTAAAAGCAACTGTCTTTCATTTCAGTTGGCCTCTAGAACCCCCAGTCAAATTCGGGTGTTTTTGTGGGTGCCATGGTAGAAGAGGTCCCAGGTCCTCCCTCCATCCCGCAGCAGATTTCAGCTGCAGTGCTGAGGGGTTTTCTAGCAAGGACCTGGCATTGACTTCACCAGGCCAGCCTTTGCTGGGCCGAGCTCCTCCTCCTGGGCGTGGTTCAAACTCCCTTCTTCTGCAGGATTCTCTCTGGTTATACAACACACCTCTGATTATCTACACCTTTATTCAGAAGAATCACAGACTGGTTAAAAGCGGAATATTTCAAGCTGCTGGATGTACTCAGACATGTTCAGTGGAATTAAAATTGTTGAGGTTCGGTTCAAGACATTGTAAGCCTTTTAAAATGCAAATTTCTTTTACTGTTCAGATTAAAAATCCACTTGGAGTTCATCTCGTCTAAAATAATGTAGTGAAATAGAAAAATTGTTGAGAAGGTGGGGGATATCTCCCAGTGGCTACATTTGTTCTGTAAAAATAAATGCTAGAAAGTTACTGAATACTTGTGTTGAAAGGAATTTTATTCTGTAAATTGCTTAGGTCACTTTATTTGTTTTGAGAGTTGTTACTGATTTTTACGTGGTTCAAGTTAAATTCAGCTGAAAAGTCATGTTCCTCATTTTAAGGAAAGAAAAAAAAGATTCAAGTTCCTGGATTTTATAGATGAAAACTATACAAGTTTTTGTAATTGTCCACAAAAATTAAAAAGATCAAGTGTTTGTTTTTTAAAGAAAATTTCTTAAAAATCATGCCTTGTACTTTGCATGACCTCTTGTAATGTGAAATACAAAGCCTTCTCAGCTACTAACCAAAATAAACCCTCTTTGTTTATAAAGAAGCATCAAACATTTATTAATGTTAACTCTTTTGCTGCAGTGCGTTATTACTAATTTTTAAAGTGTATTTCAGCGAAACAAGGATGAGAGAACAACTTGAATTCATTTTTTTTTTTCGTGCTGGATTGAGCTGCTGGTTTTGAAGCACTCACTGACATGGTTCCACTGTCAGATGGGGCTGTTCTCAGCTGCTGCCTTACAGCAGTGCTGCCACCAGGAGCTCTGCTGCGATGGACAGTGCAGTACGTGGAAGTTACCCTCATGTACAGATGAACATTTCAGATGTTACTCAGCATTTCTTTGGTGGCAGTCACATGTTTTCCTCTCTGGGTACTGTCCTCCATCTGCTTCCCTGTTTTCACCTCTCCTCCTCCTGTCTTGCCCTCTGAGTCACCGTCTGCAATGTCACGCTGTGTTTTGCTGTCACAAACGCCTTCTCTGCTTGCTTGTTTCTTTGTGCCTTGCCTCACAGAAAACTTCTCCAGTTGGGTTTTTCATGGTGCTGGAGCAGGAGGTTGTTGTCTTTTCTGTGTGGAGAAAGCATCAGGCAGGAAAGGGACTGCCAGATGTCTCCCACATTGCATGAAAACTCACAGGCCATGTATTCCCTGTTCTGCCTGGGAGGACAAGCCCTGAAGGAAGAAGACCACATCCTAAAGAGTCAGGGCTGTGATTCAGGGAATGGCTTTTCACTCCTTTTGAGGTAGGGATGACAGGGTATTGGAAGAAGATTGTTTCATGGTTCTTGTCCTCTCTTTCCTACTGCAGGTTTGTTTTCTTTTGCACATGCATGGTTAATTTTTAATTTCTGAAGAGACAGTGCATTCTAGCTTGGTTTAATAACTCTTTAAGGGGATATATTTTTCTTGAATTTAATTTAAATGTGTTCTTTAGTCATAGTTATGATCTGCATATATCTTGTGAACATGAGTAACAGTATTATTTTACCCATAATAATTTGTTGAAGGTGATATGTACTTACCTGAATATTTTATTGTCTTAAGGCAGTGCTTCTAGTTTATTAAATTTATTCTTTAACAAGTTGGCATTTTTCTTTACAAGCACTCAAAACAAGTATGTGGCTGACTAAAAACTTAATTTTGTTAGGTTAAAAGTGGATTGGAATAAAGTCTGATTGCTACAAAGAGACCCAGTTCTTCATCAGTGAAAAACTGGTGATGCACTAAGGATACACTGCCCTGTTATATCACCCTCCCTCTGCAAATGATTTAAAATAGTTTGTTTCTGATAAACCCCCTGACCACTTATTTTCCTTTATCTACTAATAATTTGTATTTTCTGTCTTTGCTTGTGTTTTTTCATACCATTCTCCTCTCTATTCACACTTAGCAGTTTGTTTTCCCTTTCCTGTATTTTGTTCTGCCTTTTCTGTCAATTCTCTCTGAAGTGTAAGGACAAAATACAAAAAGTTGTTGCTAAGCATTAATGCACTTTACACGGTGCTGTCTGCAGAATGATCACTTCTAAACTGGGACATTTCACCAGCTTCTTTAATGCATCAGGTATCAGCTGTTGAAAAAGTCCTGAGACTTTAAGCCATTTGTTGGTTGTTAATTTAGTACCTTGTTTTATTTGTGCCTTTCTGTACTGCTGGAGTGGAGCTACATCATCCTAATGTGTGGATTTCCTAACGTTTGTTTGCACTGTGTTTGACACATGGAACAAACCCTGTCTTTGGAGGGCAGTAGCTGTAGTTAGTGGTGTCTTTGGCCAGAAATACTGTCTTTAGAGGAAAGATGGTTAACCTTCTTGTGGGATTTTTTTTTTCTTTTTCAGTCTCTTGGTGGCCTGTGTTAGAGTTCTATCCTAAAGAAACTAAGAGAATCATGATTTTCCTTCCTCTTCGTCATCAAAAAAGAAATGCAGAAGAGTTTTGCTCTCATTTTTTGTATCTGCTGCTAAACATTGAAAGTATTCCAGCACAGCTGTTTCAACTGTAGTTAAATATTTTATAAACATTTGTTTGCCAACTTCAAATTGGTTTTTCTGTATTAAAATGCAGTACATTTTCAGCTTGAGTGTTTTTTAATTTCTCTGGGCTAATAGGGGCATATGGAGAAAAACAAAGTTGTCGTAGTGTCAAAAAATGTAGACAGTTCCCTTAAGTCTGCTGTGTGTTTTGGACTGGATTTGGGAGGGTGCTTTCATCTCCTGTTGCCTGCAGTGGAAACTGAATACTGTGCATCAAAATTGAATTATTTTGTATATTTCCTTGGAAATTACCCAGAACCATCCAGTAAGAGACTCTTGCAAATAAAGCTTTGTTTATGTATTGTAATCTATGAGTACTCATATAAGATTGTGGTTTAAAAGCTAATGCATGGTTTTTCTGTTGTAACAATATTGGGTTTTGAGGCCTCATGAATACTTTAGTATTCTTGTCTTTTTCTCTACTAGTGAGATCACTGTCCTGAAAATTTTGATGCATAGCCTTAATTTAGATGAAGAGTTCAAAATTTTAAAAGAAAAAAATCCTGTCATTTATGCTGTGTGTCTCTTGACATCTTTTCTGGACAATCTTTGAGAAAAAGAATGAGTAAACATAAGAACTTCATGGTTTTTTTTTGCAAGTTAGACAAAAGCATGGGGATTTAGAACAGGATGTGATTGCTCTGAACTTGCTTTGTGCGCTTAGGCCAGGGATTTATGTACCCTGCAGGCAAGGAAAACACTCAGACTTCTGGTATGATCTGGTGGGACTGGGACCTTCCTGTGCTCCAGCTGTGCCCTTTTTAAATGGGTGATATTTGCCAGGGTAATCGAGGTGCTGAGAATACAAACATGGACAGGGATCAGTGCAGTTTGCTGCTGTTTGCTGGTCCCTTTTCACAGGGACATAACTCCTTCCATCAGTGTTCTTCTGAGAGGGCTGCATGCCACGTTTGTGTGAGTTCAGAAAATGATTAACACCTGCTTTTCTCTATGTTCTATGTTTTACACATTTTGAGCAATCCCCGAAGTGAAGTCTGCAAGAAATAATCCCGAACTCGGTGGAAACACGTTTGAATCAAAGTGCAGTAGGATCTTTATTTGTGTCTTACAGGAAGAAAAGGCTTCTCTGCTTCATCGTACTCAGGAAGAAAGGAGAAAACGAGAGGTAAAGTAGCCTGTAAGCGTTTGCCTGCCCACTGGATTCTTCTTTGGTGCTACATTTCCAGTGCAGAGGAGTTCTGCTGCAGTAGTTCTCCTGCTTAGTTCAGCAGCGTTTTCTTTCAGTTTGAAAGTTCTGTAGAGTCTTAAAGTATGCTTTAACTGGCAAAACAATTTGAGTGCTTTAAGATGTTCCTTAGAAGTGCTTTTCATCTCAAAATAAGAGAAGCATGCACTGGGTACAAAGGGAAATTTCCCTTTTAATTTGGTGCTTATTGGATCTAGTCTTTGTTGAGAAAAGATAAGGATTTGGCTAGGAAATTGCAAATTTTACCTTGTCCATAATTTATTACTGTCAGTTGGTCTCAGCAAACTTTCTTCTGCTCCTGGTTCTGCTATGGTTTCTTGGCTGACCTTTAGTACTTCACTTCCCCAGTGTGTGCCTCAGTTCTGTGAAGGTAAAATCAGAACAGTGATTCTTGAATACTCTGAAAAGTGCTCCAGTGCTTTGAGATCACCTGATAATTAAGGATCAGTGAGAAGCTGATGTGTGAGGCTTTAAGCAGCCTTAATACTGGTCTGTGATGGGAGCTTACTGCTCTGGAAAATTCAATCTGGAATAATGCAAGTGAGGAATAGACACTGCAAGGAAGAAGCCAAAGTTTAGTAGCATGGAATTTGAGTCAATATGATAATTTTATAATTTCTTCTCCGACCCTCCCATACAGGTTGAAAAAATTTTGATGTTACCTGCTGATTAAAAAATATAACTGTGCAGGTTTCATGCTCATGAAGGAAACAGCTCTTTGGCCCTTAAAGGTGTGTTTGACCCATGCTAGATTAAGCACAAATTCTGCACTGGCTCCTCAGTTTCTGTGGACTGTTACTGCTTTTTTCTCTCAACGTGGGTGTGTAGTTAGGGACTAAGTTCAAGTATGAAAGTACCAGGATTTCACCCTTAAGTTCAGAATTCCATGTTATGAATCAGCTTTATGATCAACGAGTCCTTAGCAACACATGTGAAATTCTTCTTTGTGGTCCATAAACCCTTGGCTCTGTCCTTTGCAGAGCTGGTGCATGTGCACACAGTGATTTGCTGTGGCATGGAGCACATTTTCACCAAGTGAATGACTCCTCTGAGAATAAAATCAGCTATGGCTTTTAAAAACTGCCTGTGGCAGAATCTCACCAGTGACCTCAGACTTAAAACCTTTGCAGTTAGGAGTCTCTAATTGACAATTATGTGTTCTGAGGTAAAACCAGTACCTAGAGAGAAGGAGAAGTTACCTGTGTTTTAGTTGAGCCTTTCAAAGGGACACTGCCTCTGCAACTCTTCTGATTGCACTTCTACTGGCAATACTTTGGAGAGAGAAATACCCTTTGCCCTAACAAAATTTTGATTTTGGTCCATGATTTAGAGGCAGTTAGAGTCTTCAAGAATCTGCTTATTCAATTAAGTTGCTTTAAGAACCAGGGTTTTCCAAGAAAAATAAAGTGGGCCTTGAATAGCAATTTTGTATGGGGTTCCCTCTGGTCAGTTCAGGTTGTGCTTTTTTAAGTTGGATGTGTCTTTACAGACAGGAAATTGGAAATCGAAGTTTTGGGACTTGAAAGTTTATGTGAACTTTCCAAAAGTATTTTAATGAAATTTATGAAAGCATTTTGGTGTTTTGTTTTGCCTGGTGACCCTCAGAATTACAGGTTCAATATAGTTTAAGGATTGATTAGGTTAAAATTTCTCTTTTTAAAGCAGGCTTCTTGATCCTTGTACTTCTTCAACCACTGCTTTGTAGCTCTAGGGTCATGAACAACTCTTTATTTCCCCTAAGAAACCACATGGTCATTGTTAGAGCTACAATTACAGCAGCCACTTCCCATAGATATTTGTTGTAATGGGATGTGCCCAGGGTGTTGTCAGGAAACCCTCCAAGAGCTCTTTCCATAGCATCTCAGGCAAGCTGGCTTTACAGTTCCTTGTAAAGGGCTGATTTTTGCTACTCTTTCCACCTGGTGAGGAAGATGTCATAAAAGGATTCACTGCATATGTCTGGTTTGGAAAAGAGACTTAAGAATTTTTATGAATTTCTGTATTTTGCCCCGGGCCTCAATGAGCTTTAAGCCTCATTTTTGTTTTGACAGTGGTACTGTCTCCAAATAAGTGATTTTTTTTCTGATTGTTTTCCCCACATCTAAACTGTGCCAGCATCACAATGCTTTTATGTTATTTGAATGAAAACAAATAAGTGGGTTGTCAGTGTTTGCTGCTCTATGCAGAAAGAGGAATGATGTCATTAAAATCGATGAATCTTTCAACATTTTCAACATAGTATTAAGTCTTTGATAAGATGTATTGATAATAAAGTGATGCAAAGTAATAAAATATTTATGTTGATTTCTGTAGTATTACATACTTACTGAGTATTAAAGATTCTTTTGCAATATTTAATGGTAAATTTGCATTTAAAACCATAAAAAACATTCTCACTGATTTATGTGTATTGGGTAGAAACATTAAAATAATTTATTTTACTGATGATTACTGCCTAATTTTTATTAAAAAGCCATATTAAATACAAATATATTTGATAAAATGGTAGAAATTAGAGTCAGTCCTGTGGTGTTGATTTCAGTTTTCTTGCTTTGTTTTACAGGAAGAAAGGCGGAGGCTGAAAAATGCAATAATAATCCAGTCATTTGTAAGAGGGTACAGAGACAGAAAACATCAAGTCAGTACCTGGTTATTTAATTAGAAAGATGCTAAATAGTTTTCCTGAAAATGAGACTTTCTAGTAATAAATAATTTCGTTGAAAAATTGTTTTGAATATTTGAGAAAGTGGAAGTTTTTTTTTCCCTCTTGACATTTTCGTTTCAAACGCAATATTTTAGTAAACAGATCTGTATTCTGCAAAGCATGGATGTGGCTGGACCTGAGTGGGATTCTGCAATGTTTTTTTTAGCTGATAAATTGGATAAAAAACATTAGGTATTAAGAACTTTCACACACCAGTGGAGCTTTTAATTTTTTTGGCAGTGTGGCTAGAGGTGGTGGTTTGAGTTCTAAGTTGCTGTTGGGTAGATTCTTCTAAGAAAGAGTTTTGTTTAAATTCGTTTATTTGAGTAAACTAGACTGAAATGTTTGATGTGATAATGCTTGATAAGCAACAGATTTGTTGCAACTGTACTTTCTGAGTTACAGAATGGAGTTGTTCAACTACAATGTCATGCATATATTTTGATCTCTTAACAAATATGTGTTGTATCTGTTTTACTGCTTTGCCACCTCGCTGGAAGGGAAGTTGAAATTTTGCATCTCTGTTTTAAACCCTGACCATTACTGATGTATTGATGCATGTTTTGTTTTTTAGTACTCTATCCAAAGAAGTGAATTTGATCGCTGTGCTAATTTGGCCCAGTCTGGAGGAGCCTTTTCCACTGCTAATGGAGCCAATTTGACTCTCTTAGTTCGTCAGTTGCTCTTTTTCTATAGACAGAACGAGGATTCAAAGCGTTTGGTGAGTACTGGTACATGCTTTGATCCTTAGTCCTTGCATTTCATGCACTTTTAAAGTAGTCTTCCACTTGAAAGTGCACTTTTCACTGCACTCTGCTGTTTTTCATTTGGTCACAATAACTTAAAATTAGATTTTACTAGTGCATGTGCCCACACACACAGTATGTGAAATGAAGCCTTGAAAAACCCTATGTGTGTCATTCACAGTAACTTTTCAAAAATAATATACTTCTGTTAGGACTTTAATTTTTAGATGATATTTCTGCTTAGCCCCATGGTCATTCCTGAGGTGTTTGGGTGATATTTTTTTTCTCACTGTTCAATATTGCTGGCATATTAATTGCAATGTCATTGCCAGCTTCCCAAATGTATGAGTAAGTGTGATTTGTAGTGGCTGTTAATAATGGACATTAAAGAATGATGTCTGTTTAAAAAGAAAACATTACCAGATAGTGTAACTCAGTCTGAACTTTGAGTTTAGTACTAGTGATCATGGAGTTCATAATGAGTAATTATTTTTTTTTTCCTCAACTTCAGTCTGAGTTTGTGTTTTATAAGTCCTCCAGAGGTATCCACAACAGCATTGAAATGTTAGTGTCTGAGTTGCCATAGATGCTAGAACTTGTCATTATAAACTGTAAACTTGTGCATATCTTGTTGCAGGTATGGATGTGTCAGAATTTAATTAAACAGAGTTCTCAGTTTGTTAAGCAATTGGATGGTCTAGACAGACTTACTTGCTTATTCCAAATAAAAAGACTGTTGGGGCTGTGTTGCAGGTAAGTTCTTTCTTTCTGTGTGCTACTGTGTAAAAAGTGCTCAGAAATTGTGTTGGGCACTTGGTTGTTTCTTTTTGCAGCAATTGAAGTAGGAAATGTACATTAATTTTATTTAGAGGACTCTTGATATTAAATATGTGTCAGCCATGGTATAGCATGCCTGTTCCTATGTAGAACAATCAAATGTTCTTAAGCTCTGTTGACTTTCAAGTTCAACATGTGCTTAAGGGATGCTCTCCTAGGATAGGCCTGAGTATGTTCTTAAGTGTTTTTGTGCAGTGGTGTCATTGGCAATATTTGTGGAAACCAGGTTTTCTTGGGAGCTGATAGTGTTTGGATGTTATGATCTGAAGTAGACTAATGTTCCAAGGATGTGCTTTGAATAGATGTTGTTTCAAAACTTACATAATTTAGTAGGACTTTCCTCACACTTTATTTTGAACTGAAGGCATATTAAGCAGTTACATTATTGCTTAAGCATTACATTTATTTTTTGTAGTAAGATGATCACAGGAAGGTGAATCTGTTAAGCTGACTTGAATATGTCAGCTGTTGTTACTCTATTATTAGAAAACAACAGTATGTTTGTTCTTATCAATAATAGGGACTAGTTACACTCTGCAGAGCTTTAAAATGCTTTTTTTCTTTTTAGGAAATGATTTCATTTAAGTCACTGAAGCTTGTGTTCTTAGAAGTGTGTAAACTGTGTGTATGATAAACAATGGCACCAGCTACTAAAGAAGACTTGAGTGGTGGGCTTTAAAGTCCATGTGCAGTGGGACAGAGCTGTGGTGTCACTGCATGGAATTGCACATTTTCACTCCAGTGGAAACTCTGCTTTTGTAAATGCAGCTCTTAATATGGATGGGGAAGAAAGCACATTGTTAGGACAAGTCAGCCATATACATCTTGCAGTAAAAATACTTTGAACTCTAATGGGCTCTTAATCATCATCATTTCTGTGGTTACTGGTAGCTGTTACATGAGCAACTTGTTAAAAGGGTGGGAATGGTTGTATTTTTAACATTTGAGTCTGTAATCAGACTCTGGTGTTAGTTATGCACATGATGTTCCCTAGCACCTGTTCCCAGCCCTTGTTGCTCTGGGGCTTTCATGGCTTCCTGTGTAATATGGTTAGTGGTACATGTTGGTAAAACTTGTATTGTTCTTTGCTTCTCTTCCAGTTTATGCAGTAGACCTCCAAATTTTCAAATCACTCAGAGCAAGAATTTAGTGGGATTTGAAGGTAGAATACCATACTCGTAGATAGCCTAAAATCAGGAGTTATTATTACAAAGATACCATCAAATAAATGTAACTAGACCACTGAGAGCACCTGGAAACCAAGTAGATAGAAATAAGTTACTTTAAGGTGAATGTGTGGTGAAATACAAGAAATATCTTGCTAAATAATTTTAATTTCACTTACAGGCTACTGCAAAATTGCAATGATGACAGTCTGAATGTTGCACTTCCTATGAGAATGCTTGAGGTATTTTCATCTGAGAATACTTATTTGCCTGTTTTACAAGATGTCGGCTACGTGACATCATTAATTGAACAAATTTTGCACTACATGGTTCAAAAAGGTGAGTAGCTAGAAACCAGAAGTTCTGGGGAATAATTAAAGCCTGTATTGTTTAATCAAATTTTTGTCTTTATCAGAGACACGATGACTAAAGTGCTGCATGCACTAGCCTATACATTAGGTGGATATTGTCCTTGTAATGAGGTCATGGCTGGGGATATTACTGCTGGAGTTCCCTGGAAATTCTGTTTGTAAATTGAATATTCTGCTAAGTTATTTATACAGACCTGTAGCACAGATTTGGAGAGTGGGTGGATATTGCCTAACACAAGATTTATTCCAGTACCTGTTTAGCACTCTCACATGGATACATGCACAGATCTGAGCTTCAGTTGTGTAAAAGTTGTGTTGCAGTACTGTTCTCTGCAAATGTTAATATTCATTACTGTTCTAGGCTGGCATTACCTTTTTGTCCTGCCAGCACTCAGACTCTTCAGCAGAGATGGTGGCCTGGCTTTTATTTTTCTCCTACCATCATCAGCAAAACTGTTTGCTAAACTGCCCTCAGTGGCACCTGTGCAAACATACCAAAGTTAATGAATTGGATAGTTAGCACCAAAATGATGTTTAGTTGCAGAGAAACTTTGTTATTCTGGGAATAATTATTTTGCCTTTTTGATATGGTGGCTTGAGTTTGCAAAACTTGTGGATAGTGAGGAAAGACAAAAACATTTTGAAATAAATCTCTTGGATCCAGCCTCTTTGGTATAAAATGGTATAAAATGCAGAAAAAGCATTTTCCAGTCATTGGTTATTGGAATATTTCTATATAATATTTAAAGTACATTCAGTGGACTTGACTACTTTATCCTGTTACTAAGGACTGTATGTTGAAGTCAGTAGGAGAAAAAAAAGTTACTCTTACTGTAGCACATTTATTTTACTTGCCTTGGCATAACCAAAACTGTATGTTTGTCTTATTGGTAATAAATACATCTTCCAAAATGCATGTATTTTTTTAGTATAATATTCTGTCCTCACAACTGATATATGAAAGTTTGAGATTATAGAATCATATTTTTTACTAAAATTTAGCTTTCTGATTATTTATCATGAAAACAAAAAAGTGATTTTGTGCAACTGCAGATGTTCTATCTCCTAGTGATTTTTGATGCTTAACTTGTAAGGAATCTGTTACCAGTTTTCATTAGTGTATGTTTTTTTAGGATATAATTTACCTTCCATGTGTGTCTGGTCAGCATTGCCAAATCATTCCTTTATGGGGACTTCCACAGTGACAAGTTAGGTGGTCCCTGAGGAGGGTTAGCCTGGCCTCTCAGTGATGTGACACTGTGTATGCATTTACATTGTTCTGGTAATTGTGGAACTTGTGTCTTAGTTTGGGAGTTCATTGAGCATGAAGGAGGCTGGCTTAAGAAGAATGAAATCACGTGGTTCCATTTGTACTTCAGTGAGACAAAAATAAATGGCCCTGTGCGTGTCTTTATGGCATGGGTGATAATGCATTCATTCTGTTAGTGTCTGAGGGAGCCCTTTTCTGGAAATAGTGACTGTGTTCTTCAGCCTGCTCAGGCACAGTGGTCACAGAATTGGGACATTCTGCCAGCAGGCATCTTGCCTGTATGATGCAGTCATGTTTTGGAGTAGAGTGGAAAATTGTTCATTTCTGGGAGAGTGGAAGGACAGCATGACTAGAGTCACTTAAAGGAGAACATCTTTTTCATAAATCATGACTTAAAGAAATCAAATTACTCACTTCATCAGCAAGAGTTGGTTGATCTTTGAAAATCAAACTGACTCTGAATATGGTTATCTATGAATGATTTTATAATGTGATGTTTCCAAAGAGATTGCTGATACAACCTGTTAATTATGTGAATGTGACTTGGACTATTGCAAAACGTCTTCCTAAGTCAAACTTCATGTAATGAATTAAAAAGTATTTTTCAACTTAATTTGTGTTGTTTTATATGGAAAAAGAATAAAAATAATGCTGGGTTTAAAAGTGATTTTTTCTTTTACTTGCAGGCTACTACAGGTCGCTTTATTTGTTAATTAACAATAAGCTTCCCTCGAGTATTGAGTATTCTGATGTTTCTCGTGTCCCTATTGCAAAAATACTTCTGGAGAATGTTCTGAAGCCATTGCACTTTACATATAGCTCCTGTCCAGAGGGTGCTAGGTAAATACAGCTAATATTAAACATTTGTGTACTCATTTTCTATAGTCAGAGGTGCAGTTTGTTGTTGTCTCAGTGTCCAGCTGTTCTTTCAGTGCAGTTTGCTGATTTATTTGTACAGTAATGATTTTTTGGTGACACTGTACATCACTGAAACAATGTAGTTTCAGGTGTGTTTAAGAAAAGGCAATAAAATGCTGAATGCTGCAATAAACAGAGCCCAGAGAATTGCAGGTGTCACAGAACACAGGAATGAGGGTGTGGAAAATTTAGATGAGAGCAGAGATGCAGCTAAGGGCAGATGAAAAGAATTTTAGAGTTCAAAAGAACTTTGTGACAGATGGGCCAAGGTTTATGGAGAGAAATTACTAAGGCAGCTTACAAGCAGAAAGAGTCAGGTATGTAGACAGAGGGAACATAAATTCAGGCTGTATCACATGGAGTAGTGTTTTTTGTTGCAATAGAATTTTGTGTAAAAGGGGTTTTGAGATGTATTTTTTTTCCTTCAGTATTATAAAAAATGTATTTAATTTCAGAATAGTTTTCTTCCAGTTCCTGAAAAGTTTAAAGGATAAAATTGCATGTAAGATCATCAGGAGGAGGATTTAATGTAAGAAGTTAATTTTTGAGAAATCTGAGAAATTTGATGTACTAGGATGGAGTTAATGGAGCACATCTTTGCAGTCCTCTTGATGGATGTGTTCACAGTCACAAAATTATTGTTCCATTGGTATAATTGTGGGAAATTTTGCCTATATTTTCTGTAGCAACAATTTTTCTTCCTTTCAGGCAGCAGATTTTTGCAGCCTTCACAGAGGAGTTTCTGGCAGCACCTTTTACAGATCAGATATTCCATTTCATCATTCCAGCACTTGCTGATGTGCAGACCATTTTCCCTTATGAACTCTTTCTGAATGCACTATTATTAGCAGAAAGTGGATGTTCAAGAAGAAGTGATCAAGCCCCATGGCTTTTCTACTTTGTGTTAACAGTTGGAGAAACATATTTGGGTGAGCAAGCTTAGTGGACAATTCATTGTTTTTTTCATGTTGGAATTAATATGTTACATATTTCCTCAACATGGTTCATTGCCAAGTAAAAAGGACAGTTTGTGCATAAAAGTGTTGGAGAGATCTACTATCTGTTCTTACTCTTTTCATCATAAAAATGCCCTAATTTGGTAAGATTTGGCATGGCTTGTTTTGGTCAAGTATTGCTGGTGAAGTAGCTTTTTAGCACAGTGTGATCTCACTGTGATCTTTTTGTTCCAATGTGTGTGCCCTAGGATCGCTTTCAGAGGAAGGACTTCTTGTGTATTTGAGGGTACTCCAGACTTTTCTCTCTCAGCTGCCTGTGTCTGCTGCTGGTACAAATTGTCAAGATGCAAACAGTGATTCTGAAGATGAGGATGAAGAGATCAGTAAAATGACAACTACACCGGTGAGCAGTGCAGAACTCCTGTGAATGGTTTGTACTACAGCAGCAAAGATAGGCAAAAACGTGATCACTCTTAAGTCCAGTATTTTTCTGTAGGTGTAGAAAGGAGCCTGTTTGCTTCTTAAAAAGTGCTTCACTGCAAGCAAATGGAACTGTTTGTTTACATTAAAGCAAACTCTTTCCCATAATAACAGACCCTAAACTACAGGTAGTGTGTCTGTTGAAGAACCAAGCTTTTATTTTAAAAAAGGCTTAAATTTGCCTTTTTACATTTGTATTTTTCAGAGATTTTCTTACTCTCTGTATTCTGTAGGTTCACATGATGCTGAGATATCATGAAATAAACAGATACTCCAACTTAGTATTTTCTTTTTTTTTTTTTTCTCATGGAGTTAACTACAAGTTCAGCTGCAGTCTTTCCTGTAGAGTAGGTCTGTATATATCCACTAACTCAAAAGCTCTTCAAGGGGAAACACCTGCTTTCTGCAATAATACATGGAGACACTGTTAAATACAGAACTTCTTCATTATAGTTTAGACTTATAAACGGAATAAATCTGTGCTAACTTTAGCCTCCTGCTACTCATATCAAGGCTTTGACTAACCAAAGTTGGACAGATGTAAATTCAGCAGTTTCTTACTGGCCTTTATGTAATCTTTCAAAAGACATAGCCATGCAAAGGACTGAGTGTGCATGCTTTCCTTCTAGAATATGAGAAATTCCATCATACTTGAAGTTCATGGAAAAAAAAAACTTAGGAAGAGCCATGCTGCCAAGGGAGTACTTGCAGCATTTTACTTGAGTGTTTTTAGCTGTTACTGTCACACCAGACTCTTTACCCAGTGTAGTGTGAGTAAAATACCTAATTTGCCAGGCACACACACTGTGTGCAATTTAAAGATTGGCAGATTCTGCTTGTGGCTCAGAAAATGGTGATACCTAAGAGGTGATTAGGTAAAAAACAAAGCAGTAATTTCTGTTCACAGATAACTTACACTAATTCATAAATTAGGAAAAAAAATCTACTCTGAGGCAGCTTTATATAAATAATACTATTTATTGCAATACTTTTTTTGTGTGTTTCTCCTGTGATTTTTGCATGTATTCCATATTTTCATGCATACCTGTCTTACAAAAGAAAAAAAAAAAGGTGAGTGGGTGGGGAACCCCTCTTTCTTAAAAATTTATAACTTGTGTCCTTCAATGAGCCTGACAGCTTTGCTCAGCTGGGGGCAAGATAAAACATAGGAAATCAGGAGAAGAAAAGGTTAAGGTGGACTCAGTTGTGTGCCAAGAGAAAGCATTCCTCTTCAGACACTGCTGGTACTACCCAGGCCTTTACTGACCACCTGAACTTTGCTGGCATTTGTTAACCCGAGAATTGTCAATGTGAAAATATTCCTTGTAAAGGAATTTAGAGTCAGCATCCTTTCCTGGGTTTCATGTCCAGTGCTGACTGCTGTCAGTGGAGAAGAGATGACTGTTCATGTGTTTTGTGCCAGTAAATGATTTTGCCTAATTGTATGCAAATGTTTCAGAGCATACTTAAAGTAAAGGCATTATTTCCACTGGACCAGTGAAGGATGGATACCAGAGGTAACACTTACCTGCCTGGGGCTTTAAGTTGGCTCTTGGATTGAATATTTTTAAGACTTGGATATACATATGTGCTTCCATTTTATTTATTGTACAAGAAAACTTCATTCTAGTTAAATTTGGAAGTATTTTTTTAATAGAAAAGGAGATATCATTAAAAAGAGTTAAAAGTACTTTCCCTTGATGTGTTTGTAGGCTGATGGGAGAATATCAGTTCAGTACATAACTGAGGAGTGCCTCAAGAAGTTGGACACAAAGCAGCAGACAAACACTCTACTGAACATGGTTTGGAGAGATTCAGCCAGTGAAGAGGTCTTTACCCTGATGGCATCAATCTGCCACACACTCATGGTACAACACCGAATGATGGTGCCAAAAGTCAGGCAAGTAGAAATAATAGTCATCTTGAGCTGCAGTACATCTAGAATCAGTTTTCTTAGATAGACTTGTTTTAAATTCCTTGTGAGTTTTTTCCACGTTTTCTTTTACAACTAGCTGAAATGAATTAGAATTTTGGAATTTAAACAGCAATTCCAGGCAAACCAAAGAGTGGATTCTTTGTTTCTTACTTTTCTTGCTGTTCACTATGCCCTCTCAAGATGATTGGAAGCATGTTATCTGTTCCTTGCTCAGAGGCAGTGTTGAGTGTCATTCTAGTAGAAATTGGGCTTCCTTGTTTTTAAAGCATTCAGTGCTATGAGTTCCCCAGTCTCTCTGGCTAGCTGGGCACTGAAACCAACTTATTCACACCCTTCTTTAGTATATGCCAAAATCTCTTGCTACAAATGAAAATAATTCCTAACTGTTGAAAATCACTGTTGTTTGGGGAAGGTTTGGCACCTGAAATCAAAATCAAGGACGTGTTCGTTTGTGCAGTATTCTCTTACAAAGATTGCAAACCACAAATGTCAGAAGAATGGGAGAAGATTTTTGACCTTTTTGTTATCAGACTGAGACCCATAAGTATTTTAACACTGTTCTGGTGCAAGTAGTTTTGAGACCTGTGTAGTTGCTGGTAGTAAAGTAAGTATTTAGGGAATGTTGTAAACAATTCAAACTGCATTGTAAACAGTGATACAGAAAACTAATTAGGTGCTATCTTAGCCCAATGGTGTTTATAGCTGCTAGAGGAAGTGAGATGTCAGTGAAACTGTGATTGCTCGATTAGGGTAATTAGTTCTTTGTAGACTAATTGCATTAGAGCAGGATGTGAGACCTGAAGATCATAGCAGCAGTTGAATTAGTGTGCCAGCTTTATTGTTGCAAGTAGTACATTGCCTTGGATAGCAATTACTGAGCTTAAATGCATCAGTGCTTTGACTGGAGGCTTGCTGGTGAACTGTGTGGAAAAGGGTGTTCAGTGAAGAAAGGAGTCACCGAACTTTAATTATATGAGTATGGCATCTATTTCCTCTCAGAAGCTCCCTTGGGTCTTTGCAGTTATTTGTGATAACAAGCTGTTTACACATTGGATAAATTCAAGAGCTATGGAGGTTCTACTCAGCATCTTCTAGTAGAAAATAATTGACAAATTGTAACTTTTTGAATAGCTGAATTTTAGAAATAAGTAGTAGATACTAAGATTTCTGTTGATGATACCAGGGCAATTACTTTCATGGTGAAAATGAACTTAATATACACAGATATTTGGTAAATTAAAGTAGACATTTAGCTGCTAGTTCTGACATTAGAAGTCAGCTGTTAGTGCTGGTTTTCCAGGGATCATCATTTCAGCAGGTGACAATCTTTTGTCCTATTCTCAGTGCATTTTAGAGCTGGCCTAGGTTACCAAGCAGCTGTTCTGAACTTAATTTTTGAGTTTTTCTTGAAGGACAGGTGATGCTTATTTATGGATTTTAAAAAGATAGTTAAAAAGACTTTTAGTCATTAAGTTTCACTTTTTTTATTTGTCTGGTGATTTTTTTTTAATGCTCAGATAATTTTGTCAAATTTAATGGTAGTCTTTTGAAAGATGCTACACTTGCTTTGAAACTTTTAAAGACTTAATATCCAGAGGAAAGTATATCTACTCAATAAAACCATGTAGAAATAGTTAAGCAAAAATAATTAATCTCAAATTCTTTTTAATGTATTTTAAGAGCTTGATAGTGCTCTTTTATTTCATGTTTCAAATCATACTGGGTCAAATGGTTTAAAATAGGAGTTGTTAAAAAGACTTAGTGTATTTAACAGCATATGCATCTGTAGTATAAAATAATGATAAAACATAGAGGCTTCAAATCTGAAAAATGGGATGATAAATAGAGTAATAATTGAAAATAATTTTTCAGTAACCAGAATGTTGGACTAAGATCAAAACAGGCTTTAGAAGGGAGCAAATGACAAATATCTCAGTATTGTTTTAAGAATTCTGAGGTTTTTTCCTTTTTAGATAAAGATGAGAATTTCAGAATTTAGACTCGTGTCACTGTGTTTAAAGCTGCAATATTTTTTTTTTATTGAGGCTTCTTGGTACTTTTATTATTTGACTGATGATGGTGATATTGTTGGTGTTAGGAACATTGATGGTGTTGGAGTTGCTGAATCAACTCAGTATTTTACTTAGTTTTGCCACAGAGACCAAGACCAAGACAAGATTCCCACAAGTATAATGTAGTTTTGAAAGGAACAAGCCTCTAAAGTTATTTTCTGGTGCTCTAGACAGGGTGGTGAGATCCAGAGGTGGATAACTGAAAAAACACATTGATTTGGGTTCGTTATTAGGAATTTTGATGAACTCTGAGTAATTCTAAAAATATGCAGTCAAGCCAAATTAAAGAAGGTGGTCAGGATACAAAGAAAACCTGACTCTGTTCAGTAACCCAGATTAGATTAGATGTGTAAAATAAAATCCTGATTGTAAAGGAACCATTAGGAATTCTGCTTGTTTTCAAAAAGGATGGGGCTTTAATCTTTTCACTATGAAGTTGATACATATTTTTGAATACAAAAAAAAAAAAAAAAGAGGAAACCTGTGTCGTGGACTGTAGTTCTCATCGAGAAACTTGTAAGACTTATTTGATCAAAACTATACATTAAGTAAATAGTAGGTTCTGTTTCTGTGAAATATTTTGGGGTGTGATTTAATACCTTAGACTTCATCTTGATGAGAGCTGAGTGTTGAATAGTGCTGGAAGCTGTGCTGCTCCTGGGACGTCAGTCGCTGTCAGCCGTCTGATCAGTGCCCCCGAGTTCACTCTCCTGGAGCTAGCAGCTGCACAGGCACTGTTCATAACCACTGCCTCACTACTGCAACACTGCTCATCTCAGCCTGTGCTTCAGAATTGTTTGGCAGGTGCCACTCTGAGATCTGAGCAGCCTGTCTTCCTGTGTGTGCTGAGATACCCAGGCTGTTCATGGGGCTGTTGGGTTCATTCTTTAGGCAGCGTTCTGACACTGCTGTGTTTCTCTTAAAGCCTAAATCATTGTATATGCACTTCTAACCTTTTGAAGCCTTGCTTTACATTCTTGGTCCAGTACAAACAGAGGTAGAAGCATAAAGCAGCCTAGAGAGCCAGGACAGTTAATTTCCCAGTGGCTGTGCTGCTGTCTCACACCTGTGACACCTCACAGCTCTGCAGGGACAGAATCCGCTGCCCCGGCAGCAGTGACCTGTCGCAGGCTGTGTGAGCTCCTCTCATTCTGCTGTATTCTCTTCATTAACTTAAATGGTCTCAGTGGGAAACTGGGCCCAATTTATGACCTAGACTGAAAATCTTGCCTTTAACTAATTAACTTGTGGTGGTGCCTCAGCTAAATTAAGCTTAATGGGTCATTTAATCTGTCCCATTGCACAGGAGGAATTTGACACTTTTTTTAAACCAGAGGTGCCCAAAATGCTATTCTGGCAAGTAGACATAAATCATGTGGCCTTTGTGGACAATTAGGTACCTAGAGAGAGAAACAAGGGTCTAAATAAATGATTGTTATGTACTTACTTTTGGGAACAGATAATTTAATTTGGTATGATTAAAAATGATACTTAACAGGAATCACCGAAGTGGATTTAACTCTATCACAGCCTGAGGTTGAGGCAGTGCATGTTTTTCCACTGGGAAGAAGTGTGTCCTTTCTGGTAGCATAGATATGTTTCTTTCTTCCAAACAGCCATGCTAAATCTTAATATTGGACTTTACAGAAAATCTATTAAAGAATCTATTACATAAAACATGTATAATGATCTCATAATAAAGAAGTTGGTGGCATTCAGTGAGATTGTCAAGAAAACACAAAACCTCCGGATACGAGGAATTTAAACTTGAGCTGCTTGGGTTGTTTTTAGAATAGTGCAAATACTGAAAACGAAACCCCTGAGTTAAGTTTTACAAGTTTACATAAAAACCAAAATGTCTGTCATATTTTTTATTTCTAGTTTTTGTTTGTTTGTTTTTTGTTTGTTTGTTTGTTTTTTTTCTTTAAAGGAAGGAGCGGTCAAGACTGTGTGGACACTAGGCTTTATATTGGCTGATCCCTAAATTTTGTGGATTCATAAGGCTTTTTCCTCAGGATATATAAGCCATCTCTGTACTCTTCTGCAGGTTATCAGTAATTCTTGCACTGTCATTTTAATGTAGCCTTTCCTACCTGCAAAGGCTGTTTTTAAGCAGATGAACATCTTTTCTCTGCCAAGGAAAAAGATCAAAAAAGGTAGATTTTGACCTATTTCGATTCTCCATGTTTTTTTGGTGTGGTTGTTTTTTTAAACTTAATTTTTTTTGTTTGTTCACAGTGGTTTTTTTGTCAGTGTGAAACCAGAACTTTTGAAACTTTATTACAGCTGATTTTGTGTAGATGCAACTTTTCGAAGCCATCCTTGCGTTTTGTGGTGGGTTTCTTTTTTGTGTTTTTTGGTTACAGTTGTCATTTTCAACTTTGAAAGCCAGTTTCTGCACATAGAGTGGGAAGGTAGCTGTTTTTTTCTGCAATCTTTACTAGCAATGCAGATCTCTTTTATTACATGGCCCAATTCACCATTCTATGTTCAGTTTGCAGTTCTGTGTTTTCTGGTCACCGTATGGAAACTTTAGAATGCAAGCTTTAGAACTGATGAATTAATTTGCTTCATATTTACAGTTATTTCATATTAATGAAACAGACTGTTGATACCATCTTCTACCAAATGTGTAGTTTTGTACTTAACCAGAGTTTCAGGAAAGGGAAATGTGCAAGTTGAATGCATTCAGCATTTCTGGAACTGAGCTGTGAAACAGAGCAGTTGCTACAACTGGCTGCATGAATCACAGCTATGGAATAAAAACGGCTAGAACTTAGGCAAAAGGTTATTGTTATAAGTTCTTAAGGTTTGTCTTTTTTTTTCCCCCTTCATCACTGCTGAACATTGGTAGAATGAAAAAATGAATTACATTATGATATGTTCATCGTCCATAATGTTTGTTCATTTCTGCTCAGACTGTTACATAATTTCCAGGGATAATTGTGAAATTAACAAGTTTTTACTTGGAAGCTGCATGAGACCTGAAGGCAAGGTGCCAGACTACTTCTCATTTTAAATATGAAGCTGAAAACTGAAGGTCACTGAGGAAATTTCTCATTTCGGAAACCAAGACATCTGAGCTATTATTCAGATATTTAAACATTAAAATGCAAATCCTGACTCTAAATTAGCTAGGTATGATAAGGCTGTCCTTACATGTTAATGCATAATTTTTGCCAAATGTCAGAATAATGTGACTTTAGGAGGGAATAGAATTCTCATGTATCAAATTCAAGTTGAATTTTTTTCAAAAAAAACCACATAGGTAAAGTAGAAATTAATGTAACAGAAAAGCTTTTCTTAAACTGGCATTAACTGCAGTTGCTTCAGATTTGATTTGGGCTTGATAATGTCCTCAATGTACAATTTCTATGAAATAAGTGAAGCTCCCAATTCTTTTTAAAGGTACTGATCTGTGCATTTAAAATTCAAAGAGACACGCTGCAAACTCAAGGTTGCTTGTTGCATTTTCCATTTTTCTGCATGGTCCTCCTCTATTTCCAAAACTCCCTGTACACCTGGAAAACGATCCTTTGTGCCTAGTGAGGAGTCCTGCCCTCCTCACGCTGCTTTATCCTGGCACAGATCCTTGTGTGTGCAGGTGGCTCTGGGCTGGATCACAGATCTGTCTGTGCAGGTGGCTCTGGGCTGGATCACAGATCTGTCTGTGCAGCTGGCTCTGGGCTGGATCACAGATCTGTCTGTGCAGGTGGCTCTGGGCTGGATCACAGATCCTTGTGTGTGCAGGTGGCTCTGGGCTGGATCACAGATCTGTCTGTGCAGCTGGCTCTGGGCTGGATCACAGATCCTGGTCTGTGCAGGTGAGCTGGGAGCCCGAGGAAGGGACCAGCTGTGGTCAGGCTGTCAGGATTGAGGCTGTGTTTGTGAGAAGGCAGCAGGAGGAGCAGCCAGGACCAGGGGCGTGTGGCACTGAGCACTGCTTTGTGAGGGGGTGTGTAGGTGTTCTTCTGTGGGAGTTAAACCATTCCCCAGTGTTTTTAAGCCTTTATTGATATTTTACTTCTTTTTTCCCGTAATGAAATGTGTACTACTTTTCCTTTGGCCATCTGGCAAATTTTAATTTCCATGTGGTCCACAATAAGTACTTTCTTTTCTGGCACCAGGTAGTCTTCCCCTCCCTGCTCCCATTTCCCAGACTTTTATCTCTTACATGCCTGGTCACAGACAATTTTGATGTTGTAGGACTATTGACCACTGAGAGAGGTTGATCTCAGTATTTGTTTTACTTATTTCCTCATAGGAGTTAGGAGACCTGGGAAGGTAGCATCTAGAGCAGTTGACTGAATACTCTTCTTTGATACCTGAAAAATGACTGCTTCGTCTGTGAAATCCAGTTTGGTTCCTCGAAGACATTGTTTCAAATGATTTTGTCCTATATCTTGTTTCCTGCAGGGGAGGAAAATACACCAGGGATGACTTTTTAGTTTCAGGAAGCTTTTTATTTCTCATTTCTGTAAAAAGTTGATCATACTGTAATCATGTCTGAAGTAATGTGGTTAAAGTCAGTTCTGTGTATAGCTGACTCGTGAAATTCACACTTTTTTTTCACAAATTAATAATTTTCTAACAAGCAGTAGAATCTTCACTCTACAGATGGGTTAGTGTATGTGTAGCTGTCCTGACATTATTCCATTGATGTTCTATTTCTCTCTGCTCTGCTGAGTATACCAGTAAAATTGCTCTAGTTCTGACATAAATGAAGGTATTTTAATCTACCTTTTGCAAAAAGTTGTTGTGCTTATTACTGTCAGAAGAGCCACAGAAGTGACCTGTTAACTAGTTTGGTGTAATTTTCTGTATTAGAATTTAAAAAGTCACAGATCATTAATTCAGTGTTACGTTATTTTTATTAATGCATGTTGAATTCTGCAAAGGACTGGAAATGTGGGTTTATGTTGTATAGTTTGTTGCTGATTCAATGAAAACTGTTATTTTTGGTGTAAGATTTTATGTGGTTGGTTTTCAGCTTTTGGGGCTTTCACCAGATTTGATCAGAGTAAGACCCTTCATCTTGAAAATGTAAATTTAAGTAGTTAATTTCTGAGAAATGCTTGACAGAAAAGTTAAGATAGAAACATTGTGTTTTGTGAATACAGTATTTTGGAAGACATAATATATTTGAACTTCTTCTTGCAGGCTTCTTTATAGTTTAGCATTTAATGCCAGATTCCTGAGGCATCTTTGGTATTTGATATCTTCCATGACTACACGAATGATTACAGGGTATGTATTGCACCATTTCTGAAACTGAATCTTTGTTAAAATAGAGCATATCTAGTGAAAAGGGAATGGGACAGTTAGGGGTATGGTTACTTACCTCCTGTGATTTCATAAAACTGAGCAAAATCTTGGAAATGAGACAGAATAAAGAAGATACTTCTTTAAAGTGAGTTGAGCATTTTGTAGTTCCTGGAGTGCTTGCAGGCATCAGTGTAACAAACACTGAAGCCCACGTTGTTCATCCCAAGTGTGTGAGTTTTACCTCACATGCTCTGACTAGTCCAGAAATAGATGGTGGCAGCATTGCTTTCCTGGGAGCTGAGGCACTGGACCTACAGCTGTGCTCACTGCTGATAGGCAGAGAATTATTCTCTTTGCTTCATGTCTCCAAAGTATCTGCAGTCTGTATTAGTTAATGCCCAGGTTTATTTGTCATGGTGACAAGAACTTGTGAAAAGTAACCTTGTTTTCCAGGAATTGGAAATAACAGTTATTTAACTGAAAACACCATTGTTATATTGCTGTTGGAGCTTCTACCACATTCTTTTACTGGAATGGTGAAGGTAGTACTTCCTTTGAGTATTTTATTAACCCTCTCTTTTACACTGCATTTTGTATTTTAAGGTCTATGGTGCCACTCCTTCAAGTGATTTCAAGAGGCTCTCCAATGTCTTTAGAGGACTCTAGCCGAATTATCCCTCTCTTCTACCTTTTCAGTTCTTTGTTTAGTCACTCACTTATTTCTATTCATGATAATGAATTTTTTGGTGACCCAATAGAAGGTGAGTTTTGAACGTACTAAATAGCAGTGCTTTGTAAAATGTTTTTGTGTGAAGCTGGAGAGCTCCCTGTTCCCTGGGCAATGATTTGCTGACATCTGGGAGGAGGGATCTTCTGGGCTGGCTTGCTGATGGTCCCCTGAGCACTCAGCTGTCAGCTGGCTCTTTTATGGTGATTGCACTTAGAAAAAAGAGAGAAAAATTAATGGTCTGCACCTTGGGAACCCTAGCTTTACACAGGGTCTGATATGGAAGTTCTTAATCATGACAATTTTTCATGAGTTACTGAAGAGAGTGAGTTCTTCTGGACTGAACCTGTAGTTTAATGTATAAAATTAACATAGCAGGAATCACAAAAGAGATCATGGGGATATTGTAATTAAAATAATTGTGACTACACACAATCCCAAGATTTGATCTCCTTTCTAAATGTTTATTCATTCTCTTTTTGGGTGATGTTTCGTTTCTTGACCTTTAGATTTTATGTGTGAATATTAAAGTTTAATTAAATAAGTAAGATTTTAAGAAGTCATTTAAGGAAACTTAAAGCTTGTGTTTCATGTAGTTGTAGGTCAAAGACAATCATCAATGATGCCTTTTACACTAGAAGAGCTTGTAATACTCTCCCGCTGCCTTCGAGATGCATGCCTAGGAATCATCAAGTTGGCTTACCCAGAAACAAAACCAGAGGTTCGTGAGGAATACATTGCAGCATTTAGAAGTGTTGGAGTAACAAAAAACACAGAAATGCAGCAGTGTATACAGACAGAACAGAAAAGGTGGATTCAGTTATTCAAGGTAAATTGTGTCAATTTTCAGAACATAGCTGAATAAAATTTTCATGATTCTGCTGAAGATACGAAATGAGATTTTTTTTCCTCTAATTTTATTGCTGTTTCAAGAAGGAATATGGATTTGGGAAGGTTGCTGTTTGGCATACAGGCTAAACTTCAAGTAACTAAATTCTGATAACTTTAACAAAATTTTTTTTCTTCTGTCAACTCTTAATTTTCTTGCTTGTCCTGTTTCTAAAACAGTTGCTGTGTAAAATATGAGGTTTAACTCAGACTCCCATTCAGCAAAGTGCTTAAGCATGTTGTCATAACTTTGTATAGGTGTGAAATTCTGACAAAATCTAATGATTACTCAGGTACTTCTTCTGTATTAGAGACTTCACTATATTGGTACCATGCTCTATTGGTTTTGTTGGTATTTCCTAAAACCCGCTGGTATTCCTCAGTTAGGGTTTGCTGGGATACTGAAGGGAAGGTGAATCTGGCTTAGCAAATGTGAATTTAGTCTATGTTCTTTCTGGATATCCACCAGGTTTTTCTGCTGGTTTTATACATGGCATCCTAGCTAAGACATGAGTTAAGAGAAGCTGAAAACGTTGGCAGGAAAAAAACCCTAATATAACTGTTGCTGAAAAAAAAGGAGTGCTTGACTTGTCATGAAAATTCTGCAGCAAACACATCTAGTCAGCTAAAATTGCTCATTAAAGAAGTGGGAGCAGAAGAAATGCATTTTCCAAATTGAATGCTAGATTTACAGTCTGTTTAATACTGGTGACCTCTCGCTCACTAATGTTCAGTTCGAGTCATCAGCTGTCCCTTCAGGTCTTTTATCACTGCTTTTGTCAAGCTATCTATTTAATTGAAAGAAGTTAATTGAATGAAAATGATCAACTAAGCTTGTATTAATATTGCTAATGGAACTTTCTTCTTGGCCATGTTTGGAGGAAGATGTCATGCTAGACTTTAGGAAAGGCCCATTAAGGCTTGCACTTAACCTGATGGGCTAATTAAGGAATGCTTATTCATTCTACAAGTCCAAGGTAGCCTCTATCCAGCCTATTCTGCCTGATTTTACAACACATTTCACTTATGAGCATAAGCATTAATAGCAGTGAGAGTAACTGATAATGTTTTGATTGCATTGAATACAGTCCTAATGCACCACTGAATTTGTAATTTGCACAGATTGATCTAATATATGTTTGCACAATATCATTTAATTATTTGTCTTTAAATTGCCAAATAACTTTTGATTTAAAGGTCACTAATGAACCCCCCAGTACGTCTTTTTTTCTGAGAAAGATGTCAGACCTGGGGTATTTTTATGAGTGCAGTTCATATCATGCCTCCTTCTTTTTGTTTGATTTAGTTTGTTATGCCTAATCAATCTTTGTGTAAGTTGGTGGATTTCAGATGAATTTGCTCATATTTTGCTGTCATTCAGAAAGCTGTAAAATCCTGTGTTACTTTGTGCCACTTTAGCAGTCAGAAATTAAACTTGTAGGGGAACTGTCAAAACTGAGTGTACTCCTACTATGTTCAGGAGCCAGGGTTGTCTTCCATCAGCTGAATTAGAAATATAAGTCTTGAGGGTATCTGGAAGGCTCCAGTTCTACCCAAAAAAGAAGATAATAGTAAAGCTTCTCTTGTTTACTTCAGAAACATGTTTGTTATTTCAGATAAAAATTGAACGTGGCTAAAGTTAATGTCATTGAGAAGACTCCTGTGTATAGCACTGAGTCTTTCCTTGAGGGCAGCTTCAGAATTGCTTCCTGTCAGTAAGCAGGCAGCAGTACCTTCTTCCAAATCATTAAAACTAAGCTCAAGTAGTTAATTATAAATTGAAGTAGAAAATGCTTTTCCTTTTTTTGCACTATGTCAAATATATCTATCAAGTATATGGGATTTATCTTTGCTAAAGCTTTTGCAAGCTGCTGGCCGAAAAAAAGGAACATTTCCTTTCTTATCATCTGTGCTTTAATTTCTCTTTTTCCTTTTTTCTTTAACTCCTCACTTCTTCTGTGTATTTTCCATGTCTCTGGTGTCTAGTGAAATACATATGTGTATATATGATGTGAATGAAACACATATATGTGTGTGTCTGTGTGCAAATACAGGCTGTACTTCTGCAGGGTAATGGTAAATCTAGAAATAGTGAGGCTGCTGACAATGATGTGCATATTTGCTAACAGACTGGAAATCTTTGGTAAGATTTACGTGTGCAAATGTCTTCATTCAACAGAATCTCCCATTTTTGGCTTGGTAGAATGATGAATAGTGTAGTCAGCTGTTACAGGTTCCATAAGAAATCTTAAGTTATGAGTATATGAAAATGGATTTTCTTAAACAAAATAATTACTTCACTATCTTGAGTTAATCCTGTGAAATCAAGTTTCTAATTTTGCTGAATTTTAGTTTTAAATGCTGCTTGCACTGGACAATTTATTGGAAAGAAATCAGCATTTTAATGTTTTTTGTTGTGGTAGTACATCTTCCCTTCTAATGGAATACATACTTACGAAAATTTTTACAGAGGAATACTGAGTTGGGGTGGCATTCCTGGGTTAGTGTTCCCAGTACCCATGCATTCTGAAGGAGAAACTCCAGTTTCACCTAACCTGATTAAGCTTCCTTTAAGGTTTCTTTAGCTGCTTGTAAAATATTGTATTTACATGGTCTTCATGTGGATAGTCTTTTCTGATTTTATTTTCCATTTTGAAAACGTTTGCCTCACTTACAGTGGTAATGGGACCAGCGAGCTTCAGTGACTCATGTAACCTGCAGTGGATTTTATAAGGGAAAGGTGATGAAAATTCCCATGTTATCAGACAGTTCCCTTAATAGCATTCTTTGTTCTGTCTTGAATAAAGACATTACCTTAAAAACTGGATGTTAAAAGCTCTTTTGTGTAGCACCTAGACACAGAATCCTTTAGAAGGCCCATTAAACTTTGTTACTCTTGACACCTGTCTATTAAGGCTGTCTTTTAGCAAGATTATTTCAGAATAAAATAAAGGAAGAGTAGAAAGGCTCCGTGTACATTTTTTTCTTACTAATTTTTCAAGTGCTGTACTTTAAAGTTGCCAAACAGAGGGCTGTTCATTGTAGCAGTGATAATGTCTTTTTAGCCTAGTAATTTACTATTCTATTGATTCCACTTAATTATGTTTTATGTAGTGGTGGGTGAACTTGATTCAGCTTTGGACAGAAGGTATGCAGCTGAGTATGGCAGTTCTACTTGAGGTGGAGAACTTGTTAGCTTGGTTTCTATACTTACTTGTATTTTATTTTCCTGAATTGGAGGAAACTGCCAGGAAAAACACTACAATTGCAAAGACACCCTAATGACCTTGATAACAATTTTTCTCAGCCTCTTAGTTTTGCTAGGAAGATGAAAGAACATTATATACATACATAATATACATTGTGTGTATACATGGTTAGGTCTTACTTTCTTTAATTAAGTAATTAAATGTTGATGATGGTTTGTTTGGGCTTCCCTGAACTGGCATGCAGCACTTTAGGTGTGCAGTACTGCTAAGTCCTCTGTAGTCCTGGTTCCTAGATTTTGGAATGAGGCTTTAATAATCCAGGTTTTTTGATGTCTTGCAAGTGAACCATGATTAGTTAATTCCATTCTGAGGTATTTAAGTCTAACACCAAGTTTTTATGAGTTCAGAATAAATGGCAATTTTATACCTTACTGATTTTTTTTAAAATGCTTTTGCTTTGTGAATTATATAATTTCATTCACAGTGCTAAGTGTATACTGAATGTATGTGTTTCTGACACCTAGGTCATCACAAACTTAGTGAAAATGTTGAAATCTAGGGATACCAGGAGAAATTTCTGTCCACCAAATCACTGGCTCTCAGAACAAGAAAACATTAAAGCAGATAAGGTAAGAGTCATATCCTTTTCCACAAAGCCTTGCCTGCAAGGCAAGTTTTGTCAGATTTTCAATGGTAAAGTGTTTGATTCCTGACAGTATTAGTGATGTTGACATTGCACAGATTGTATGGTTTAAAACCTGGAATAATGTTGCTTTTCTATGGTGTAAGAGTTTTGCATCTGTTAAGAAACTTGTAGGTTAAAGCACATTTCCAATCCATAAAGGAGAACTTCCCCTACAATACAAGGGTGTAAATCGTTATAGCAGAGGAGAGTTGGACATCTGGTAGCATTTGATTGCATCTTCTTGTAGTAAAAATGCTAAGTGAAAGAATTGTTCTGTAGTGGGGAAAATTCTCTTCCAAAATAAAAGAAAATTCAGCAGCATTTTCTGTACTTACCTCACCTAGAAATTACTTTTTTTCCCTAAGAGCTTTTGAAAGAAATGCCATTGATCTCAAGAAGTGTGTATGTGTGTGCAAAAGAAAAAAGCTGCCTGCTATGGACTAGATTCCTTTGAATCATGACAAATGCTCAATACAAAATAAACAGAATATTTGACATCTCAAAATTCAAAGCCAGCTTCTCTAGTGTCCTAAATACCAGAACTGAATGTAACATTGTGTGGTATTTTTAAATACATGGGATTAGCATTGTATTGTTGTTGATTGTGCAGCTCTCCTGTAAAGTACAAGTGTAAGGAGGGATCAGCAGAAATAAAGATGTTCAGGTGTTCAGACACACCCCTGCATGTGACAACTCAGTGTATTTGCTGTGCAGCAGTAAATTGTAAAGGGTAATTAGGTGCTGTTTAACTGTGCAATCCTGTTAATTTGTGAGGTCACACAGCTGTACGTGCCGTCGGCCCGACACGTCTGGAGGGTCAGGAGGATGGGCAGAATAGGACCACTGCAATCCACTCTGGATGGTAAGACACTGTCTGTGCAATTTCAGCTTCGCTAAGTCAAAGTAAGAGCTTGCCTTATGCAAAGGAATCTTTCTTTTCTAGAAGTCAGTTGAGTATTTTGTAGTAAAATCTTGGTAGCCAAAAGCAAGACAGTCTTACATAAGGTTTGTTAAGATATTTTTAAAAATCATGTATGTATATGCATGTACATCTTTAGAATATTTAATGATATCTAATTTAATAATTTCTTTGCCCAAGCTTCTGCTGGTAATGGTGAGGGGAAATGATGAGGTGGAGAAATTATGTGGTTTTAAAATAATGTATTAATATATATAAAAGGCAGTTGCATAGAACAGAAAATTAATACAGTTGCAGAAGATGTAAAGCATTGAAATTTTGCTTTTACTGTGTACTACGAAGAAACATTTTCATTATGTATTAAACTGTAGCAAAAAGGCTTTGCATGGTAAATATTAATTCCTGTTTATAAATATTGTCTCAAATTAGATAAGGCAGAAACTTAAACCTCTGAATTACTCAAAATATAAGGATTTTATGGAACTTGCAGAGAGAGATTAGAGAATGGGACAAACTTAGCAGTCAGGGTAAATTTACATTATATTAGTTGTGCCAATATTCTTTCTCATGTAGACAGTCTGTTTCTTCCAGCTTTCCATACCTTTTCAGCTTCACTATTCTAGAATTTTACCTCTCTGTGATCAGGTAAAATAATCATTAAATCACTGGCACTTGTGCAGAATTATTAATGAATAATAGTTATTATTATGCATTAAAAATGGGGCCTTTAAGAGGCAAAATGATTCATCTACAAGAGTCCTTCCTTTTTTTCTAGATGATGCAATCTGCTTGAGTTAGTTCAGCCAGATACAGTATATCATGGAGAGACTGTAGCCTCTGAATGCTGCTGTGGTGTTTACAGAATTAACAGCTTTGTCCAGATTGAAACCTAAAGACTTCTAATTTTTATTTGAGTGTCTATGATGGTAAAAGTTTATTTTGATTACCTTATTAATGTAGTAGCCAGATAATAACTAGTTGGCTGAGTTTAAGTACTGCTGAGAATTTTAAATTATGTATTTTTTTCAGTTTAGTTTCTTTCTTTGGAAGTCACCTCTTCTTCACATCAGCAATCCTTGTTTCTTTCAGTGACTTACATGACTCTCCACAGCTGTTTATACTGTCTGGATTTTCTCCACTGTCAAAACCTGTTCCACATTTATCCCTTCCACATTCTCCTGATCTCCTTGCCCTCATACCTTCAGTACCCTGAGCTCTCTGCTGGGTCTTCCTTCCCCAGATGCCCCCAGTTCTCTCCATTTCATGCCTCCCCTGATGTGGGCAGCTGGGGGATAAGGAATGCCTGTGCTGTGCTGGTGTGAGCAGCTGTGTGTCCTCCTTTTCCTGCCTGGCTTCAGGTGAGCTGGCACACTGAGCACTGCTCTCCTGGCTGTGCCTGTATTCAGGTCACAAAAGGAATTCCTCCTCTCTGGCCCATTGAAAGTTTTCACAGTACTTGGTATTTTTGAATCCCCTGCTCTCTTCAAAGTTGAAGTTCAGCTGATGAACTCAGGAGGTGTTTTGGAGACAAGGTGGTGAGGAAAGATGACACAGTGTGTTCATGTAAACATTGTTTTCATACAAAATCAGGCTAAAAAGAAAGTGCAGTCAACATGAATGTGTGAAAGCAAGCAGGTAACCCTGTGCACATGACTTGTTTCATCCCTCTTGACTCCATATGGGTTAAAGCCAATTAGCATGAAAGTACTGCTGAATCACATATGGTCATGTTTATTTGTGCCTTTTCATTTACTTAAATGGCAGACTTGTGAGTTCTAAATGCCCTCTGCATTGATGATTCCATCCCATATTTCTCTTTAAAGGAAGAAGCTGTGCTGGAGAAATACAGATAAAATTGACTAATTGACTGAAATAATTGAACTGTCGAAGTCATGTAGTAGTTTACCTTTGCTGTACATGCACTTTTCATTTAAAATGCTTTTAACTGTTAGCTTAATAGGCTTCATACATTGACTTTAATTAAAAATGTTTACTAAGTAGACTAAAGGTAACCACAAATAAACATTTTATCAGGAATTCCAAAGGCTTGCAATGTTGAAACGTGCCCCCAGTGAATATATATCAAGAAGAGGTCATATCCTATTAAACTGGTGCTTAAAATATCCCTACTTAAAGTGCTTTGAGAATTTAAAAAACAAACAAAAAAGAACACTGAAGTGTTCAGTCCAGTTGCAGAAGGGCAGCAAGCTGCTTGTCACCATGGGCAGAAGCCAAAGAAAAAATCTTGATACTGTCATCAAAAACTTCCAGAGAGCATATGATACGAAACATTTACTTATTTTTATGAATAGTCCAGACTCTGGGGTCTTTTTTCAGAGAGTTGGTTATTAAATATGAAAATGAAAAACCAAGGAACTGTGGGTGTTGTTTCCTCTGTAGGCTGAAGCCAGGGGGACCTTTGGCCACAGTGGCTGGTCAGTGAGCAATATTGACTGCACTTAATTAATTTACAGTCAGATACGTGCTCACTGGCTGAGTTTCCTCCCATGAAGTTAGAGCAGGATTGTCATTTCTACTGTGCATCACCAAAAGTTGAGTTGTTTCCTAAAAAAACCCTAAAAATAGCCTCTGGGTTAAAAGGAGCTGCACAGTAGTTTGGGAACTGCATGCATGAGCCTCTCTGCTGTGGCTTCTTGAATTCTTCTCCAAGATTTTTGTGTTAAGTGCATTATGCAGGTTCTTGATGATGTTTGTGCAGTGACTGGGATTTAACGTGGTCACTGTGACTTTGCTGTTAGGAGAGAAAACTCATTGGAATAGATGTTATCTTTCTGTTGGTTTCCTTAGATTTGGTTTAATTCTTAAGGTTTTTCCCTAAAACAACTTGATTGGAAGTAGATGATGTAGTTGAAAGCACAATACCTGTGAACTGTCTTGAGCGTGAGAGTAGGAGTATTGTATGTTCCTGCAATGAAAATTCTCAATCATCACAATTACTAATTGTCTTCTGTTATGCATTTTTTCCTAATTCCTAAGCTAAAATGTCAGTAAGATTTTTTTTTTCTGAATAAAATAGAGATACGGCAATATGTATTTTTAGATGCATTTTGTTTTCGTGTGTTTTCACTACTTATATTTCAGTTTGCCTGTAGCAAATGATGTTTAAAGAAAGGTAAGGCTTTGAGTGAATATGTAGTAAAGAAACTATTTTAATGTATGTGTTTTTATACAAAGTAGATTGAGTCACTTGATACAAAGTAAATTGTTTAAAAAAATGTTCTTTCCAAAATTTTAAAAATTATTATTTCTATTTTAAGTGGGTTTGGAACCAGCACCTCTTTCTGTATCTGAAGAACGACAACTTGCAATTCTGACAGAGCTACCTTTTGTAGTTCCTTTTGAAGAAAGAGTAAAGGTACCTAATTTTTAATTTTATATGCAATTAGTTTTTTTAGCGTTTTGTTTTGAGTAAGTGTAAAAAGAGCACTTAGTGAACTAGAAACTGGACCGATTCCTACAGAGGGATGCGGCAGTCTGCATTGCTTTTCTTCAGTACTCATACTTAGTACTGCACCCAAACATTTGAAGTTAGTGACTTCTCTCTTACTTTCCTACTTATGTTACCCTTACTAATATTTGCTTTTAAGTTCGGGGCATTTATTCCAGGACAGATGGGAGCAGTTTGCATCCCGGCTCAGCGGTGGCTTTGCGTGATTGCACCCTCTTGTGGTGGCACAGCACCGGCCGGGTGTGTCTGTACCCGAGTGCAGCGTCACAGCTGGAGACTTGGGAGCCCTTAACACCTAGAGATTAAGTTCCTGCGTTCATAGCTGAATAGCTGAACTTTCAGTAGCGTTTATAGCTTAAAATTTGCAAGATTCTTGTACTTGATTGACTGGATTTGCTTTTGGGTGTTTTTGAGATTTTATAGATGTAATTGTTAGTTCTATTACCTGTAGAACTTTTCTTTCTAGTAAGCACATTTTGTTTAAAACTGTTTTAGTTTTCAACAGTATCAGTTATTTAAAAACTGGTCTCTAAATTGTCTTGGAAATGTTACATTTCAAGACACCATCAAGGGAATGAAGAGTAATTCCATAGGGAAAGTCAGTCTTCATTTGTCAAAACAGAGAGAGGCAGCTTAGGTAGAAAATGTGTGGTTTTTTCTTCAGGCTTCTGTGAAACAGTTGTTCCAAAAAACATCTTATTACTGTATGACAATCCCACACTAGGATTACAGGGAAATGATAGGAACTGACCTCATGCAGGGATGTCAGTGTCATGACTTAATCACTGCCTTCCAACCTCTGAACTTCTTAAAGCTGTGCTGAGGTGCAAACATGTTTCTTTGGAATTCATAAAGCCTTTTTGGGTGCAAAAAAGCTTTTATCACAATGGTGTGAGAGCTTGGAGGTAAGGATAAAGTACAACTGAACTTCTGTAGTTCGAAGAGTAGATCCTGTTACACTTGCAGCAAGTATGTACAGTCTCTTTTGTATAACAGTGGGAGTCAGCATTCCTGTGGAGTCTCCCACTGCCTCTACAGAGCAAGTTGCAATAAGGGAAGAAAATACCATGACCATCATAGGTTTTTTTTTTCCCCTTTTGCTCAGTTGCTGCTTATTGGTCTGTAATTTAATATGGTAAGCTTAGTGCTTCTTATGTGTATGGGTTGTTCCATGTGCCCTGTCATTTTCTGACTTCCTCATGCCATTTTTACCTTGACTTACCAGATAAGAGATACTCTTACAAGCAATTGCAGAGTCCAGTTCCATGGCAGGCTCTTCATCTTTCTGGTCCCAGGGAGTGTTTTCCCCTTCAGCCTTAGGGCACATTGGGGTGCACCTTTCAGGCTGGGGGAGGTAATGAATCCAGTTTGTGGCAGGTGCCTTGGTTCTCACCTCCTTAGGCCATACTTTGGTCAGCTTGCCTATGGTGATGTTACTTCCCATGGTGTGTGCTTCAGTCAGCATTGCTTGTTCGTCTGAAGTCATTGCAAATGCTTCAGTTGTGCATTAGAGTTCTCATTTTCAGGACTGATTTATCCATGAACATTTGGTTATGTAAGGAGTCAGAGTCAGTACCAAGAAGAGTTTTGCTTTGAGATGTAATACCAGGTGATTTTTTCCATCTAGAGTTGGGTAACAATAATTAATAAACTGTATCTAGTCCTGCTTCAGGAAGGAGAGTAATGGTGAGCATATTTTCATGTTCTGTACATAAAAAAAAAGGTACCTGTGGCTGCCTGTCTTGATGTTATAAAACTGTAGAAAAATTTAGATCAGAAGGCACCTCTGGGGGTACTCTAGTCCACATCCTTCCTCACACAATAACTTCAGACTTAGGTCAACATACATGCACAAGGACTTGTCCAGATGAGTTGTGTCTATCTCCAGAAATGGAGATTTCAAAAACTCTCATGTAACCTTTCCCAATACCTAATCACTCCTATTAAGAACCTTTTTCTTTATGTCCATCTCTTGTTTCTCTTTTTGCAGCTAAGGACTATTTTCTCTTGTTTTCCTGCTGTGTACCTTAGGAAAGATTCCTGCTTTGTCTATACTGTAATCTTCCTGGTTGGAAAGTAACTTCTCCACTAGCAACAGTTGCCTATAAAAAAGTAGATTTGAAACCTTACTCTACCTTTGTTTGCTGTGGTCAGATTTCCTCTTTCATGATAAATTTGTTGTTTTTAAAAATCCCTGGAGACTGTTACTTAATCTTCTTCATTAAAAAATGGTCTGGCATATTGCTCGAGATGATATCCCTTGGTAAATATGCTAGACTATTTATTGAATATGGGAATGATGCCAAGGGAGAACATAGTAAATATACACTTCCTGGATAGAGGGAATATTATTATACATTAGGCAACCTCCTCTCATGCTACATCTTGGCATGGAAGCACAGTTAGCTACAGTTACTCTTCAGGAGAACAAGTTCCTCTTGTGAAGACTTGAAAATGGACAGGGTGAAGTTCAATTTGTACTTCACCTGGCATAATTGTTTTGAATTTTTGTGATGGTCTGGTTCTTTTTTTTTTAATATGGCAGTAAAATCCATGATTTTAATCTGAATTATTTGTTAACAGCTTATACAAGGGGAACTGTTACCTATTTTCTTATTACCAAGAATGTTCCTGACCATTGCAAATAGCAACAAAAAATTATTTACCAGTATTGAGAATAACCTCTGTGTGTGTAAAATACATATGGAACTTTTTTCCTTTGTTTTTGAATACTTTACATTTCAAAACTCTGAAAGTTAGAGAGAGGAAAATGGAAGCAATGTCTGTAGATGTGCCTCTTTATGTAGAAAGAACTGAGGATGGTGTCTTAGCACAGAAAAGTTCTTTGCATTTCTGTCCCCCTCCTCCCCTTCCATGGGTCATGGCTCTGTATGAAGTTTCTGCAACTCAGTGAGATAGAAGACAAATCATTTGAAAGTGAGTGCCAGAGGCAGCTCAAAGGACAGTAACAGCAGTGAAGAGCCATCTCTCCTTGAATATTTAGATCTGCACAATGACATGATGGCTCTTTTTACTCACTTTAACAGATTTTTCAAAGACTGATCTATGCTGATAAACAAGAAGTTCAAGGAGATGGGCCATTTTTGGATGGAATTAATGTCACTATCAGAAGAAATTATATTTATGAAGATGCTTATGATAAACTTTCTCCTGAGAATGGTATGTTTACATTTAAGTTATCAGCTTGTGCTAACACACTTGATTGTTCTTACCATGTAGTTCCATATTTGCTTATTTGACCAGTGTGCTGTAGGTGTATCAGCTCTGAGATGTGAAAGTTCTTAAAAGTTGAATTTCTTGTTTTTACAGAAGTAATTCTCACCCATATTTTTTCTGATTATTGCAGTCTAAATAACCTCTTCACAACCTATTTTTATGGTGCTTTTCTTCCCATTTGCTCATCCAAATAATTGTAATTTGTATAGTTTTCTATGTAATTCTTTAGATATTATCTGCTGTGGTAATCTTTGCCAACAGATACATATTGAACAAGATTTGTTAGATCCAGTGTGTCTGATAATAGTGCAGGGCTCTTTTTAATGATGGGATGTAATACTATAAATTTTGCTGCATTGAATTAAATCACATGCTCCTGTGAATCCGTGTGAATCTTGCGCTCACAGTATTTTCTGTAAATACAATTTTCAAGTTATTCCTGGGTCTCTTCTAAACACTTTGTAGGATTTTTGTCTTCCCCTACCTCTGGTCTTATCCACTTCTTTTGTTGATGACTCTTAAAACAAGACCTTTTCTACAAAGTGAGTGTTTCACACATGGAATATTCCAGAATTCAAGCCAGTATTAAGTGTATTGCTGCTATTTACTAGGTCAGTTTTTATTCTAGCATATATAGTTTGGGTGTGCAGTGACACGTGTTTTTATCCATACAAAACTGAAGCAGACAGTTGCATTTGTCTTTGTCTCTCTCCTTTCTCTGCAGAACCTGACCTGAAAAAGCGCATTCGTGTTCACTTGCTTAATGCACACGGCCTCGATGAAGCTGGAATTGATGGTGGTGGAATTTTCAGAGAATTTCTGAATGAGCTCCTCAAATCAGGATTTAACCCTAACCAGGGTTTTTTTAAAACCACCAATGAGGGACTGCTTTACCCTAACCCTGCTGCACAGATGCTCGTTGGAGACTCGTACGCCCGACATTACTACTTCCTGGGGAGAATGCTTGGAAAGGTAAAAGCAGTTCTGTGACACAAAGCTCTAGCAGTACTGAAATTATTCAGTAATGATTTTTTTTTTCTCATTAGGAAGAGTGGATGGGAAAAACAAAAGATTTTTTCCAGAGTCAAGAGACAGTAACTTTTAGATGTTGGGTATGAACATTACTACTGCGAAATTTGTGTTATCCTGACTGCCAGTTGAGCAAAGTTTGCATAATGTTTGCTTCTGTGTATATCCTTGTGCTTAAGGTTAAGTTGATTGAAGTCACCAGCTCTACTCTGCATATAGTGATTTTCACCCTGGAGCTTTTAGGAATATGACTGCAGTTACATTTCCATCATTTGGAATATATAAAGTGAATGTTTTGAACAGTTACTAGTTGTATGAGGTACACAATTCTTGGTAGCATTTAAAATTTACCATCAGCATTTACCATACTTAAGAGCCACATGCAAATTACTTTTCACATATTCTCTTTGGGGTTTTGTACATTTTGTGTATTTCTTGAGTTTCAGTGCTTGATAATTTGGTGATATGAGTGTTCAAAGGCTAATAGATGCTCGTTGAGCTAGATGAAGAATGAAGGGGGAGGGACAAAGAGAGAAACCATTACAAACATTAATTGCATTCAATTTTCTTTTACAGTCAGGTTTAATACTGAGGCTATTTCATTCTAAGCACTTGAAATAATTTTTATAAAGCTAATAATTGTGAAACAAAATTTGGAATACAAATTCTGTTTCAGGAAAAAAAGAAGTATTAACGGCTACTTAGCTGTCTAATGAAGGTATTTAAGATGTAGAAGTCCCATTTAACTGCCTGAAGTATTTTTGGAAGCTAAAATCCTGCTGCTGCCTTGCAGTGAGGTTTGATGTGCAGTTGGATGTCTTTGTAGTGTAGCTGGAAGCGATTTCAAGGGATGTTGTTGGCAAACAGTGATTTGTTGAAACAGTGCTGTGCTTGAGAGTTGCCAACTCAACTGATTTAGGTAAAACTGCCTCCTTGTAAGCAAATTCCCTGCTTATGCATCCTAGCTACTGCCATATCCAGACTTCTTAAAGAATGGAAATTCCAAATCAGCCATTTCAAAAAATGGATCTTGCAGGGATGTTCCCACTCCTGTTGGGAGATGGATTCAGTACTAACACAATAGATGGTAACTATGTCTGGTACTACACATGCAAGCTTCGTTTTCTTTCTGCATGTATAGATTTTTGGAGTGGGAAAGCAAATTCTTGTGGTACTGTTAAGGAAGTCACCACAAAAATGTTTTGTGTATATCTAGGAATGAGGCAGGGCTCAACTGTCAGGGGAAGTTTGAAACACTATTTGAAAAGAGAGATTGAAATTTTGAGTCTTTGGTTTCTCTGTCAAAACAACACATTGCCTTCTGTAATTGAATTTCAAATATTAGCATAGAAACAGAAGTTGCAAAATGTGTTTTATCTCACAGAGTGCTACAAGTTTTTTGTTTTTTTTCTAATCAGAGAATCTATTATTTAACATTTTGAAAGCATAAATTGTTTTTGTATTTGCAGTATGTGTAGATAAGGTCAGAATTGACAGTGCTACTTAATAATTACCTTTGCCCAGGTGCACAGACACCTTTTTAGTAGTGTATTTAGAGACTTGATGAATTAAACAGAAAGATAAGGCACGACCATACTATTCAAAACCTGCTGGTATTGTGATCTTGGTTAGGTTATTGAATACCCTCTCATCTGTTTTCAAAAATGTGTCCATTTCATGCTCTGCACAGGGTTATTTGAGAGCAATAGTGAATTATTAAAAGCCCCTTTGCAAACAAAATAGATATAATGCAAAGGAAGCAACCAGGCATCCACAGCAATTTCTTATTTGTGGAAACCAGTATGTAAAGAGAGCTGCCACCAGAAACTCTCACGTAAGAAGCTTCAATGTTATCAGAAAACAAATACATTAAAATATAATAATTTATAGAAATACTCTGTCTCCTGGTAACCACTTCATACTAATATCCAAATGGGTTTAACTTTCAGCATCATGAAGTTACACGTAATTCAGTTTTTCTTTGCATCAGGAAGTTTCTAACAGCTTGCCATCTTCTTTGTTAATTGGTCAGTTCAGAAGTAGAAACCTCTGAAAGTTTAAATAATATCTGGGAAAATGATATATATGAAAATATAAGTAATTTTAATCCTGAGTAAATTACTGACTTTCGGGTGTATTTTTCTAGTTAATGAAGAAATGAAAATCTGTGTATGAAATGCAGAGCTGGTTCATGCAGCTTTTGTAGTCAGTGGATGAGCAAAAGGTCTTGTAGAAATAATCCTGTGTGATCATGTAATTGCATGTGTTGTCTGAAATCATCCTTAAAAAAAAACAGAAATGAGTTTGCTTAAACAGCAGCTACTCAAACACTTCCAAAGTTTACATTTCTCAACTGTCAGTGACTTTACTCTGAAATGTAAATATTGCATTAGCACTGGTGCCTTTTAAGCATTTTCCTTTCTTTTCCTTAAAAGTTAAAGCTCAGCTCGCTGTGCACACCTTTGGTAAGAGTCTCTTACTGCCAGAGGGGTTGAAACTTGAACCTCTCAGTGCTGGAACCACAGCTGGCACTCTCTGAGCCCCAGGCTTTGCTTGAGAGCCAGGGGTGTCCTGGGCTGTCAGGAGCGTTCAGGCAGAGGAGTTCTAACCCCAGTCCTCTTTGGTGTCCTCCCTGGTCTGGATGCTGTGATCCTTTTGCTCTCTTGGTAGTTTTGGGCTGTGGGCAGGCTCCTGGTTTGGTTCTCTTCCTTTCCACATGCAGTAGTTGCTGTTCTGGCTGCACTAAAAGTCTCCCCACGTGCAGCCACTGCTGCTGCAGGTTTGGTGATGTAGTGGAATCGGCTCAGGAGAACACCAAAGATGCTTTTTTAACAGGCTGCCAAGAAGCAACAAAGCAAGGAAATTTGGAAGCAATACCTGAGAATATTAAATGCAGGTTTTATCCATGCTGATTCTTGAGTGCTCTGCCACAAACCTGAAAAGAGAGAGACACTGGTTAATCATTCCAGCAGAAGCAGTGCTTGGTAGAGCAGTGATAGAGAATTAAAATCTGAACTTCACCATGTGCTGACCTAAACTCAGTCTAGTATACACCATATTTCTCCATTTCCAGTTTACATTTGCATTTATGCAATGATGTTACTGTGACAGATGTTGTGGAAAAGGACATTATTTGCATTTGGAATTTTTTGAAATCAAACTGCTAATCCTTAGGATAATTTACTTAAATTTCATGAAGTATCAGCATTAGTTTAAGAATATGGTAGGAAATCCATAGATAGATTAGTTGGATAATTTTTATGGTTTCCTCTTCTTCCCTTTTGACATAAACCTGCTATTCTTGCATTTATTTTGTTTTGCAGTGACTGTCTTTGCATGCTAAACAGAGTGACTCTGACAGTAGAGATTTTTGTATTATACACTCAGTGTCTTTGAATTTACTGAATTCTACCACCTCTCTTATTCCAGAATATTAAATACCACTTGGTGAGTCACACATTCATGTTGCTGAAGAACATCTATTTTTGAAATATAATAGTAAGTCCCCTTTTCTAAGCAATAGAATCTGCAGTCCTTGGAAGACACTAAGGTTTTCTGAAAAGATTTAGATTTGTTTTGCCAAGACCCAGCTTCTGTCTTAAATGATTGGGAAAGCAATATGGAGAACAAAATGTCTTTTGAGTTGTTTTGAACTGAATCCTTCCTTTGTGGAACCAAGAAAAGAAGCTTCATGGAAGAAGCAGCAAGAATTGAGAAAAAATAACATGTTCATTTTAAATTTTAGCATTATTTTGATGATGATAAAATCTAGGTTTAGTTCTTTGATCATTAATATTTAATGGTATATAGGAGGTCAGTAATTTACATGGACTTGTGGATATTGTATTGATGAAGGTGGAAGTTTTTTGTTTTCCTGTGAGTTTTTGTAGTTTACTGATTTAAGATCTAACAGACTGTTCTTTGCACATATCTAAATATTACTAAAGATATATAATTGAAAAAAAGAGTTATAAAATATAAGTCCTTAGGTAAAATGAAGCTTTAGAAGAGTAATAGTAGATCAGATACAGATTTCATTACACTACAAGTAAATGTGGGACCTAATTATTGATTAGATTATTTTTCTGTATATTAGAGAGTGTGCCTTATGGCTGCTGTATGTAACTTTGAATATTGTGCCTGTCTGGAAGGTACAATCTAAGATGAGCAGTGTCTGTAGAATCCATTCTGCAGAAAAAATAAAGTAGTTCTTAATCATTCTCAGGCCTTATCTAAGAAATATTGAATCGGGAGTCTTTTCACAGCAACATCTGCATCAGGTTCTAAACTCTTAAATTATAAATAAGCTGCACATATGGAGTTAAGCTTATAGCAAGAAAAAAAGCAAGAAAACTACAGTGAGAACTGAGTTTGATTATTTGATTATTGAGTTGATAATTTGGTAGGATGGTGTGTCAGGCGTTGCACTGCCACTCTTACTCTTGGAGGGTGGGTTTTTTTCTTTATGATTTTTAGGCTTCCCTCTCCCTTTTCTTACTGTTTGCTTAGTTAGACCCACTTTGGCTTGGTTTAAGTCAGTGCAGCTTTAGCTGGTTTGTGTTGCAGCCACAGTTGATCCTGCTGGTGCCTGGAGCAGTAGGTGTGGCATTGGTGATACTGATGCAAAGAGGAGGCAGTTGGTGTAAACTCTTTGTTTTATTAATTTCAGTTTCCTCGCACGTGAATTTTTGTAGATTCAGCATTTTGCTTAAAAGCAAGTTCGCTGATGATCATTTGTCTCAGAAAATCCTAAATCATCTGATATGGAATCAGAACAGGAATTTACCATGGGAAGTGGCATGGGCCTGGAATGATAAACTTCCCGTGCGGAAGCACAATCCTAAGAGAGCAGAATTGATGCCTCGTGGAAGTTATTTCATGATTTATGATTGCAGATGTAAACTAATTTGAATCTGTTTTCTGACACAGTTCTTCAGCTTGACAATTCCTTTGTGTACTGGTGCATTTAACAAAACCAATTATCTTTTGATTACAAATAGCTATGTGTTAGTAGTAACCTTGTAAATATATGTCTAGCGCTAAAAGACTATTGAAATGTGGTATTTTAACTCTAAATCTTTAGGGGGGAAAAGTGTTTATTGATGGACTGTGATATTTATTGGGTCATAATGTATTTAAATTTTCTTTAATGCATATGTTAGTGATTGTTTACCGTGATAAAGTGCATAGAGGTCTCTGCAAGGAGTTCTGCATGGAAAGAATTACCTCATGTCAGTGGTCACTCCTCAATTAAAAGTTCCATTAGCAGATGATTCCTGCTTCTGGTTTGTGTACTGATTGCATTTTATTGCCTCTAAATCAGGTTCCTAGACAGGGAATAAATAAACAGTTAGAGTGTGTGGTAATGGTATCCTGATCTTTTTTCACTGTTGGGAACACCTACATCCATTTCAATCAATTAGGTTTGGAATATTTACTGAAATTCTTAAATTGGTTTGAACTTTAAAAATTACTAGTTTCACTGCTGTTAAAATACAGATTTATCTTAGAAGCATATCCAGAGGTTAGCTATGTAGTGTTAAGTGTTTCAGGATATCAGAAGATTAAACTTAATAAGGAGGAGAAGTTTCCCTTTCATCTTCAGTTCTTCCTAAATTACGTTTAAATTTGAGACAAGAAAAATCTATTAAGACTTTACTGGAACTTCAGTAATGAATGATAACTTTCAGTTATCCAGTGCATATCCAGGTAACCCCTAGTGCTTTCCTCTCTCATCCCTCAAAACCCCCCAAATGACATTGATAGCAATTTATATCATAGTTATGGCATAAGTTGCAGAGATAACTACTCCTATTAAATGAGAAAGAAAGTATCAAGCTGATGAAGTGGTAGTTTTCTGCATGTGCTGGCATTTCTGAAGCACTCTGTTTTGGTAATAAACATTAATGTAATTAAAGACATGCTAAATTCCTAGAATAAAAATACTAGCATGACTTCCTGTTTTTCAATGAAAAATTAACTCAGGGTCAGTGCAGTTGGTAGGATCCAGTGAAGGCATTGGGAATGGATGCTTGGGTTTGTCTGGTCCTGTGTTTGTGAGTTGGGAGTTTGATGTGTGCTGTCACGCCCTGCCTTCCATTTCAGGGATTTGCACCGACTGCAGCGCCCGTGGCAGGCAGGGCCTTCACGCCTGACCCTTGCCATCCCAGATCTCTGAAACTTCTGTAAACGTGTACTTGCTGACCTTCACATTCCCACTGAGGGGGAAATCTGAAGTAAAACCAATTTACAGAAGGCTTTTTCTAAAAAAATAAAAATAGTTTTAAAATCTGATGACATTCACACTGCGGCTAGGGCTGCTAAAGCTCGCAGAAGCCTAATTACAGGCGTCGGGCTGTGGAATTTTGGACTCTTGTTCTTTTAAAAGACAGAACAAAGGCAAGCTTTGAATTTTCACAGTAATACAGGGAAGATAATGCACCACATTTTCCATTACTATGGTGATACAAATGCATCTAGACATCTGCTACTGCTCAGGGGCTTGGAAACAGTGACTTAGAGCTCCCAGGTAACGAGACACACCTGAGAGAATTAATTTTACTTTACCACATTGGCTTTAGAAACAATATCATTTGTAGTTTGCTCACTTGAAAGCATATCATTAAGCATATATTTAAGAAATTATTTTATCTAGAGGTTACCGAATGTTAGCTCTAAAAATGCTTCAAAAATACGAGTACATGTTAATTTTAATTTAACTTATATTTTTAGTTTAATCTTGTTCATTAGGGTTGAAAAGACTCTGCTGCCCCCAAAGGCTTTTTGAGTGTGATGAAATATTTCTAGGATATAAATAATAAGGTAGAAGGAAGTTCTAATGGTTTTGCTATTTTTCGATCATTTTTATTAATGGTTCTGTACAGCTTTGAAGATGTATTGCACTTGTGAGTGCTAAGTATTATTTAATAGTAACAGTTTAAATTTACTGAAATAGAAAAGGGTTATGGTCTTGGGGGCTGATTATGACTGAAATAGCTGAATTTAAGCCCAGTCATTTACTGCCTTATCCCAAAAGCTGTGCATCTTTCTAGGGATATGACTTTAGCATTGTTTATGCTTTAAAATACAGTTCTGGGTTGTGCAGGATTAATGGAAAATAGAAGCAGTGATTGATTATTTTTCTTAGGAGAGATTTTAGTTGAAATAATAAAGGATTAGTTGTAGACCTGAAAGTGTAACTAAAGGCACTAAAGCTGCCTTACAGGGAGAGAGGTTTAATTAGTTCATCTGTGAATTTGTTTGCACAGTTTGAACCTTGAAATTTATTCAGCACGTTGTAGTGCTCGTGTAATCTCTACTGTGTTTAGCTAATCTGTCTGAAATGACTCTAATAGTTTACATTTTGTCCAGATTTAAGACATGGCTTGAAATCTTTTCTTTCTGAAAAGCAGTTTCCTAACTCTTGGGGTCTTACCTGAACAATACCTTGTGTGACTATGTAGTACTTAAATGGTATTGTGATACTTACCATCTGTAGTCCTGTGAGGCATTATTCTTATTTTGCCAAAAAAAGAGAAGTTCTCCTTGTCCAGAGAGCTGTCATCCTTCTCTTTGGCCACTATGTACAGCTGTCCTTCAGCTCAGGTCCTTCTTCCATAATATATTACAGACACTAATTGCATGCCTGTGTTCTGAAGGGTGCTTGCCTCAAAGAACTGCTTCTTGTTCTTCCACATCACGGAAGTGTAACGAGTGCCTTCAGTATTTGTGTCTGAGCATCGTATTTTTCATCACTTCAAATGCCCACTTGGGATCTGTGTCACTGAGCTGAGTAAAGGCCATTCCCTGGAGCAGTCAATTCCTGTGGAACTGTTCTGTAATCACAGGTAGCTGAGATCATTTAAAAGAGGAACAGCAGACTTCAGACTGCAAGTGAATTGAAAAACTTATTAACCACAGTGGGCTTTCTGCTGCTTTGGTGGTATTTAATTGTCTGGTGTGTTCTGCAGGCATTCACACAAAGGGGGAGACAGGTGGGTGAAGTTTTACTTTTATACAAAGCTTTTACTGAATACTGCTTTTTCCATAGTGAAATAATTGCTCTTGGCCTTTTAACCAGAAAAAAACCCCTTATTTTAACCATCTTTTCAGAAAATAGAAAAGGCTTGACTTAGTTAGGAGAACACTGGGTTGGGGAGTACTAAAAATAATTTGTTACTGAAATATATATATTTTTTTTGTTTAGTAATTTCAGAAGCTTTTAAGTTATTTGATATCTAGAGATGTCAGCTTTAACTGAGAGCATCCCTAATCTACACGAGTTTGAAAAGAGTGCTGGGAAATCCAGGTTGACCTTTTCAGCAGACATTACCTTTTATCTACTTGGGAATGTGTCACCCTCTGGGCATTACAGTGCTTGTGGGATTGCCCTTGATGGGAACATCACTGTCTCTGCTTCAGAGCAGCTTCTTGCCCCAAGCTTGTAGCTACAAATGGCACTTGTGTCCTGCTGGAGTGTTAATGTCCCAGCCTTTCAAGGAGGCAGAGCTCTGTAGGATTGGTTGAGGTTGTTTGTGTTGACCTCCACATCTGAACGTTAGAAACTGGAAGTCTGATGCCATATGACACCACCAATCACTCCTTTCATGACTTCCCATCTGGACTTTCTTGCCTTATGTAGGCCTGCTGCAGTTTATGGGCTGCAGGGTAGAAACAATGGAGTCAGGGGCTCAGATAGGAAAGCTGGGAATGGGAACTGTCGGAATTCATCATAGAAAGGCATCAGTCTCATTGGTGATCACTGCACAGTGAAAGGGAACTTGCAAAAGGGTGAGAGTACTTCAGGTGTGAGAAGAGACTGGTTTTAAAGTACACGTTGCTGAAACTTGCTGGCTTTGGTCTCCTGAAGCAGTGTATGAACAGGAAGCTCTGATTTAGCCAAACAGAAGTAAACATCTCTGTCCAAGAGCAGGCCAGTTTCTCCCGTCAGTGTTGTTGCTCATTGGCTGTGAGAGGAAGCAGGAGGACAGGTTCTGTGTGGAGAACATGACCATGTATTGTATGAAAGGACTCTGTGAGTATTACTCTGATGATGCAGCTTCACACTGCAGCTGATTCATCTGGCAGCTGCTTTCCCCTGGTAGAGGTGGTCACCATTCCCTTGTGTGTTGCTGATGCTGGGCTCCTGCCTGCTTGGTGTTGATGTTGCAGAAAGCCAGTACAGAGAGTTCAGACAGGCAAAACACTAAGCTTAAAATAGGGTCATTTAGAGCTCCCCAAGGCAGTTCAGTATGGAAAAACAAGGAAGGAAGGGCCTTCTTTAGGGGCCATTAGATTAGCTTTAGTAAGAAAAATCCCCATCAGGGTGGGCTTCCATGGGCAGCTGGCAGCTCGAAGGTTGTGCTCCAAACAAATGGTCCTGCAATTCCTACCCCATTTCAGCCATGGCTGTGAGCTGGATCTTACTCTAATTTAAAGGAAACTTCAGTGTCCACCAACACTCACCCACCCTGCAAACCCCAAATCCAACAGCCCAAACAAAGCCCAGCACAAACAGTCTGCAAGTTTTGAACCTTATTCGGGTTGTAATGACCCTGTAGCCTCTACTGTACAACTGCTCTGCTTGCAAACAAACCCAGGGGAATCAGCAGCTGATGGGTTTCGTTGCCCTGGCAGGAATGTGTGGAATCACTTTTTTTAGCAACAACGGGTAGTTTGATCAGTTTATGCTGGCTGAGAAACAGAATGGTTAGATGGAATCCAGAAAATAAAGTTTCAGTTTATTTACTCATATTGTACACAGCATTTCTCAGCATGTCTGCACAGTGCTGGGGCTGTAATTGTGGCATTCACCTCTCTGAAACAAAACCAAAGTTCATCATGACTTTATTCACCAGAGTTTTAGTGCATTTTTTATTAAACTTTATTAGGATAGCTTGACTTTCAGACTAATTAAAACACTACTGTTTGTCTTCTTTCCAAAAATACTTTATTTTGAATATTGCAATCACTTAGCTAAGAGAGGGAGTAATTAAAGTTATTCTCAAGTTGCACAATTTAGTTTATTTAAAAATGCTTTATATAGTTTTTAGATGAAGTTATAAATGTTCACTTTGGAACTACCTGAAGATTAATAGTGATGCATTTGAAATGCATTATTTTTTTATTGATTCTTAATGTAGTAAATTACTGAAGTTATTTGGCAGCAAACAGAAATAGCCAGTGATGTTGTTCACATTTATTTTCCTGATAGCATCACAATTTGCATTAATTGCATTGCAGCTGCACTCACTTATATTAAAAAGCTTCTACCATAATTAATCCTTTTTATTTCAAATCATTTTGGCACAATTTCTAGCAATAAACACTCATAAAAGACAGACACTTGAAAAATAACATACAAGTTTCTTCAATATACCTATTGCTGTTTTTTCCCTGACAAGGAGTTATTGATAGGCTTCTAGGATCAAGTGTTGCAAGTGGTGAAGACTTAAGACCAGTTTGAAAAATGCTAAGTGGATTATTTTGCATAAAAAATAGACAGGTTTTGAATTTGTGTAATTAACCTGTGTTTAGAAAATACCTTGATTTATGTCTACATTTGTATTTCAGTTGCATACATTATGGAAATTTAATTTATAATCCATTTAGCTGATGTGATCATAGTTTTTAGTGCTATCATTTATTAGTCCTTGTATATTGAATGCTCTAAAGGCTTAAACCTGCCTTGTGTAAAAAATTACACCTCTGCATTTACATTTTATGAGTCACAGATGGAATTCCATTTTAAATTCTGGTAGCTTTGATATATTTAAGGAATTACAATAGCTTTATTGTTACTAATGCAGGAACAGCAAACACTGACCTTACACATTGCAAATTAATGATTTATCCCTCTAGTTTGCTTTTAAAGTCAACTATACAAATGAGGATTTTGACTTCTACACCTTGAATAAATCATATGGCTCTAAATATAATGCACCCTTTGGCTTTGAACTCGTTATTCTCAGGTTTTTTTGCAAGGTCTAACTCACCTCGTAGAAAAATGTTCTTTCAAAAGTTTAAGGAATTGTGTATATTTTTCTTAAAGTCTTTGTTGGACTATCATTGAGTGATTAGAGCTACATCTGTTGGTCTTTTTTCAGTTTTGTTTTTTTTTTCTCCCTCGGTGGGATTCCTTTTCTAAGTTTGCAGCAGAATGTGGAGGAATTAAGTAACGCCAAAACGCTGCTCTTGGAGAGTTAGAAGGGAGCAGACAATGATGTTACAGTGATGTTATGGTGGTGATGCCTTTTTTGATCAGCCTGGCAGTGATGCTAATGTTCTGTAAAGATTTGGTTGTCTTTGGGTAGAGATGCTGATGTGGCACACAGACTGGGCAATGAGAAGAGCAGCAGCATGTGCCAGGAATTGGTGTTTTTAAACCAGTGGTCCTTCATTCAGAATAGTTCTGAAGGGTGCACCTCTCATTCTTCTGAGAGCTACCATAAGTACTTTTTTCTTCCCATCAAGCAGTTGTTGCTGACTTAATAAAAAATAATGCAAAGATACTCTGCATTACATGGAAATGTGCTCACACAGTAGATGAACCTAGAATGGTGTTGCTGGAGTTTGAAAATTCTTGAGGATAATTTGAGGTTGCAGTCAGAATACATCATTTGTGAGTGCTGCAAACTTGGGTCAGGTACATGTTTGACTCAGTGACTTTTTGACATCTGTAGCCGTGTCAGGCATAGAAAGGATTGGAGCTGTGATACAGTCAGAACTGGTGAACTCTTGGCTTGGAAATGAGGATGTTTTGACTGCGGCATTAGAGCAGTGGAACACACCAAAGGTGCAGCAGTGAGTCTGTGTAACAGGCACGAGATGGTTTGTATTAGTTTAAAATGTGCTGGGTTTACAGAGTTATTTTAAGGGGATGAGGGGGATGACATTTGTACATGTGGTGATTGATGTGAATGGAATAATACTGCTTATGATGGTGCTAATGGAAGTAGAGATGTAAACTTACTTTGTAAGACATTCTTGGTGTAGTTGCATTGTCCTTTAGCAAACCTTGCTTTTCCTGAAAATAAAGGCAATTTGGGTAAGAAGAGCAATGGCAGATAAGCAATGACCTTGCATTTTAAATCACAACGTAATTAATTTGTGAGCTTTGCGACCTTGGTATTTCACAAGAATATTCACATTTCAAATTTTGCATGAATATTCTTAAATTTATGCAATATCTGAGCTATTTCCATGCCAGAAGAACCTGCTCAGGCACCGAATTAAGACAGAATTACTCAAAAGTTGAGAAATAGACAGTAACCTTCTGAATTCCTGCATGTACAACAATAAAATCTAATGTGCTTTTAATTGCTTTATTTTTCAGGCTCTTTATGAAAATATGCTGGTGGAGCTACCATTTGCTAGTTTCTTCCTTTCAAAATTATTAGGGACAAGTGCTGATGTTGACATTCATCATTTAGCTTCACTAGACCCAGAAATGTACAAAAATTTGCTTTTTCTCAAGAGCTATGAAGGGGATGTGGAAGAACTTGGACTAAACTTCACTGTGGTAAATAATGACCTTGGGGAAGCACAGGTAGGAATGATTTTGAATTTTTTTTTCTTTTTACCTATGGCTGATGAGTGTTTACTATCCCTACTAACTGATTTTTTAATTTGAATGTGATAGGAAACAACTGTTAAAGAGGCTGTGAGGCATCAGTTGGGATTCTGGCTCAATATTTGGAGTAGAGAGTAACTAACTCTGTACTTAAAAAAATAACTTCTGATGATTACTTAAAGGTCTGGTCTTTTAAGGAGTAAACTGCAGTGATTATTTTCTAACAGTCATACATACAAAATTCTATTGCCTGAGAATATTTCTTGAAGAAAAATATGTTGTTTCTTCAGTTGCAGTTGTAATAATAGCAAAATTTAGATGATAGGTAAACTACAGAAGTACTGCCTGGTTTTGGAATTGCAGTTAGCAGTCAGAGAGGTTTTAAATAATAGTGATAGTAAAGACCCTTTATTGTGAAATAAGCATTGTCTTCTTTATCTGAAATTTTCAAAATAAGAGAGCCTGAAGTTTGACCAACCTTAATTTATTTTTTTACCCCTACCCTTTTTTTTAAGGGTTGAGATACCAGATTAGTTAAAGGGGATAAATGCTTCTGAAAAGCAGTTACTTATATCCTTAAGTCTGAGTTTTTAATGCAGTTGCTCCATATAATTTGATTACAGCTTTTATTTGGTCTGTTGTGTGTACTAAAGATCACTCATAGTAGAAAATAAATGTCACTAGAGCTCTAAAAGCCTGCCTTAGTGTGCTAATGCAGGTGACCTCCTAGGTAAAGTCTTTTGTCATGCTTCCTCTCTCATTTTTGAGGATGTAAAGTTGAGGATTTCAAACTTACACTTGATTATGGCATATAATTGGATGAAAAAAGTAGACCTGACCACATTGTGATGAGCAGCAGCATCTGAATTCATTCAGCCTGCTCTCGTGAGGAAGGAACAGACTGCAGCAGAGGGTGAGCAGTGCTCTGGGGTTTGCTGCTCAGGGGAGCCAGGGCTGCGCACGTCTCCAGTGCAGCGGCACCACTGAGATGCACTAACTTGTTCTGCAAATTGGTGGCTTGAATTCTCTGCTGCTGCCTAAGTCAGAGCAGATTTGCTGGCCAAGGCTTCTGCTTGAACAGTGTCAGGCTTGGATTTTACTCTCCTGTCATCCATTTTCTGTCATTCTGGAAGATCCAAAAACCTGATTGCATTAAATTTTTAAATAGCACCCTCAGATTCAGGGTTCCTAAAGCGTACTAAAGGGGAGAGGCAACAGTTTGCCTAATGTAAGTAACATTTAATATTAAACATGTGCCATATGTCATTTTCCTCCCCGGACTGCAGTCCTGTATGAAAATGTCTGACCTGCACTGTCTTTAGAAAAACACTCAAAAACTTGAGGTGAAGACATCAAAGGTGTACCCAGAAGCTCATCCTTAGAGTGGCTGCACTCTGGTACCCTGTGCTCTGCATGGCTGGTACTGGACTGAGGCCTGTAGCACCCAGAGGTTGGGTTCTGGGGTACAAAATACCCAAAATGGCAGTCTCCAGTATTACCTGGGATTTTTAACAATGGGGGAAAAGTCCGAATTCTAAAACCATTTATTTAACTCTGCTTAAAGTAATAGCTTTGTTGGTCCCAGCTAACACAAATGCAGTTTAGTATCCAAATCACATGAGGGCTGTGGCTACTGTTTTCAGGATTTCTGATTTGTGATTGTTTGGCATAACTTTAAAGGGAAGGTTTAATATATTAGTGAGTTACTGAGTGACTTGATGAAATGTAAGCTAAAATAAATATTCTGATGGTGGTTTACTGCTTTTATACTTGAAGAGAGAACTTTTTAGCCACGAAGTATCAGCCATCTTTTTATGAGGCTCACTGCATGTTAGTGTAGTTAAACAAAGCCCATTGGTTCTTGTCACTGTCTTCTGCTTTTCAAGGCAACAAGTCTCTTTTTATACTTCATTTCATTACCTTAATAAACCTCATATGGATAAATACATTTTGTCTGCTATTTGACTTGTAACCACTGCATACTAATTGATTGTGCTAAGGTAAGGCTAATACACTTTGGGGAAAGAGCCTAATTTGCACTCCTTATGTTGGATGCACATTATATGTAGTTTTCAGCTAAACAGCCACTTTAGTGTTTAATAAATTAGTGCCCAATAAATGCATCATAAATCTATCATTGTAAATAGCTGTCTTCATGACAGTGTCCATCCACCAGTGGTGGCACAAAAGCATTATCTGCAATGAAAGACACATTCAAAAGGGGCTCTATTGCCTCTGTCAGTAGTAGAAGGTAGAAATTCTATTATCAGCGTATTGATTCCAATCCTGTAATGTGCTTTTAGACCCCATTAAACTATTGTCAGAGTGCATTCACCAGAAGTTGAAAAAGGTACTTAATAATTTGCACATTAGACCTGCTAATTAGGGGAGCTATGCCATCAACCTTATCTTCCAACCCCAAATAGCTTTTGATAAAGATCTGTCTAATGCAGTGATACCAGCCTACATTTCAGCTGTTGGGTCTCCTGCAGAAAATGGTGGCCAGTAGAGAAAGTCTCCGAGGAGGTCAGCCTGTGGTTATAGGTCTGTATAATGATTTAGTTTTTCCTTTTATCTTGTAGATGAGATGATTATGAAAGGTCTGTAAGAATAAGGTTAGCAAATTCAAGAAAATACCTTCTCTTCTCAGACCTTCCTCCCTCCCCTTCTTTCAGTGAGGAAGGCGAGTTTTGTGGCTGTCCGTGGCAAGAGGGAGATGCAAATGCTCATTCCTCTTCCATCAGAAATGTTGGATACTGTACTCCAGAAACCCTGCATGAGAGTTTCGCTCTCAAACATTGATACTTGAGAGTAATGGATCACAAGTGGAGTGTGACTGGAAGATTCCATAAATAATGTGTAAAAGCACAAATCCACAGAGAAGCACTGTGATATATATGGCAGCAGTTTCTGTGAAATCCATATCATACAGAACTTGGTTTTGGGGCACATTCTTGGGCTTTTTAAACAGGTGTGAATGCCATTGCTGTCACTGAAAATATGCTGACCCACCAAAAGGGAGTTCTTTGCCTTTAAATTTCTTTGGGAGAAAATTTTGAAGCCTTAAAAAGAGGTTTGAAGGTTTCTGTCTTGACAACCTCTTTACTAGGATATAGTGGTTTAGGTGGATGATTTTAGAAGTTTTTCAGCAGCAAAGTAATTAAGCTGAGGCTGAGCCTTCTCAGGCAGACTCATAACACTTAAAGAAAATGCATTCTTAGGCATTCATATGCAGTCTCCTACCTGCAACTCCTGCATGAACATCTGGAAGGCAGATGACAGGGAAAGCAAAAAAAACTTTATTGACTTCTTTTCAAAATGGGGAAAAACCGTAGGGATGATGTGAACAAAAGCGATCAGAGCCCAAGAGAAAAGAGGAAAGATTCTCATCTTGTAGGAGTTCTTTAATATCTGTAAGAGCTTTATGAAATTGCACTGGAGGTTCTCTGATTCTGTGTAGAGATACTTGTCTTATGTCTTTGTGTGGGACTTCTCTGTCCCCTTTTGGTATTCCCCTTCATTTTGAAGATGCACTCTGTGAATAGGGAATCAAATTTGTCTGAATGATATGAATACTTACCTAAATTATATCTATGGTTGGATTGCCTCTAGCACACGCGATTTTGATTGCAAACCAAGCTAAAATGCTTCGTTTGTTTGCTTGTTTGAACTTAGATCTGCAGAATAGGGACAGATGGCACAGGGCTGTAGTTCCACGTGCGGCCCGTGCCGGGTAACCTGGGTTATTGTCTTGCCCCATCTAGTGGCCGAAACTGGATGGACAAAGCGTTTTAAGATTATTAAGTTGTGCTGTGGCCTTTTTGAAAAGGAACTCTGCAGCATTCATCCCTGACTTTTAGAGTTAGGTGGCAATTCTACAATAGTTCCTTTAATGCTATGAAGACACTGAGTGCATCTGCATTTACTTCAGTTTTATGCTTACCAGCTGTTACTGGTCTCTGTTTTACATCTTTCTTAGCCTTTTTGGCATAATATATTTATTATTTGTATTCTGTTATCCCTTTTGTTTTGGTCTTGGATGATAATTTGACACAGCATTGGTAAAATTAACCTCGCACTGACAAACTCTGAAAATGGATAGTTTGGTCTCTGGAAAACCCCAGGAAATGCACTTAACTGAGTGCTGTACCTGTACTTGTGGCAATTTAGGGCTCTGGGCAGGAAGGGGAGCTACAGAAATGTTGCTGGATCAGAAATGAAGATTTGCCACTTAAAAATATAAAAATAAAAGGAATAATAGGATTTTAAAAAACAAACAACTTTGTTCTATTTTCTAAAAATAGTGGTCAGAAAAAGTGCAACATCTTTTTTTCCTTTGTTTTGCAGGAAGAACTTTATGGGGAGAGAATAGCTTTTGATTATAGAATGAATACAGCTTTCCTAACATCCCTAGGGCACTGTGGAGCTGGTATTATTACAGTACAGATGTAAATCAGTCTGTGTCCTGATTTCTGTTTGCTGACCTGCAGGGAAGGTCAGACATTTTACTTCACCCAGTGCTGAGATGAATCTAAAAATACAGAAGTTTTCTAGAACACCCTGCCAGTAGCTCTCTTTGGCTATTTTAGGAAGGAGGTCAGTTCAGGCATCTTGTAGTGTAAACACTGAGCTCAGAAATATTGTTGTATGCACATGGAGTGGTATCTCTTAGTGTATTGTTGGTGTCCATATTCTTAAGAGATGCTTGATGAGTTAGGTGATGCAAATGTGCTTTCATGCATTTTAATATGGCCTAACTCAGTGTGTCCATACCTCAGAGAGAGGGATTGTATTAAATGATGTCAAAAGCCCAAGGGATTCTGCAGTTCTGCAGAACAAGTAGAGAAGATTTGTGAGTGGGCAGATAGTGAAGTGTTAGTAATACCGAGTTTACAACGCTGATCTGTTCATGTGGAACATCACTGGTTACTCTGATCTTGTAAAGCTAAAGAGGGCAAGAATTTAAGAAATAAGAGAAAGCTTTCTTGTCTTGTTAGGCTTTGTAAAAGGTATTTTATAGGAGGAAATTTAAAAAAAAACCCTGTCCTTAGTTCCGTGTAAAAGTCTCTGGGCAGATTAATGAAGTTGCTGCCCATAAATAATACATCATGGTTATGTTTGAGGAGGAAGGAAAGAGCTGATTAAGCTCTTCAGCACTGAAATAAGGACAATGGGTATGAGCAAACTTTACCCCTTGGATTTGAAGTGAAAATTAGAATGTTTCTTGTCAGTTGGATTAATCTGATGATTAACTTTCCAGAGACAGTAGTAAAATCACTACAGTGGGATGAAACACAGAGAGCTCAGCAGTGCAGGGTTCCCTTCTCAATCAGCTGTGGTATGGAGCATGGCCCACTCTTCTATTAATACTCCATGTGGACTTTACTGGTAAAAATACCCTCACCCTCAGGGCAGCCAGTGCCCCAGGCCTGTGCCCTCTGGAAATGGTCCCTGGCTCTGTCCCGTGCCAGGCTCTGCCATGGGTGGATCCCAGAGAGAGCCCTCCCGGGTCTTGTGTCCCTGGTGAAATTTAAAGGGAGCAAGATAATGTGTGCAGATCTAAAGTGGGGTCACCTGCAGTGACACCTTCCTTTTGCTTAATTCTTCCTTTTGCAGTAGCAGGGTTTAAGCATAATCAGTACCTGCATGCTGACATGGTGGAGTATTGATGAGTTTTTTTGCTGTAGGTGCTAACAAAAGCCAGAAGCTTGCAGCTGAAGGATTAAAGTGGGAAGTAAGACATATTTTTAACACCTATTGTAATTCAGGTTGTGGTAGCTTATCAAAGAAGGTGGTAGGTACTCCATCACAGGATTGCATGTCTCTAAAATGTGCTCCAACTCATCTGTGGATTTATGGATTAAATACAGGAATCTCTAGACAGAATGTTCTGGCCTGTGTTATCAGGGATGTCAGAATTCACAGGTCTTAATGGTTTCTTTTGCCTTAAAGAAAAAAATCTGAATACTTAAAAGCATTTGAATTTTTAATCATACTATTTGGCACATTTAGCTTAGTACAAACAAGTTACATTATTAGGTAGCATGTTAGGAAAGAAGCTATTCATGTGTTTAATTCTCTGTGCTCTAAAGATGTCATCATTACCACATACTGAAGTGCATAGTTGGTTTAATTAAGAAATTGCTAACTCCAAAGTGTAGGAAAAAAAAAAAGAAACAATTTTTGGAAGAGTTCAGAAGATGACAGTATCGCAGCTTTTCAGATTTTTTTAATTCTTCTCTTAAGTGCTCTAATAATACCTTCCAGTTGGGCTGCTGCTTAACAAAATTAACCTCATGTAATAAAGAGTAGAATATGTGAAGGCCTATAGTGTTCTAATAACAGCTATCTTTGAACCTGGTTTATTTCTTAATGCAATTACAGTATCTTGAGTTCTGGGGTTTTTCTTTAAAAATTCTCCCATACTGAGGTACCTTGGTGTACTTGAAGGACAGAAGTTGAGCTTCCCAGTAGAAAGACAGCACTTAGGTTTTGTTTGGTTGGTTTTTTTACTTTCATTGAATGTACAAAGTATGTACAACAGTAACTTTCCACAGGATGAATTGTGAATGCTGAGCATTCTGCAAATCAGACTTCGTCAGACTTGGAATTTTAACTCAGTGGACATTGCTTTTGCCATAATGTGACCCTGCAGAATTCCCCAGCAGCAGTTAGGGAAGAGCCCAGGCAGTGAAGCACAGCTTCCCTGATGCAGCTGCAAGGAGAGTGATCTGTGTGAGCTCTGGGCTGTTACAGGTTACTCTCCCTTCCAGGGCACTTAGCACTGAAGCTGGGGGGAGCTTGCCAAGGAGGATATTTTCCCCTCAGTTCTTGTCTGACTTGCATTGGTGAATTTGGTGTTACGGACAGCTGCTGTGAAAGAGCTCTGACTGTGCTTGATCTGCTTTCTGGTGATACACCATGGGGAAGATGATGATGAGCTGCGTGGCACTGGAGGTCTGGGTGCACAGAACGTGCTCTTACACAAAACCAGAAAAACCTCCTAGCTTTGTAACTCCTCATAATCTTCTGTCTTCCTCTGAGGTGAACATTCCCGCGTGTATTCTAGTCAGCTTCAAACGGACACACCACTTACTAGAACGTTTTGCAGCCCCGTTTCCCAGTTAGAGCACAGCAGTGCAGTTGCCCAGGTGACGAGAATGGCTGTGTTTGTAGGTGGTTGAGCTGAAGCCAGGTGGAAAGGACATCCCTGTCACCAGCGCCAACCGGATCGCGTACATCCACCTGGTGGCGGACTACCGGCTGAACAAACAGATCCGCCAGCACTGCCTGGCCTTCCGCCAGGGGCTGGCCAACGTGGTCAACCTCGAGTGGCTCCGCATGTTCGACCAGCAGGAAATACAGGTACTTCTCTGTACAGGAAATACAGGCACGGCTGCACAAAGCAGTTCTGCTCCACACAGAAATAATTGCCCGCAACGTGACGGTCTGACTTCTTTGCCCTTAGGTGCTGACGTCTGGTGCACAAGTTCCTATTAGTTTGGATGACCTTAAATCTTTCACAAACTATTCAGGTGAGCGTATTTTGCTTAATAAAAAAATCTGTCGTGACTGACTTGGGAACAAATTAACTTGCTTTTTATCCTGCCTTTCAAGAAAATGTTGCAGGGTCGTTCTTGTTGCCTTTGGCCAAATTTGGTGGATGTGCCTGAATTTCAGAAAATTGGCTAAAATTACAACCCAGTTTCATAAACGGTGGGAAATTGAGATACACAGTTTATTTTATTCACGTGCTTAAAGTTTATAGCTAGATAATTTGAGGATGTTTCTTTTCTAAATTAAAGTTAGTCACTGACTGTGTCTGACTGATCTGAAAATAAGTCTGCAAATGACTTTGGGATAGTAGTTTTTACTACCCCATTTAGATACTTAGCATTTCTCAGACAGTCTGAAGAGAGAGATCATATATTTTCCTTGTGAGAAATGCAAGGCATCTTACTTTGTTTGTCCCCTTCATTTATCATTAATGTAATCAAAAAGTACCTACCAAATCATCAGTTCACATCTGGGCTTATCTCAAGGTAAGCAGATTGATTCAGTAACATCCTGGGTTTTGCAGATTTTTCACACTCTTGGAGTGAAAGGCAGTAATCCAAAGTTACTAGCTAAATGCTAAACTAAATAAAATTAATTTAAAATAGGATTCAGTGAAGAAAACTGCATGTAAGAAGCTGAGGGATATAGTAGCCGTAGGTAAGCAGTGAAACTGAAATTGCAGTGATGACAGATCTGTAGGTACTGGAAGTTAGCAATACAAGCCTGCTGGTTATAATATTTCCCCAAACCTTCAAGATTGATGCTAGGTTTTCTGAAGAATTCATTTCTTACATAAAACTATTCTAGCTGTAAATCATTTAAATCTCATTGTAGGTGGTTACACAGCAGACCATCCTGTAATTAAAATATTTTGGAGGGTTGTAGAAAGCTTCACTGATGAAGAGAAACGCAAACTCCTCAAATTTGTAACGAGCTGCTCTCGGCCACCTCTTCTGGGGTTTAAGGTATGTCCTCTGAATTCCTGGCAAGCTTTTAGAAATGCTGCAGATGTCCGAGTTTTTCTTGTCTAGGAATCTACAGTTTGAGAATACTCATCCATGACTACAGAAACAGCTTCAGTGTTTGCATTTGCATGTATAATAAGTAGAATTTTAAAATATGTAATGAAGTGTTCTGTTGCTTTCTATTTTAACTGTGAAATTTGATAAGCCTGCAAATCACTGATTAGAGCACTTGCTGCATGTGATGGAAGATCCTTGCTGCCATTTCATGTTGTTCAGAAGCAGAGTTGCTACCAGTTTCAACCAACAGGTTGAGTTAAGCCTAGTGTCTTCTAAGTTTGGCAAAAGAGAATTTAGGATATAAAAGCAGTTATTAAATTTGATCCTGTTAAATTAACCATTTGAAGCAGGACATATATTTTCTTCTCTTCTAACTCCCATTTATCTGCTTACAGTTCACAGCTCATTGCCCTTAGCAGCAAAATATTTAGCTGCAGTCTAGAGATTGCTATTTACAGGGAAGCTTAAGTATGAAGAAAAATCTGCTGTACTGCTGATAAAACTAAAGAGAGGCCAAGGCAAGGTGAAGACATTGTGAAACTAAATTCTGGGGTTGTTCTACCCATGAATTTCAGTGGACTGCAAAATTTTGCCTGAGAACCAGCCATTACATCATTTCTTCTAAAATGTGGGAGCATTTAGTGTGGTGGTGTTACCATGTGGATGGGCAACATCCTCCATCTTCAAAATCTGTAATCTATAGCTCAACTACGCTCCTTTTATAGACATCTAGGATTGGAACTGGCACTTTCAGTTGGTAATTGGTCTGACTGTTCCATGTGTCAACTTCAGGGTGAAATGAGTCATGCCTTAGACTCCCCAAAACATGCTAACCAGATCCCTTTTAACAGTAAAGAGTGTCCATAGATACGGATATGGAGACAATGGACATGGCTGTGAATCACGTGAATCCTGTCTCAGGTATTTGTCAATTGATTTAGGTGATTCTTTATTTAAAAGTCTCAGGCCTTTCTCCTGAAACCCCCAAAGTCCATGCAAATATCACTGTCCAGTAGTCTAGCTGTGAACAGGATTTTACAGGACAGCAGGAAGGGCAATTGGAAAACTCCAGGATGAGGTCAGGGTAGAACAGTGCACATCAGTCACACGAGGAAGGGAGAACTGGGAAAGAGCCAGGGAAACCAAGTAAGCAGAAGTTCCCATTTGTTGTCATCCTCTTTAATTACAAGGGGAGAGGAAGAAATACAAATGTAGGTACCCAGCTTTGAGGTAGCCAGTGTGACATTTGAAGGGTTGGAGGAAGTGAATCAGAAGTCTAAAAATATTAAGGCTGGCTGTGACACACTTGAAAAAAGCTGAATGTGGAAAGCTGCAGTTGGTGTGTTCACCTGGGAGATGGGCCACAAACTGCACATGTAACACGTGTAGCATACATGGCTAGGAAAAAACGGAAGCAAATGAGTCATCAAGTTTTCAGCATGCAAGCAGTAAGTTAAAAGATGAATTCACTGTACAGGGGGCTGGCATGCTCAGCCCCATGCAGCAGTGTTGGCAGAGGAAAGCAGCTGCGAGGGCGCTGGAGCCGCTCTGCTGCTCTACCTCGGCAGTCCCGCAGCGTGCCCGCAGCAGGACCTGTTCACAGGGGCTTCCCTCCAAACCAGGGCTTGCCAGGAAGTGTCTGCCAGAGGAGGCACTGGGTGATCAGCAGGAATGTCTTGGTAGCCCATGCCAGTGCGTTGTTTGGAGCTTTGAGGGTGCAGAATGTGATGCCACAGGAGCGCTGAGTATTACCAGGCAAATAAGCAATGAGAACGTGTTTATGTTGATGGGAGACATGAACAGAAACCACATTCAACATTTGTCTGCACTTTTAGTGTGTGTGCTGTATTTTGCTGAGAGAAACACAGTTTCTGGTTCTCACTCCGGAATTTTCTGTGTATGCATTTATATTGTGTGACCAGCATGTTTTCTTCAAGTTAGTGCCTGTTGATTTAAGATTAGGAAATATCTTGGCAGTTGTAGCTTATGGATAACATAGTCTAGCTTTTTAAAAATTTTAAACTTTCATTGCCAGAGCCGGGTTCAGAATAACATTGACTAAAGCTAATTAAAGTTTAATAAGTTTAATAAATGTGATTGTTACGGACAAAAAAAAAAAAAATCATTAAAGTGTGGTTGAAAATTGTTAAGTTCCAATCAGGTCACATAATAAATTGATGATACTTTTCCCTTCCAAACTATTGCAGTTTCCCGCTGTACAGTATTTAATTATGCAACAAATGGTGCCCTTGGCATGGCATTTCAATTTAGAACTCCATTTTTCCATTTTTAAAGCTAGAGTAGGGGAATTCAATTAGCATTTTGAAAGGAACACTAAAAATGCAACATTTTAGCCATGAAATACTTTTAAGGCCTCCATTTGAACAATAATTTAGCTTAGAATCTCATTGACCTTTTGCCTTTGGAGCTGGAATTTTTTTCCAGTTTCTAAAATCAGGACTTTTTTACCTCAGGCAAGCATTTGATAAAATTAATACTGTCTTGCCAGCAAAAGCAGTGCTTTGGAGGTAAAAAATAAATATATTTTTCACTATACTACTTCTTGGAAAAGAAGATACATGGGATATTACTAAAACAATTAAATATTACATACCAAATATCTTTAAAGTGTGTTCTTCAGATCAGTAGTTAACACATCTGAAGAATAATCAGGGTTTGACAAGTTTATATCATTACAGACTCACTATGCACATTGATGTTATGGTTCTGTAGCATTGTAAATTCGTACCACGGACCGTATGAACAATAACGAGTCATTGTATTTTCCTTAGAATCACATAAATTGCTTTGTGTATTCCACATCAGTGGATGTTGTTGGAACAAGGCAGAGAGAGACACTACACAATTCAAGAGAGGTTTTGGTGCTCTGAGGAATGAAAGAAATGCCATTTGAGGTTTTCATCTAGTGATTTAGTTCATGGAAATGTGTGCCAGCTGCTACAGGGTAGCTTTTGGCTTGTATACCTTTTTTTGATATGTGGCTGTTTTTGTTTCGGTTGCATCTTCCAGGAGTTATATCCTGCATTTTGCATTCACAACGGAGGATCTGATTTAGACAGGCTGCCTACTGCCAGTACCTGCATGAACTTGCTGAAGCTTCCTGAGTTTTATGATGAGAACCTGATGCGGAGCAAGCTCCTCTATGCCATTGAATGTGCTGCTGGATTTGAACTCAGCTGAGTCCGACCGATGCTTATTTGGATGATCTGCAGAAGAAAGAACCAGTGCCTACTCTATAAGCAGCACCCATACCCAAGCAGTTTTAAGGGATTTCTGTCCACATTTCTGCAGCTCTTGTGTCTTACCAAATGCCCTCAAATAGGTTTCATTTCTAAACACGATTTCTTAGTTAGCTTCCATTACTGAATATTGCATTGACACTGCTTTATGATTCAAAACAATGAATGCTGTGTGCAGTGTGGCTGATTTCTGTGTTTATGTGAAGAAAGAGCACATTTAAAGAACAGTGACATCTCAGTGAAATTAACCAAAGATGAAGCTTTGGCTTTTTGCTGTTCAAACATAAATAATTTTGCAAACTGGCAATAAAGTTGTGTACTGTGCGGTGCATTGGGATGAGACAGGGCTAACATCCTGTAATGAATCTTTTAGAAGGAAGGCAAGCAGATGTTTGCAGACATCCCAGAACTGAGAGAATGACAATGCTCATTACTGACAACCTAACATCTTAGCTTATATTGTAGAGTTGTTTACAAATCATAGAGAGATGGGCACTCACCAGCCATATGAAGTTCAACGAAGGCAAGTGCTGGATTCTGCACCTGGGACAGGGCAGCCCAGGCTGTGTGCACAGACTGGGGAATGAGAGGCTGGAGAGCAGCTGTGGCAAGGGACCTGGGAATCCTGGTTGGTGGCAAGTTGAACATGAGCCAGCAGCACCCTGGCAGCCAGGAGAGCCAGCCCTGTCCTGGGGGCACCAGGCCCAGCATCACCACCTGGGCAAGGGAGGGGATTGTCCTGCTCTGCTCCGGGCTTGGGCAGCCTCACCTCGAGTCCTGGGGGCAGTTTTTGGTGCCACAATATAAAGAAAACATGGAGCCATTAGAGAGCATCCAGAGGAGGCCACGAGGGTGGTGAAGGGCCCTGAGGGGAAGCCGTGTGAGGAGTGGCTGAGGGCACTTGGTCTGTTCAGCCTGGAGGAGACCGAGGGGAGACCCCACTGCAGTTACAGCTTCCTGTGAGGGGAAGAGGAGGGGCAGGCCCTGATCTCTGCTCTGTGGTGACCAGTGACGAGACCTGAGGAAACAGCATGGAACTGCACTGGGGAAGATTCAGGTTGGATATCACAAAATGGTTTCTCACCCAGAGGGTGGTTGGGCTCTGGAACAGGTTCCCCAGGGCAGTGGTCACAGCCCCGAGTCTGCCAGAGTTCAAGAAGCATTTGAACAATGCTCTCAGACACTTCTTGTGACTCTTGGGGTGTCCTGTGCAGGACAGGAGTTGGACTGGATGATTCTGATCGACCCCTTCCAACTCAGCATAGTCCATGATTCTGTGATAGTTGTTGCAGAACTGATTCTGGTTCGTACTGCCTTCCCTCGAGATGGTAGGCACTGAGATAAAAAGGGTGTAATATTCCATTTGTGCTTTCTGAAACACTTTGAAGAAAATGCATTTGGATTATTTTAAGTTTAACCTTTGCTGCATCATTATCACTTGGACACTGTTCTGAATGGATGTGACTTTCCAGGTTTCTTCTGTTCTGTTTCTGTCTTTTGTGCCTGTACAGGTTTGTTGTTGATTGGTTGGTTGGTTTTAAATGAATCAATCTCCTGTTGCATACACAGTACATACAGAAATCACCACTTTGGAAAAATATACATGTAATAATTATTAAAGTTATTTGAACCAAAGTTATCAGGCTTTATCTTTTATATTTGAAGCCTGTGGTGTTCACATTCCTTTTCCCTATCATTTCTTTCCATCTTAAATGCCGTATCTGTGCCGTAGACACTAATCAAATTAAGGTTTTTTTGTGATTAAACAGCTTCTATATCCATTTCCCTGCAGTATTTTTGCTGAGAAAAGTAAGTGGGAATATGCTGCTTAATATAATTTGATATCTGGGGAAAAAATTGCTCTCGTATGGAAGGAGCTGATCCTTTAGTAGTAGGCACATTGTGGGGTTTCATATGCAAACTGCAGTGAGATTAAAAAAGGAATTATAGTTCTGACTGTAAAAATTCATCAGTGCATCCCTCTGAACTTTACTTTTATATTCTAAATCATCAACAATTACAATCAAATTTGTATTCATCTCTTATGCAAAAAAATATTTTGCTGTTACTGGAAACTCTGCTGGATTTCCTATTTAATAAGCAGTAACCAGCAATATCCTTTTAAATGTGGGGAAACTGAGTGGTTTTAAGATGTTTACTAGTAACCATATAAAAATGTATAATTTCTTAATTTGGGTAATAAATGAAGTGTTAAAATACTATTTGTAGTCTTGATGTACAGAAATAAAATGATTGGTTTTCTTTTTGGTTTTGCTTTAGGCTTTTTATTTATGTTAAATGTTACATACTCAACCTATTCTTTATCCCAAATTCTTTTCTTGTATATTTTTCTACATAAATTATGAAACTTGTAAAGAAGTTGAAAAAGAGATCAGTAATAGTGAAACTGCCTCCTCCTAATTGCAAAACCTGAACACTTCTTTTAGATAGCATTATTTATTTTAGAACCTAATGCTTTAAATATTTTGAAATTATTTTTCAATTCCATTATTTTGCTACATTGGGTAGTGTTGTATCTGTATTTTGTAAAATTAAATTAAATTTTTCTATTAAATATTTGTATTTTGAAGATTGTGTTGGAGTCATGCCAAGTACTGGTGACTGGTAACGTCCACTTTGTGTTTTTGGAAAGGAGCCAGTGCCCACTGCTGCTGTCTGTGGCCAGGAAGGCAGTGGGTGCCACAGGGAGGGCAGGCTGGGGGAAGCACGACTTGCACAGAGCTGTAATTGCAGGAATCACAGAGCTGCAGCAGCCTTCAGGAGAGAACCTGAGTTTGCTGACAGTTCTGGGATGTTTCATTTCTTTGGTCTGCAGCACTTGGTGATGTGTGTGTATCCTGTCCGTGCAGTGTGACCCTCTGGCACAGGCTGGAGCTCTGTGCAGCTTCACCACCTCCAGAACGCAGGCTGCAGGGAGAGGGGACTGTCCTTTGGCAGCCAGTGCTTCCAGCTCTGCCAGCTGTTTCCAGAGAAGGCAAGATGTTCCTGCTTTTAAGTGATCTGTTGCTGGATATTTTAGGGAACGGGAGAGAAAGGTGTGAGAGGTAACACAGCGATGTCCTGAGGAGCAGGGGGATCGAAATGATCTCGTGTAGCACTTATGTAGCAAGAATTGTTTCATATGAAACTGGATTTTCTGGAATTTTAAAAGAAGAGGGAACTGTCCCCCAGTGGTGATGCTCCCAGAGTTTAGCTAGGCAGAGGCAGGAGCACTCTGCATGCAAGTGACCTGAAATATTACTGTAGATTTGATCATCAGAATTATAGCAGTAATAATTAGGAGTTTGGGGTTGGTTTCTGTACAAGACAACCCTTCCTTAAAGTAACTTTCTGTACTCCTGTGTTTCTTCCTCCTAGTGCAGTACTTGCTTTTTGGAAATGCAAGCATTTTCTGATTGGTTTTTGTTTTCAAGTAAGTTTGGGTTTGTAATTTTGTAACCTGTTCTACAAACATTTTTGTCAAGGTCTGTATGATGGAAGAGTTCACAAATTTTTCATCTCTACAAAGTTCAAAGGCGTTAAAAGTGGAATAAAGAAATAAAATTAGCACTTGGTCTGTTTATTTCAGTGAGAATTCTTCCAGATGGGGGTTCAGTCCTATTAGATGGATTAAGAAAAATAAAAAGACAGCAAACCAAACCAGGAGTAATTGGCCTTGTCCTTAATCTCTGTTGTCTTCCATCATGGTCCTGAAAGCCAGACTTGTATAAATGTCACTGATTTCTAGGGAACATTTCTTTATCTTCAGAAGAGGAAAGATTTTTCTCCAGTTTCATGAGTAAACACTGAGCTGACAGAAGTTTGATTTGAAGAAGGAGGATATCTTCAGGTATTTTTTGGGGAGGTGCTCCATAAAAATAATAAAAAATGAGCTTCCTGATGCTATTGGTAGCAATGTTGACTTTTTTTTTTTTATCACTTGAGTAATATAGCACAAACGTCCTCATTTAATTCTGTAAAGGGGTTTGGAATTCAGATAAAATACTTTGAGTGCAGTGAGTTCATACATTTCAGTTTCCACCAAAAACTATTAGTTAAATACCAGTAAGACAGCACATATTCTTACCACCACTGAAAAATAGTACAGCACAGAAAAAAAAAAGGGAAAAACAAAAGAGGAATGTTTGTTGGACCTGTAATATTTGCTCATATACATGAATCTGTGTTAATAATGGTTTGTGATGTAAATGCTTGTTACTTTTTTTTCGTTATGCTTTTGCCTGTCAGTGAAGGAGAAAAGAAATGAACATGGTCTGTAAAACTGATCAGGATATCTCTATTTTTATTAACTTCTGCTTTTGTGAATAAAATAATTTGAGTTTTCTTGAAACTCTGCAGAACACTCTTTCATTTTTTGCAGTAAATTGGGCATTCTCTTGTTAAAGACTGTTAGTACTGAACAGGTTCTAAAAGAATCTGATACTAACTGCTTGCTAGTCTTGTAGTACTGTTGGAACTGGATGGAGTCACCATCCAGGGAGGGATTGAAAGTTCCTGGAGATGTGTCCCTGAGGGACTTGGTTCAGTTTTGGGGTTGGCAGTGCTGGGTTAATGGCTGGGCTCAGTCATCACTGAGGCCTTTTCCAGCCTGAACATTCCTGTGGTTCTGCTGCTTCAGGATGGCTCGTCCCTTCAGCTTTTGAGCTGGGGTCTCCCACTCTTGCCCAAGGTGGCTGCAGCTCTGAGGGTTACCTTTGTTTCAGGGTGTCTTTCAGGGTGCACTTGCTTGGCTTTGTAAAAACTTCAGAATCTTTAGAAAAAATAAAACTCCATGGATAGGAGTCTGAGAAGCTGTAATTCATAGTGGAGAATGCTGCTCTTGTCAGCAAACACAAAAATTGCTCTTCCAGCTGCTTCTGGAATTCTAGCATGTGGGCCCCCTTGAAGGTGCAATTTAGTTTTTATCTCCTTTGATAATTAGACTTATCTGCTTCCCTTTGCTTATTTAGTTTTGTCATTACTAAATACACTTTTAGTTCTACTTTATAAAGTTAGTATTGTGCATATTTATTTTTGAATGCTTAGAAATAGCAGCATATATGCTTCAGCTTATCTGCTACTAAAAATATGGTAAACATAAAACTACAGAAAACTCCTCTTGTAGGGCATTTCCTAATTTGTAACATTAATAAAACCACAAATGCCCAAGTATCTGACCTGTTTTTCAGTATGTATCTGGTAGTCTAGAAAGGGCATTAAATTTCTTACGTGTGTAGAGAGACAAAACAAGGCAAAAAGTGATCATGAAGTTCCACAAGTTGAATCCATTACAGAGGACACAGAGTGGCTGAAATCAGGAGGAGTGTCTGGAGATCACCTCCTCCAACCCCCTGCTTAAAGCAGGGTCACCCAGAGCAGCTTGTGCAGGACCTTCACCTGTAGAGTTCTGAATATCTTCTTGAACAGAGAATCCACAGTTTCTCTGGGCAGCCTGTTTTCAGTGTTCATTAACTTCACAATAAAACCTTTTTAGTCACTTTTTAGTCATTTCTTGTATTCCAGCTTGTGCCCATTTCCTCTTGTCCTGTGGGGCAGTGCTGAGGAATCTGAGCCTCCTCCAGGCTGAACAATGTCAGCTCTCTCAGCCTCTCCTCATGTGACATAGCCTCCAAAACCTTCATCACTTTTCTCTCTGCCTTGCTTGTTAGTGAACCCAGCAGCATCTTCAAAATATCTTTTGTGGACTTCGATGTGACTGGGAACTGAGTTAAGTGACTGTGAATCTCTTCCTTGTCAGATTCCTGTAGTTAATCAGTGGCACATACCAGGTAGGGTTGGATTTAAGATTTTGTTACTTTGCTTTTTCAGTTTCCAGTGCTGCTTTGACTTTCCAAGGGTTTTGCAAATTTCTCATCAATGCGAAACAGCAAACTTGGCAAAAACTAATCTCTGAATTATTTTCACAATTTTTTATAGATAGGATGCTAAACATTGATATAAAAACCACAGGACTAATGTTAAATCACCTAAATGCATATTTGCTTCTGCCACAACAGTAGCAAACACCCAAGTGCAACCTCTTGTGCAAACCCCTGTATTTTGACTGTCTTCTGAAGGTCGAGTGGGCCAGAATTCAGCAAAGAATATCAGACAGTCAAACAGGAGAAACATGGGAATTCTGACTGGGAGAAAATGGGACATAAAGACAGGCACAGATGTCCTGCAGCTTGATTTCACTCTGGTCAAGGGATGAGCTCTCCTTGTGTAATGGTTAAATTGTTGCTACATTTATTGCTAGAGTAGTTGCTCTCCAGTCTGGGACTAAGCTTCCCTGTCCACAGCTCTGCAGAACTGTACATTCTGTTTGCAAAGTTGGTCCATGTATTTATAGGAGCAGCGTGCTCAAATTTCCTACTATATTTAACATAATTCTGCATTCTCGGAGCAGCTGTTTGTTCATTCTGTGTAACATTTAACTGAAAAGTAGTTTCACGTTATTTCTATTTTATTCTTTGTTTATAGTTACACATAGTTCTTGATTGCTGAAGAAAGAAACAGGCGTTCACCAGATGGCGTATTTCAGATCCTCCTGCTGCTGCTGGTTGCTCAAATGTTAGACCTGGGAAAAGTGTCTCTACTCAGTTGCCATGTAGTTTTGCTGTGTGTTGTTAAACAAACCTCCTGAAGGAATTGTTTCTTTCTAGCCCTTGTGTCTTTACTTAAGAATAATTATTTTCATTATGGCTCTGTTTCTTTTTTCCCCTCTTCACTTTCAGGCAAACAGGAGCAGAGCTCAAAGTTCTGCAGAGATATTTTAGGTATAATTATCTGGTAGATCTATCTGGCTATTGATGAAAAATTACATAGAATTAACTAATATTTGGCATTGTCATACAGACAAAAAAGCATATACCTGATCAAGTTAATGAACATAAATGCTGATCAAGCTGTCCTTGCAAAGAATAAGCACTTGGCATAAGCTGTGAGATCGTCTGACTGCTCCCAATAGTTCCTGGGTTGTTGTGTGCAGACCCCAAATAATCAGCAGAATACCTCTGATATTTCAGGAGGAATTGGCAAAACCAACCATGCTGAAGTGGTTTAACCACTTTTCAATAGCATCCACTTGGCTCAGGCTTTTGTGCACAAAGAGGAGTCCAGATAAACTTGTAGCCTCTAGATTACCTAAGACACACTGTACTGTTGAAAACTGAGGTTGTGCTTGGCAGAAAAACACTGGAGAATGCAAGTGAAAATGGGTTATTTTGTGCTTTTAATGCTCCTACTGAAAGTTTTAAAGTCTAGGTGTATTGCCCATATTTCAAGTCTTAATTGTTTCTGATAAGCTATCAGCAAAAAGTTAATGCTTATATTTAATTAAGTGGCACTTTCCAGAATTACTGTGCCAGCAGTACTATAATTAGATGACGTGAGAACAGTCTTTGATACATATGCTCATATTCTTTGTTAACACCAAAAATAGAATCTGTAAATCTGTAAATAGAAAAACTGGGTGCATTAAGCAGCAGGGCAGAGCAGCAGGCTGGGAAGGCTGTAGCCATTACCACCTCAGCAGGACTAATATTAATGTCTCTCTAATGCGGCATTTTTAACCATTTCTTTGTGTTCTGATGGGCTTTATATAATTGACCTCCATAAATCATAAAAGATGGTTTAAAAAAAGAATCTGGGAACTATGTGAATTGCTAATAGCTCCTGGAATGCTGCCACATTATTTCCATCATTAGGTTATAGCTACCAGTTAGGCCTGAATTAATCTCACTTAACTTCAGGCATCTGTGAGGTGGCTGTGGACGCACTTGGGGAGAAAAGGCAGCCCTGGGACAGAGCTCTGGCTCTGCTTCCTTCTTCACTGAAACACATCTCCAAAGAGGCTGCAATGAACTGTGCCCTCAAGGTGCCCTCTCCTCCTGTCCCTCTTCACAGTCAATGGCCTCCAACTCCGTGTTTGAGACAGCTGAAGTTAGGTGAAGTGTTTTTCCCCTCACGTTTCCAGGGGAGAGTTGAGAGTTCCTAAACAATTAAGATTCTTTGATGGCAGCGTCTGTCCTGACTCAATGACTCAGCACTTGGATATCAGCCTGGATCTCTGATACCAGCTTTAGCAGACCCACCAGACCTTCTTTTGTTATTGGAATGTTGGTGCTCTGCCAGCAACATCAGATTTGATGCCCCTTAACACACTACTCCAGGCTTCTGCTGCAAGCAGCAAGCCATAAAAACATAGGACACTTTGACTTCATACTTTTGCAAATACCTTTGAAGGTTTTCTGAATCTAAAAGCTTTTCAGTTTTATTAGTCCTATAAACAGATCTAATTAAAAATGTTAATGAGGCAGTTACGTAATCCTTTTGGGTTTCAGCAAAACTTTGGATGCTGTCTCTCCCAGGATCCTTCAGGACAAAATGTCCAGCACACAGCTGGATAACCACATCATGGGATGGGAGAGGTTGGCTCACAGGTCAGCACAAGGGCTGCAGTGGATGAGGTTACTCTGGGCTGGTGTCTGTCACTGGTGGGGTTCCACAGCCCCAGCCTCAGCTCTGTGCTCTTCAACACCCTCACAAATGACTTGGATGCAGGGCTGGAAGGGATACTGTTTGCCAGGGACACTAAACTGGGAGAAGTTGCTGACCCTCTGGAGGGAAGAGAGGCTCTGCAGAGACCCAGACAAATCAGAGGGCTGGGCAGTCACCAACCAGATGAAGTTCAACCAGGGCAAGTGCTGGGTTCTGCAATCCTGGATGTGTGTGCTGCAGTACCTCTTCTGGTGGGCTTTGCCACGTGCTATTTTAATTGAAATCACCTGCCTTTCCCTGTAACAGAGAACAGAAAATTAAATATCATGTGCACAGTACGAGCAAACTTCTAAAAAGTAAATAATTCTTGTTATTGTTCAGTGTTAAGAGATAATCTGAGCTATCAAAGAGTAAGTTAAACAAAAAAAAAAGAGGTGCCCTAATAAATGATACTTGTAGTTGGTGGCTCTGTAAACTGCCCATTCTGCAAAGTCTTGGGAAATGTCTTCATATCTTCTTCAAAGACAAGTATAAACCAATTAAAATATATTTTGGATTTTTTTTAAATAATTACACAGTCTTTTGTTTTAATCTATAACTTTGTTAGGAAACGCTTACACTCTCAGTGTTTTGCTGTAGAAAATGCCAAACTGCCCTGCTCTCAGCTATGAGCAGGCACTTTACCTTCTCATACCTTCCTTTCTCCAAATGCAAAACTGGTCTCTAAGCCTTCCCAAATATTATTCCTATGAAGGATGCTGAAGCAGGGCTATGCTGTCTAGAGTCAGAATAGTGTTAGAAAATCTCTGGGCATTACAGAAAATCTCTGTAATGATAACAATTGTGCTAAAGAAGTTTTGTCCTGACTGCATTGATGCAGGCAGTGTTTTGATTGCAGCCCTCTAGTTCCATATGAAATCATGCTTCCTTGCCATGTTCTGTTTGCTTGGCTAAACAGAAAGTTTTATGGTTGGCATCCATCATACCTTAACTGTAAATATAAAATCTGCTCTTTAAATTATTAAAGCAAAGAAACTGCCTCGTGCAACTTCTGTCTTGTTTACTGCAGCTCAGGTTTTAGGAATCTTCACACTTTTTTTTTTTTTTTTCTCCCCTGTAATAGGTTATGAAAGGTTGGGGAAAAACCTTTATTTCCACATCAAGAAATGTTTAAAGGATTAAATCCAAATTTTATGTGGTCTCCTCCCACACCCCACAGTACTGACCTGCCTTTGCATTTGCCAGGCTGTGAATCCTCTGAGGTCTGAACCTCAGCCATTAGGAAGAGCCACTAATAATGGAGCAAGGTGCCTTTTTGCTCTAATTTTGAGGAATTGTTTCCATGACCACAACTCAATAATCAGCAATATTTCTTTTGAAGCTTGCATTTCCCCAAAGCACCAAGCCTATACTTAGGGTTGTCCTGTGACTTGTCCTGCTGATTTGTTTTAGGTTTTCCTCTGCCTTATTCCAAGCTGGCTTTTGTCTTTTTGAACTGACCCTACTCCCACACAAACACTTCCTAAATAATGAGTAGCCTTTTAATTGGCTTTATTTGGGAAGCATACATTTTAGGTGTGGAAACTCTCTAACTTCACTTTGGTGATCTACAAATGAATGCCTCCACTTTTTAAATAAGGGGCAAGAAATATAATTTTACAGCAATTTAAAGCATGGATAAAGTCCACATTTTAAAAACAGAATAATAACTTTGCTGCCCTATACTTTGCTCTCAGCTGTGGCACTCAGAAAACCAAATAACACAAAGGATGCTCCAATGCATTCACCCAGCACAGGGCTGTGTCCAGGTGCTACATGCAGGGAGAGGAATCTGACCTCAAAGGAATTGTGTGCCAAAGTTACAATTTTTGAGACTACAAATTAAACACACAAGGAGAAAAAAATTTTCTCATCTCACCTCTAGCTGCCCAACTCACCTATTCAAAGAGCGTTTCTTAAAATTATTAGTTGTTTTTTCACCTTTTCCTACAGCACCACATCCAGGCATCACTTTTTTTTGCATTTCCCCCCGCAGAATCCTAGAATGGGTCAGGCTGGAAGGGTCAGTGGGTCATCTGCTCCAACCTCCCCGCTCAAGCAGGGTCATCCCAGAGCACGTGGCACAGGATTGTGTCCAGATGGTTCTGGAATATCTCCAGTGAGGGAGACTCCACAGCTTCTCTGGGCCACCTGTTCCAGGGCACGGTCACCTGCACAGCAGAGACGTTCTTCCTGGTGTTCAGGTGGAGCTTCCTGCACATCAGTTTCTGCCCATTGCCTCATCTCCTGTTGCTGGGCACCACCGAGCAGAGCCTGGTCCGTGCTCTTGGGACCCCCAGTTTTTGAGAGGAAAGACACAAAAGGGGAAGAAGTTTTGCCATCTCTCTTTTAGCAGCCAAACTCGGCTATTCAAAGAACGTTTTGTCAACATTCTTCTTCTTCTTTTCCCCTTCTCCTTTCCCAGGTGTGCATTTTCCCCTTTCCCCTCAGCTGCACGCCTGGGCATCGCTTCACAAAATCACACTGCCAGTCATGTGGGAAAAAACCTCTGAGGCTCCAAGCTATGACTGAACACCGCCGTGCCCCCCAGACACGCCGTGATCCTGTGGGGCAGGGAGCACACACGGCGCCTTCGGCCCGGGCGG